>LPNX011202384.1:7175-102564 GCA_001517045.1 Pseudotsuga menziesii | reverse complement strand
GATGAAGATGACCATGAAAATTGAAATTAAATGTTTATATTTCTTGACAACCCCTTGAAGGAGAGAAAATACAAATCATATAAAGGATTTTGGAATCTCTTGATGATTTTAAGTGTATTGAATTGACCATGTTAAATAATTGACCAATTAAGTGTATTTATGTGCGGGGAAGGAAAAAGGGTAGCCTACACATTATGATCCCCTAAATATAAATTTCTAATTTGTACCAATTGTGCAAATTCATCAAAATATGCATCGAAGTGTACTAAGAATCATATTATTTTCCTTTCGTCACCCCTCTATACTTATATATGCCTATTGGCTTTCCCTCTCCTAGGTTTTGTGAAACATGGCTCTAAAATCTCATGTATGATTTAAAAAGCACACTTGGACAAAATTGGAGGGTGGAAAAACTTGGATGAAATCACAAATGTAAAATCACACTTGAATCAAAAGTATGATATCATGTTAACATGACCAATAAACCAAAAATAAGGACCATAACTATGCTAAGTGATTCAATATAAATTGTTAGTGGAATAATCTAATACCACTAGATCACTTTGAAAGAAAACAAGTCACTCTCCTCATGAAGATATTTTTCTTTGCGACTAGGAGGTAACTTTTATTATGTCCATGAGGACACCAAGAATTCAATTATTCCAAGGTTTAAATCCCTCTCTTGATCCCACACCTAACTAAGTCTCCATAATGTACGCAATGGTATGAGGTGAACAAAGTCATAAAAAAGTTAGAAAATCAAAAGAAAAATAATTAAAAAATATGGGATGGACCAATAATATTCACCAAAAACCTCATAGTAACCATAGCTAGAGAATATTAAAGGTGAGATCCATCTTGGGAGACAATTTCATAAAAACCCTAAGAGGTCCATACTTTTCTGGGAGAACATTCTTTGGAATTGAAACGAATTAGGAGGCATCCAAAATAGGTCAACCATAGAGATGAGAAGTGAATACATATCCCAATAACCATTAGGTCCAAAGGATGTCAAAATAACAACATAGAACCATGATTAAGCTTGGCCATCCAGACTGTCATCAATTACCTTGGAAGTAAATGGAATTGATAGAAAAACAAATGAAGATAAAATTCTTAAAGACAAAGTCCACTAAAATCAAAATCCCACAAAAATACAAAATTTCACTAAAGGACAACATTTTGGAAGACCAAAAGTTTGAGAAATTTATTTATTTAATTTTATGTAATTTAAATAAGCTCAAGTATCACTTGGAATGTGGAAGGAAAATGGCCATGGAACTTGAGCTATAAATTTTAAACTCTACCCATGTAAAAAGGATTTTTCCTTTTCACTCTTCTCATGAAAAATTTCACAGAGATGAATAAAAGGGAAGTTGATTGTGACTAACAAAGTGCATTTGATGTTATGTGATTATATTCTTCTAAAAATCTCTCATTAAATTCTAAAAGACAGTCAACTTGACCATTGTAAAAAGTCAACAAAAGACGGTGTCGTCGCTATAGAGACGGTCAGGCGTGGATATAGCGACGTCGAAGAGTTTAGGCGTGGATACAGAGACGTCTAAGAGTCCAGGAGTGGATACAGTGACGGATAGGCGTGGATACATCAACGCCTCATTCCTGTTACATTGGATTTTACACCAAAAAGTAAGAAACGTGGAAAACCTCCATGGAAAAATCCGCGCTTTTGTACTAGTGCCTCTTTCCTTGGTTAAATGGACATGCAGTATGTAAAGGGTGACTAAGACTTGTTGCTAGGCCCTATAATTTTCTGATATATTACTCATAAGTCAGGATTAAGGGGGGGTGTTAGAATAATCAACCCATAGTTAGCTACCTTAGACATTAATTAATCCATTTTTGTCTTATTTGCCTAGTTTCCATATTCCACCTTATGAAAGTTGTCATCTACACATCCATAGTGGTCAAAATTGCTAATTTTGAGTGATGGAGCACTTGGGAAACCTCCTGGAATCAAATCTACTTTATTCCTAGCCTCCCTAGCGCCTATCTTCTTTTTCTGCTTTATTGCCTGCTTTTTTAGTGCTTTAAGGCAATTGGGAAAGTTTGACTAGGTGAAGTTAACTTGTTTTTTGTCCTCCACATCCTCCACTCTTTTCTCCTATGAAAAGCATGTATGAGTTTTTCTTCCATTACCTTTTAGCTTGCCTAATTGATTTTTCCAATTTGTGAGCTCGTTGACAGTTTTGGAAACTGCTTTATGCACCTATGGGGGATTTGCTTAGATTTAGTAAGCCTACTTTTGAATAGATTCAAATGGCATATTCATGCATTCTAATCCCTCATGTAATTATTGTGGCAGCCTATGAATTCACAGGGTTTTCTATTGTACACTTATTCAATACAGTTTAGTGTTCAGCTCCATATTTAGTCTCTTTTGTGAGTAATTTTGCATGTGTAATTGGCAATTGATGTGAGCGTAATTGTTCTAACACTGGGTTCAATTTATGCATACAGAAAACTTAGCCATAGTAGCTACATTGAAAATAATGACACTTACCAAGTTAGAGAACTAAGTCGATAAGCAACGTAACAACTAGCAGCATGTCCTCTAGGATCAAGACTGTCAACACACATTACACTAGATCTCGTCGCAAAGTAAGGAACTGTGTGTTGCGGCCGCAACTTTTCTCCACAAATTTCTTAATTTTGGGCCCCTCCTCATATTTTAGAGTTTTTTTAATCGATGGATACTTGAACCGTTTGGTCGTGCTTTATTTTGAATGATTTTGAAGATTGGTTTCCAGCCTACTTTAAAGGTTGCGTGTGTATTATTTTTATGGTTGGTCGCAGATGTGAGTTTGGTATGCCTAGCCAGGGACAAATTCCATTTTTATTTGAAGGGCCGCTGCTTCGGAATCAAACAGGTTTTAACTGTTGCTGGTTTTAAAGTTTCGAAGCACTTACTTTTTCTGTTCGACGGGCGTCATCTTACGTTAAATCAACGGCTGATAATTTCTTTTCCTTCCGTAGTTGCGGATCCCAAATCGATTAGCCATCCGAAACGTAAAGAGCTCCAACTGCCGATGTGTGTTAACCTTTAAGTCGCATACCCGAAGCCTTTTCTCTTCCACCGTTGTGGCTGGGAAATTTGTTTAGCTTCCGATGTTATTATTCTGCCGATTTTTTATTGAGTTTTGCCCACCCACATTTTTGGATCGGAGGCTATAGCCTTTCCTCTTCTGTCATTGCAGCTGGTCAAAGCTTTTGACTTTCGAAGTCAGTATCCTTCCAATTTCCGTCGTTGGTGTTTCTTCTTCCGAGCCCGCAGGAGGACGAGGTAGTGGTGTCAGTGTGTGTTAAAATTCTCCTAACGGTGGTGCACCTGGCCATTTCTTGTGGATTAGCCATTTCAGTTGGTATAGTTTGCCGCTTTGTTTTATAATGCAGTCCCAATGAATGATGCACATGGGTTGATTGTAGGTGGACTGAAGGAACTGATGTACGAAGGCATAGAGGAGCAGTTTGGCAAGGATCGAAACAAAACCGACATGATCGCTAGAAAGGCCATCAAAGCAGAAGGTAAAGCCAATAGCGATAAAGGCATGAACCTGACGGTCTGTCCGTTACTAAATAGTTCATGAGTGCATACAGACACAATAGAGGAATGTGAAGCATTTGAAGGACTGAGAGGTCACACGCCTGGGGGGGCAGCCCAAGCGGTTGACTGTTTTGGTTTAAATATGTGAAAGTGAGGAGGAAAAGGGGCTTTTTCCTGGAAAAAATTTGTAAACCATTTGATTGTAAGAGGAACTATTTCATTTTACAATCAGAAACTGCAATTTTTCCTGTGGAGAAAGTACGATGTGGAATGTATCAATGTGATTAAATGAGAAATGTTGAAGGGGAACTATTTCGTTTTCAGCTATGTGCCATTAACTGTGAGAGCGTTCTAATTTCTTGAACCTATGTTCCTGATTGAATGTTCTTCAGTTTATTTTGTGATGTTTTCCACTGTGAGTAATGGAGGTCGCTCATAGATAATTGGCTATCTAGTTGTTGAAATATCTATAAACTGTTCATGTGTATTGAAAGAAGTATCAGCTATCTGTAACTTTTCATAATGCATGTAAAAAATACATTACTCACTAATGAATGATAATCTTGCTCGCTAGCGATAAGTTAGGTAGTTAGTTTTAATTTCTTGTTGTTTATGTGATGTAGATGCCTGTGAGCTTTAAGACGAGAGGTAAGAACCTGCGCTTCACATTGTGACTGCTCCCTGCATCTTTGTCATCCTGCATTGTTAGATAGGCACTTGTATTTCATATCTTAAACCAGAAAATACAAAAAAATATACAGTGGACCGGACCGTAGCCGGTAAACCATTTTTTCACTTGACCTACGGTAGCCGGACCGCAAACCAGACAGATTCCCTACACCAAACAGTCACGGGCTAGTTGGGAACGTTGACTGGGGAGAATCCCTTACTGTTGCTTCCTGCGAATTACCAGGCCTCAACAATTTTGGCGCTAGAAGGAGGGCCGCCAGTGCATGGCTGGCTGAGGAAACCTGTTTTCCCGAGATTATTCCACCTGTTACAGTTCTGAAAGGAGTGGACTTCATAATCAAATTCTGGAAGAAAGGAATAGAGAACATCTATATTCTGTTGGAAACAAAGTTGTTAATGACCTAAGAAGACACACCAGGGCATATGTAAAGAAGATTGGAGGATTGCCAATTATCCCCGAATTTCCCAGAAGAGAATATAAAAGGAAAGATCATCCTATAGTAGAAGACTCAGTGCTGGTTGGAGACTAAGAAGAACTTATGGAAACAACCTTACAAGAAGTTGTACTACCTTTGAACCAAGAAGGCCCAGATACCCCTCACAGTTCTCGAGCTCATACCCCTATTGGCTCACCTCCTCACTCTCCACTCGCACTCATGGCAGGCGTGAATGCTAATCCTCCTCCCAACCCACCAAATCCACCACCTGCTTGGAGAGCCAGATCACCCTTAAACTTGACCCCTCCATTACATGACCTACCTCAATCCTTTGAGAAGATGCTGCCCAAATTTGATCCAAGTGAAAAAACACTAGTAGATGACCACCTGCAGAGTTTTTACTTGGCAATAGAAGGGTTAAGGGCTGGGGAGTATGAAGATGTAGCTTGCAGACTATTCCCGCATACCCTTAAAGGGGCTGCGACCTCATGGTATTTTGGGTTGCTCGCTAACTCTATCCGTGATTGGAATACCTTCGAGAGAATTTTCAGAAGTAAGTATGCAACTCAAAAGACTCATGCAGCCCTCATGAAAGGACTGTGTGTATTGAAGAAGGAGAGAAAGGAGAAGGTGCACAGTTTTACTCAAAGATTTGCAGCATACCTCAAGAATTTATCTGACGCTGAAAAACCTTCGGACAAGGTCCTGATTGAATATTATACCTCAGCTTTAGGCCTTTATTTGGCCATGTTTGCCAAAGGTAGGGCCAAGCCTGCTTTGAAGGAAACCTATGAAGAGGCGGAAATAGTGGAAGCTGAAAGAGAAAGTATCAAAGATTATCCTGAACAGTTAGGACAAAAAGGTGGGGGAAGGAAAGCCTTATTGTTTACTAAGCCTAAGGAGGAGAAATCACCAGACTATGAAAGTATGGCTAAAATGATGCAGAAGCTTTCTAATAAAATCATAGACTTGGAAAAGGAGAAAGAAACTCAAAAGTTCTACAGGCCCTATTACAAGAAAAGAGAGGACAACAATTAGTCTCAACCACCTCCTCACAATTTAGCATCTATGAATTTGACAGAGATAGGGATGGAAAAATTTTACACTTTCCACCAACAAACCCACTCTGAAAATAATTGTCCGCAATGGATAAATTCAATGACGTTGGTCATGAATCAGATGTTGGATTCTAGATTAACAAAAGAGGAAGGTGAAGAAAGAAAAGAGAGTACCACTACAACGAATGAACAAGAAGAGGAAACCATGGTTATGTGGAATTCTGTTTCGTTATTCGATGCTTAAGAAGAAAAGAATTGGGGATACAAGGATGTCCTGGACACCAACGTAACAACAAGAAGCCAAGGATCGATTAGAGCGGATAGTCTCATACTCCCAAAGATCAAAAGGCTACAGAAGAATGTTAAGAAATTTCAAAATAGTTCCGCAGCTGATAAAATTCCTAAATTCACCATTACAAGGCAAGAGCCTAGGCAGAATGAAGCACGGGCCAAGCCCAATGAGGAAAAAATGAATGCTGATAAACCTCACCCCATTGAATAGCAGATGAATTATGACATCGTGGAGGATTTAAAGAAGGTAAAGGCAAACGTTTCACTATTCGAGATGTGTAAAGTGCCGCAGCAAAAAGAAAAAATATTGAAAGCACTTGAAGCACCGGATAAGAATCTACTTGCTGACAATCGGCCCAAGGAGGAAGAAGAAATCAGAGAAAATAGCATTGGAGGTAAGTCTAAAAGCAAACATCCACCTTTCCTCCTCACGTTTGAAATTTTTAATCATAACGTACATAATTGCCTAGTAGATTCAGGGGCATCGGTTAATGTCATGCCCATATCAGTCTGTAAAAGGATAAATGGGCAGCCTAATCCATCCACTTGGAGAGTTGTCCAGTTGGACAGGACAGATGTAAAAGTAATGGGTGAGATGGAGGATGTCCTGATCTGCCTATCATCAAATGATAAAGTGTGCCAAGTCATTAATATCATGGTGGCAGATATACCAGACGCTTATGGTCTTGTTCTGAGCAAAGATTGGTCAGCGAAACTTAACGGATATTTTTCCTCTGATTGGTCACACCTATGGTTGCCATACAAAGGAAGTCCAAATCAGATTAAGATATTAAGGGAGCCTCACATGAAATACAACGGTACTCGACTTGAGGAGAAAAATGAACCTGTGGATTCTATGTTGGGAAATTATTTTATTGAATTGGAACCAGGAAATTATCAAGCAGAATAAGCCAGCAACACTTCATATACCCAGCCTGATCTCCTTCGATTTTCGTAGGCTGATGAAATTGATTGTAAAATAGTAGATTTAGCTGTAGGAATAGACTCGTATGCAGTAGTTAGTGATTTTTGGACTTTGTTTTTTGATGGCTCTAAGACATTAGAAGGGTCAGTGGCCGACTGTATCCTAATTGACCCTCAGAAGAATAAACACTTTCTTGCATGTAGATTAGAATTTGAATGTACGAATAATACAGCTGAGTATGAAGCACTGGTGCAGGGCTTAAGGAAAGCGATTGAATTAAAGGTAAGTAATTTAAAAGTTTTTGGAGATTCAGAAATAATTGTAAAGCAAATTAGAAATCAAATACATTGTGTTTCTCCCCACTTGAAAGCTTATCAAAATGAGGTATGGGACCTACTTAAATGTTTTAATGCATTCAATATTATTTCATTTCCAAGACTAAAAAATGCAACAGCTGACTTGTTAGCCATGTCGGCCGCTAGGATTGTACCCACTAATAATCGATGTTCTGTTGAATTTCTTTTTAGGCCTTTAGTACCTGATATGATCACCAACCTATGAGTGTTCAATGATGACCAACATGTTATAGAATGTCTAACAAATGACGAAGTATTTTAAGGGGCGATTATAGATGATGAAGAACACCAGGCCGAGCTGAAGTACGATAATTTCATCTGTAAAGGGGTCCGAACTTTGGAGAGGATGTTTGATTTAAATGAAAAATTCAGAAGACCAACCAACATGAAGACTCACAGCTCATATTTACAGTTCGAGTTGATAAATTTAGGGACTGAGGTGAATCCTAAATTTGTAAATATTGGCAAATGTTGTTCACCAACAGAAAGAGATAAGTTCGCCAGTCTGTTTAAACAATATAAAGATGTTTTCGCCTGGACATATGAATATTTAAAAACATACGATACCAGAATCATCAAGCACATTGTTCCCATCAAATCCGGCGTTAAGCCATATGAGCAACCTTTAATAAAAATGCATCCAAAGTTGGAACCGTTGATTCAGAGTGAGGTGAAGAAATTATTGGATGTTAGAATCATTTTTAAAGTCAGACACTCTAAGTGGGTATCAAATCTGGTACCAGTAAGAAAAAAATCTGGAGAAATCAGATTATGCATGGATTTCAGAAATTTAAACTGCGCTTCAGATAAAGATAACTACCCGGTGCCACCCATGGAGCAATTGCTACAAATGGTCTCAGGTTTTGAACTATTCTCGTTATTAGATGACTTCTCTAGCTACAATCAAGTATTAGTGGCCAAAGAAGACAAATTGAAGACCACGTTTAGGACCAAATGGGGAACTTTTTCCTACAGAAGGATGCCCTTTGGGATTATAAATGCTGGAGCAATGTTTCAGAGAGCTATGGACATGGATTTCCGCGGAATGATTGGTGGAAGTGCTGTAGTATACCTTGACGATATTATGATATTCTCGAACAAAAGGGAAGAGCACGCATTTCACTTAAGGAAAATTTTTGAACGCTGTCGGAAGTATGGCATCTCACTCAATCCTAGGAAGTTTGTGTTCGCTGTCATGGAAGGAAAGTTGTTGGGTCACATAATTTCCAAGAGAGAAATATCTATAGATCCAAAAAGAATCAAGGCCATTGAACAAATTCCCTTGCCCCATAATAAAAAGGGGATGCAATCATTCATGGGAACTATAAACTTCGTGCGATGATTTGTGCCTGATTTCGCTCAGATTGTCAAGCCGCTGCAGCAGATGGTCAAGTAAAATGCACAATTCAAGTGGACTGAAATTGAGAAGAACACATTCAGCAAAATTAAAACTGATGTTGCACACACACCTTCCTTGAAAAGCCCAAATTTCGATAAAGACTTTATTCTATATACCTTTGCATCTGATGATTCGCTAGTAGTTGTTCTAACGCAAAAATAATATGGGGGGGATGAATTCCCAATATATTTCATGAGCACTGGTCTACAAGGGGCCGAATTGAACTACCCAGCCATTGATAAACGAGCTTATGCAATATTCAAAGCAGTGAAGCAATTCAGGCATTATATTTTAAAGAATCGAACCAAGGTGATCGTCCCCTACCCAGCTGTAAGGTCCCTTCTTATATAGAAGGAGTTAGGAGAAAGAAGGGGCAACTGGGTAACAGCTCTTCAAGAGTACGACCTTGAATTCAAGCCAGCCTCTATAGTTAAAGGACAAAGGTTATGCAAATTGATGACTGAAAGTGGGAACAATGAATAGCACGCCTGGGAGGATGAGGCCAAATTACATTTAATGGATGTATGTCCTTTGTTTACAGCTCCCGAGTCTTGGTATAGAGACCTCGTGCATTACCTACAAGTTGGGATTCTGCCAGAACATTGGAATTCTAAGCAAAGAAGAGTGCTGCGTCTTAAATCAGCTTCCTATCAAATTGTTGAAGGAGTATTATTCAGAAAAAATTATGACGGAGTTCTTCTGAGATGCTTAGAAAAAGAAGATGCGAAAAAAGTAATGACAGATTTGCATGACGGGCATGCTGGGGGACATTATTCAGGAGATACTATAGCCCACAAAATCCTCAGAGACGGTTACTATTGCCCCACGCTCTTTAAATATGTACATGCACATGTCAAGAAGTGTGATATTTGCCAAAGGTGCAGTGGGAGACAACCTAGAGAAGCAGCACCCCTAAAGCCTGTGATGATCATGGAGCCGTTCGAGCAATGGGGGTTGGATATTATTGGAGAAATAAAACCAAATTCCTCCCTACAACACAAGTACATTCTGACCGCAACTGATTATTTCACTCGCTTAGTCGAAGCAGTTCTGCTGCGCAGAATAAATCAAGACGAGGTCATTAGCTTCCTGCAGGACCACATCATGACCAGGTTTGGAGTTCCAGTTTCGTTAGTTTTTGATAATGCTACGTACTTTTCATCAATTAAATTAACTGCTTTTGCTCATGATAAAGGAATAAAATTGCACTATTCTGCTAATTACTATCCACAAGAAAATGGCCTAGATGAATCCACTAATAAAAATCTGATTAGAATTCTAAAGAAGACCATGATAGAAAACCAGAGAAGCTGGCACTCAGCGCTACCAAACGCCCTTTGGGCTGATAGAGTCACCCCTAAGTCTTCAATAGGATTGTCACCATATACCCTTGTGTATGGTAAAGAAGCCATTCTTTCCCCCAATATCATGCTACCATCTTCCATAGTGGCTCAAAAGTCTAGGGGTTCAGATGATGAAATTTTGCAGATGAGAATATGCAATCTTTTGAAAGCAGAAGAAGCTAGATCTAAGGCCAGAGAACACTTTAAGCAACACCAGGAGGTAATAAAGAGGTGGTTTGACAAACACAAAGCTGGAGAAAAATACTTTGAAGTGGGAGACTTAGTGCTTAAATGGGATCACCCCCTTGATGAGAAAGGAAAACATACTAAATTCCAGCAGTTATGGATAGGCCCTTTTCAGATTGCGGAAAAGATTGGCCCTTCTACTTATAAGCTGCAAGATCTACAAGGGTGGGAAGAGAACTTACCAGTAAATGGTTTGGTTCTCAAGCCTTATTTTTCCTGAGTTTCTTTGAGTTCTTCTGTCTTGTATATAAATAAACTGTTTGGCTGTCTTTTGAGTCAGGTTGTTCATTTTGTTTTAGCCATGTTTTCAGTTTCTTTGAGTCATGTTTGTTTCAGTTATTTTAGTTAAGTATTGATTTCAATAAAGGGAACCAAACCATGGTTGCATGGGGAACATCAAAATTTTTGGCAATGTTAAACATTTTTGGGTCTCAGACTGCGTACTGCTATGTGTCTAAAAGAACTTCTTCCAGTTTGGCAGTTTTTCGAATAACTCTGTGTGCATTGAAGTCCTGCTTAACCCCTGTGAAATAAATCGGATTCAAAGAGTCTAGAATACTACTTTGAGGCTCCATCCACGTCACATTTAAAAATGTTCTAAGGGGCAACAACAGAAGACCCACGGAAAGGAGCAAGGTGAACAGTATATTAAATATAAATGATCCCATGCCAAGAAATGAATGCCAAAAAGGCAAATAAGAGTCGAAACTCCTATGAAAGCATCATACATCAAAGCAAAATATTAATCATAAGTACTAAATTGCCGAAAGTTCCTCTCCATCCGTGAGCCGGAACATGAAGTACACCGCTCACGCAAAAGGACACTATGGGATAAAGGATCCTGAATTAAAATTCAGAAAGAAAGGCATGCATGAGGACTCATATGAAAACGGACAAAAGTCCAAAATCAAGAAAATTGCTAAAATGGCATGGGAATGAGGAAAAAACGAATATTTCTGTTTACCATATGCTACAATCCTATGGTGTCCAAACTATCAGCTACCTGAAGACAAAAGTAATAATGAAACTCATCCTATGGCCTCAAAAGAGTTATCTGGACTTGAAAATCTCAGTTTCCACTCTCCCAAATTGGATTATTATCAATGATTAAAGGTACACATTTCAGTCGTTTAAGAGATCCAGATAGCTGGAAGAATTCAATAGATGCATTTGTTTTTAAACAGTCTGTCACTCAAAGAATAACCACCCAAAGATCTAGGTTCACCAGGTAATCGCCAATTGTTCTGGCTGCAACCGTTCTCCCCAAATTTCTTAATTTTGGGCCCCTCCTCATATTTTAGAGTTGTTTTAATCGATGGATACTTGAACCATTTGGTTGTGCTTTATTTTGAATGATTTTGAAGATTGGTTTCCAGCCTGCTTTAAAGGTTGCCTGTGTATTTTTTTATGGTTGGTCGCAGATGTGAGTTTGGAATGCCTAGCCAGGGATAAATTCCATTTTTATTTGAAGGGCCGCTGCTTCGAAATCAAACAGGTTTTAACTGTTGTTGGTTTTTAATGTTTTGAAGCACTTAATTTTTCTGTTCGACGGGTGTCATCTTACGTTAAATCGGCGGCTGATAATGTGTTTCCCTTCCGCCGTTGCAGCTCCCAAATCGATTATCCATACGAAACATAAAGAGCTCCGACTGCCGATGTGTGTTAAACTTTCAGTCGCATACCTGATGCCTTTTCTCTTCCGCCGTTGCGGCTGGGAAATTCGTTTAGCTTCCGATGTTATTATTCTTCCGATTTCCCATTGAGTTTTTCCTGCCCACAGTTTTGGATCGGAGGGTATATCCTTTCCTCTTCCGTCGTTGCGGCTGGGAAAAGCTTTTGAATTTCGAAGTCAGTATCCTTTCGATTTCTGTCGTTGGTGTTTCTTCTTTCGAGCCCGCAGGAGGACGAGGTAGTGGTGTCGGCATGTGTTAAAATGATCCTAATGGTGGTGCACCTACCCATTTCTTGTGGATTAGCCGTTTCAGTTGGTATAGTTTGCCGCTTTGTTTTATAACGCAGTCCCAATGAATGATGCACGTGGGTTGATTACAGGTGGACTAAAGGAACTGATGTACGAAGGCATAGAGGAGCAGTTTGGCAAGGATCGAAACAAAACTAATAGGATCGCTAGAAAGGCCATCGTAGCAGAAGGCAAAGCAAATAATGATAAAGGCGCGAGCCTGACAGTCTTTCCGTTACTAAATAGTTCATGAGTGCATACAGACATGATAGAGGAATGTGAAGTGTTTGAAGGACTGAGAGGTCACACACCTGGGGGGGCAGCCTAAGCGGTTGATTGTTTTGGTTTAAATATGTGAAAGTGAGGAGGAAAAGGGGATTTTTCTTGGAAAAAATTTGTAAACCATTTGCTTGTAAGAGGAACTATTTCATTTTACAATCAGAATCTACAATTTTTCCTGTGGAGAAAGTACGATGTGGAACATATCAATGTGATTAAATGAGCAATGTTGAATGGGAACTACTTCATTTTTAGCTATGTGTCATTAACTGTGAGAGTGTTCTAATTTCTTGAACCTATGTTCCTGATTGAATGTTCTTCAGTTTATTTTGTGATGTTTTCCACTGTGAGTAATGGAGGTTGCTCATAGACAATTGGCTATCTGCTTGTTGAAATATCTATAAACTGTTCATGTGTATTGAAAGAAGTATCAACTATCTGTAACTTTTCATAATGCATGTACAAAATACATTACTCACTAATGAATGATAATCTTGCTCGCTAGCGATAAGTTAGGTAGTTAGTTTTAATTTCTTGCTGTTTATGTGATGTAGATGCCTGCGAGCTTTAAGACGAGAGGTAAGAACCTACGAATCACATTGTGACTGCTCCTTGCATCTTTATCATCCTGCATTGTTAGATAGGCACTTGCATTTCATATCTTAAATCAGAAAATACAAAAAAATATACGGTGGACCGGGCCGCAGCCGGTAAACCCTTTTGTCACTTGACCTATGGTAGTCAAACCACAAACCGGATGGATTCCCTACACCAAATAGTCATGGGCTAGTTGGGAACATTGACTGGGGAGAATCCCTTACTGTTGTTGCTTGCCAATTAACAGGCCTCAACACTATGTAAGTAAATAAAACAGGTGCCTTAGTTCGATTGAACTAAGTAAGCCTGTGTAACAAAGTAATACTTTACCTCTCAAACCGTCATGGGAGAACAAGTCTTGCCAATCCTCCCACTTTGTTTCCACAAACAAATTTAAGTTAGGACTCCTTAATTAACAAGTGCCACAATGCATAAAGGACTAAGCACATAAATCCAATGACTACACCTAAGTGACAAAAGTGTAAAGATAATACTAAGTAGTAAACAATAGTACAACATCATAAGTAAAACACATTAAAAGTAACGACTGATATATAAAGGAAAGAACGTAAGAACAAATTACGGCTAAACATAGATACATCAAGTGTATGATATAGTTTCGTAAGTAAATAATGTTCCATCTAGGTAGTTTTTACTAGCCTATAATTTTTTTTTTTCGATTTTTGGGGACATTACACTAGGCTATTTCCATTTTCTAAAATCAATCCGATGCTCAACATTGTCTGGATTTTATGTATTTTCCTATTGAAGTCAAAAGGGGGATGGGTAATTTTCATAGGGTGAAATCGATTCCATATTGTGGTTGTAAAAATTAGTTAGTCTCCCTTTATAAGAACCAAACTCTCTAAGTTCATATGCATTGTTATTGATTTATTGTTTCTCATGAAAGTGATGGAAAGAGAAGGGCGTCAACCGTTCCTAGATAGTCTGCGATCTTCATAACTAGGGATATAATCTTTTCACCTTCCTTGATATGATATATGGATCTGTGATCTAGTAAGAGGACCATGTATGCAATGTTTCTTTGAGTTGGATTTTCCAATGTCTGCAATTTATGCAATGATGATTAGCATCTGTTATTTTCTTTTAGTATAGATTTGGATATTAACAAGGTGTGGATGTTGATTGATTAGCATCTATGTTTTGTTTTTGGTGGATATTTCCAATGTTGCAATGTTTCTTATAATGGATATTTCCAATGTTTGCAATCTTTGTAATGTTAGTTGGATTTATATCTCAACACTAAGACTTGTATCTATTGTTTTGTTTTTATTATGAGATGAAATACCAATGATTACTTGATTGTTTTTTCAATGTGTTATTTGGCATATGTCTCAATCTGAACCATTTGGCTATTTTTATAAGGTGGTTTGTAGTGTGTAAATATTATTGGGAGTACATCGAGCGTGTTTGAATATATTATAGCTTATGTATTAATGAGTGAAGGCACAACCCTAGCCCTAGATAGGTTAATGATTGAGTGACATTAAAAGCAGGAATAAATAAAGGGAGGTTTAGTATTGAGTTAAAAACATGCATTACAAACATTACCTTATTGTTATGTTGCATACAGAATTGGTGATTGATCCTTCTCAATTCAATGATTTACTTAACCAAGCATTCTAATTTGATTAGTAAATATATTAGAAATACTCTCAGAGAGAGAGTCTACGAGAATAACAGAAAGGAAGTATGGCAACAATGATGTTCACATTGTAATTCTTTTAGCTGAATAAATATTACATGATGTGACATCTTTGTGGAAGTAGCCCATGGATTGGGTGAATCATGTACATTGGTCTCGATATTATGTGCTCTTTATGTATTCCATCTTAAGTGCTCTTGTTTTCTTTCATCTTATGTTCCCTTGATGTATTTCATCTTATATTCTTTATCTTATGTTCTGATGATAATGATGGTGTAAATTGTTGAATGAATTCATATGAATGTTTTAAATCCAAATGAAGTTGTTTATTTGATGGTTACAACATGTTATACGGTCTAATGTAGAATGAAATCTAGATTTATTAATGATTAAGGTCCTTTCCCAATATATTAGAAATATTAATTCTTAGAAAGGATTGAAATGGTTGACCTTAATATAGTTGACTTATGTTTTTCGAATATAGAAAGCTTTCTTATAATGACCAACACCCTTTCAGTTATTGTTTTACATTGTGTTTTAGTTTTTGTGAAGCTACAAGTAGTCTTTCGAAAGGAAAAATTATTTCATGGATTTTGGTATGTTACATGCTTCCTCCTTCCATGGAGTTAAATTATATAATGGACATAACACAAAGTAAACGAAATGGGTCATCTTCTTTAGTTGAAAGTGCATATAGAATGAAATTTTTTATTTTTATTTTAAGTAGATAATATCAAAATCATAACGTAACATATTTGTAACCAAATCTTCTTTCTCTTCTAAATATAATTGTTGTTCCACGAATGGCTAACAACTATCATGATTTGTAGTTACATTGAAGTGTCTTGTTATTGTGTATGTTGGAACATATTTCCCATATAGACCTTGGTTAATAATCTTGCATAAGGTTCCAAGTGTTTAGTTTAAGTTTTTCGATGTGAAAATGGTTTTAGTACCTCGTCTAGTGTCTTGGATCCTAGTTTTCACACATTTGGACCACTTCGACTAGTGTTTATGCCATAAAATATTGTTTGTCAACTTACCCACTCCTTTCCTTATTCTATGGACTTAAGTCTCCTCTTTACACTACATTTATGGGGTAGTTAATTTATTTCCTTATTTTAAGATTTTTAGGTGCGCCTTCAAGATTTGGTGAATTTTCTCATTAATGGTCCAAAACCAAGCCACTGTACCACATAATGTAATGTCCCTAAAAATCGTAAAAAAAAATAAAAAAATTGTAGGCTAGTTAAATTCTATCTTTCAAGGACAGTGTTGTATATTTTGCAGAATGTATATGTCGTTGTTATAATAAATCTAAGCGTCGTAAGTTTTCTTTCTGTAACATCCCCAAGTCAACAAAAAACTTTCCCTATCAAAAGAAAAAGTATTCCTTCGATACAACCACACAACTATTGCTACTCTCAAAGCATTGTTACAATGAAATCTTGTACTCTTGATACACATTAGAGGAAATTTGAGGTCTAAAATGGGCCTCCTAAGGAAAATAATAAAATAATAGTTAAAATAGTAAAATAATAGTTAAAATAATAAAATAATAGTTATTAATTTTGGAGGAAGAATTAAAAAAACTACTTTTTGTGTTCGTATTTTCGACATATGTCCCTATGTTTTTACTCAAATTCTAAGCAGGAGATATCATTGGATGTGGAACTTAATTCTGCATCCAAAAAATACCCACACTTCATACTTTTGACAGACCTTGCTACCCCAAAAACAAGAAATATTTGAAAAAACGTGATGATGATGTCATCATCACATTTTTTCAGCTATTTATTGTTTTTGGTGTAGTGGCATCCATCAAAAGTATGCAGTCTGGGTACTCATTGGATTTAGAATTAAATTCCGCATCCAACGAGCTCTTCTGCTTGAAATTTGAGTAAAAACACAGGTATATATGTTGAAAATACGAACAAAAAAAGTAGTTTTCTTTTATGACAAATATGTCAATTTAACCATTATGGTTGACTCATTTTATTGAAATTCTATTGGTTCTTGAATTCCAACTCACAAAATTTATTGTTGGTGAGTTTTCTTATAAGGCCCATTTTAGAGCCCAAATTTCCTCCAATGTGTGTAAACCCTTTGCTTAATCCCCAAGTTTCTCTCTGCTAAAGTTGATTGAGATTGTGGTTTTTCCTACCTTTTTCCCGCTCTAGTAAGGTCAGTGCTCTTAACCTTCATGATAGGAGTGTCAAAGGTGCTCTTTCCCTTCATGCTAGGGTTGTTGATGTTGGTTCTCTATCTCCCATTGCTAGGTGCATCGATGGTGCTTTTTCCCTTCCTACTAATTGCATCGGTGGCATTTTGAGGGAAAAAAACAAAGATTCGAGACCCTTCTCGAAGGTGGATGAGGTGGATTTCTACCCATGTCATTTAGGTGAGGTGGAATTCATCTTCTAACCTATAGAGAATATCCCTTTGATCCCTCCTCCTAATCCTCAACCGATTCTATCCCTTTAGCCTTATAAATTGAACCCTCTATCCATTTGGAAGGGAGGAAGGACTATTGTACTCTTATGCTGGTGGAATTTCTAGGTGATCCCTATCATTCTTTGGAGGATTAGCTTTGGCTTGGATTGTTGGATGGAAGATTGTAGCGTTAAGGATAGGTTGTGATGTTCCTTCTCATTGTAACTCTATGTATCTCCTTTATTACATTAATACAAATCTCTTTCCATAAATGTTATTGCGTTGATAATGTTTATAGATTTCTTCCTTAACGGTTAGCTTAGATCAATTATATGATTGGATACACATATACTATTTTCTTGTTTCCACATGCTTTACAGGGTTTTGCAACTGTAGATCTGAAGATTCTTTAGGTTGGATCAACAAAGAGAGAAGAGGATTTGCATATTGCAGGTAAGTGATCTATCTGTTTCTTTGCATTTATGTTTGATCTAGGAAAGTAGATTATATTTTGTATTTGATTTGTTCTAGATCCACATGGACTAGGGAGATCTAGCTTGATTATGATTGAGTAGATTTATCTGATAACAAATTTGGTGACTCCACTAGGGAGGATACATAGATATGATTTCTTCTGTTTTTTATTTCATATTTGTTTATCAATCCTTTTGCTACCCTCTAAATATACTCCCTCATTTATATTTTTTCCTTGAAGAGTGTCTTGCATATTCTTGATGCTATTTGGATCACTATCAAACCTTCTACCCTTCTTCCATAGGAAATATGGCTTTTACTCTATCTGTTTCTCCACTGGCGCACTTGGTTAGTGTGGACAGAGCGTCGTTGGCATCATTTTTTATTGTCGTAAGTGTTGGCTCTATAGGTGCTTTTTTCCTTAGGAGAAAGTGCGCCATCGATTCATTTACAATATGTTGTAAGTGTGTCGGTACCCTCATAGGCACTCTTGTGCATCCTTGTAGGTGTGCCTATCCCTCATAAGCACTCTTTTGTAGTGGAGAAAGTGTGCCTAGCCCTCATAGGCGCTCTGGTGCAGTACAGGAAAGTGCACCACCCTTTGAATCAGTTTTTGGCTCAGATTTCATTCATTTTTGGGTTTTGGTTTGATGGATTTTGGTTTTTAGGATACATGTGATATTCATTCACCCTCTAGACCCAGCATTATCTTTTCCCTCAGTCATTGAGTCTTGCTTGAATTTCAGTTGTTTTGGAGCAATTCTTGATTGTTTTGGAGTTTTTTAGGTGCTTTTCATATTCCTTTTGATTTATGAATGAATGGAGTGTTGTAGATATTCTCTATTTTTATTTTTGTAGATCTGAAAATAATATAGATATCAAGTTTCATTTTGATACATGTATTTGAAAAATAAAAGTGCTTCTTTACTTTGTTTTGTGCATTGTTAACATGTGTAGTATATTTGATTTCATTTACACTTTTTAGAGTATTATTGTAGAAATATAGAGCTAGTGCACTCTAGGAAATAATTGTTCTTTTATTTATTGTTCATATTCATGCGTGTTTGAAGAGAAAACTCAATCAAAAGAGAAGCAAAAAAAAAAGAAACACAAGCTCATGTATGAATTCGTCGGACCCCCCTTGCTCATTTATGAATTCACAGTCTTTTCAAGAATTGTATTTGATGTTGATATTTAAAAAATTCATAGTTTCCTTCGAATAGAACTTGGTTTTCTTAGATCTCCGATTTCTGTCTTGTTTTAACAAAAAACTCTTTCCCTACCTTAAGTAGTTTTCATTGAAAGAGAAATGTGCATTGTCATATAGCTAGGATTTGCATTCTTTTTACATTTCCTATCTACACATCATGCATCCACTTAACCACTCAAGATAAATTAACACTAGCTTAGGATTAAAATCATTTATTAACTGTGTGTAAGTTAGTGATGTTTTTGGGCGTTGTAAAACGTAGAAGCTATCGTTAATTTATAATCTACACTACAACCTAGGACTCGCGTTGTTCTTCCACATACCATCGGTATATCAAAAAACCTTTCACATACCATTGAAGTATATTGAAAGATATTTCACGTACTTGATTGTATATGGAAAGGCCCCTTGTGGAGGGTTGTGCATTAGACAACACTACTACCGATTTGAGCTCCCCCGTACCTAGCATATATTGGGAGACCCTCTTAGGATTCATGTGACCAACTAAGTTAACCTTTTGGCTGTCTTGGCATCACAGAAATGTGAAGCCTTGATAATAATGTGAGAGTCATGACTTTTGATCCCCTCCTATTCGAACAATTTTCTTATGGCTTTTATACTTGAGTAATGTTTGATCTTGTGTGCTATTTCAGAGATTCTTAGAGAGTTCAGAAATGGGAGACTTTCTCAGGACCACTAGTCAAGAGAAACATTTTTAGGGTATGTCTTTTATTTCTCCACGTTTTGGAGATGTTGGTCCTCCCTTCATGGCCACTTTGAACCTTCGTGGATTGACTATAGGATTACATGTATGGTTATTCTCCAATCCTATCATACCAAATGCACCTTTTGTGTCGGATCCTAGTCCTTTACCACATGAGCATCAACCTCATGTTAATACTTCATCTTATTCCTCAGATGTTAAATCCACCTCCCTTTCTTCCTCTTCACTTGTTGAAAATTCTAATGTTAGTAAATAGGAGGGTAAGAAAAAGATGAAAAGGAATGCTAAGAAGAAGAATAGTAAGAAGAAGCTCATCACCCCAACCTCTGATATTTATGTTGGAATCCCACCAGCCACTAGTCATCATGCTGGGGGTATTCATGTAACTGTTTTCGGCACGCATAAAGCTAAGTTCCCTTGCAGAATTTGCAAGGGTGATCACCTTCTCAAGGACTATCCTGGTCATTCCCTTGTCTCAGAAGTGTGGTCTAAAAATCCTCTGTCATCAATCTCTGATCATCATGCTGATGATGCCCCGTAAACTAGTGACTCATTGGTTAAGAGTCAAAAAGGAAAGGTTAGGTATTCTTGCTTTCTATGTAAGGATATGCACCACACGTACCTTTTTCCTCACATGTATGAAGCTTCAAATTTGTTGGAAGATATTACAGTTCCTCAACAATGGCTTCCAACCAGTTATCGTAAGTTGTCACTTGATCTTCTATTGGTTGATCAAGTGGTCGATCCAATTCCATGATTGGTTGATCCTACTCTTCCCTTGAAGAGTGAGGTTGAAGCAGTCGATCCAAGTCCATTCTTGGTTGATCCCACTCTTCCTTTGGAGAATGAAGATAAATTGGTCAAATCGATGTCATATCCACCCGATCCCACTCTTTCGTCAGAGAGTGTTAAGACTGAAGCAGTCTCTTCAACACATTTTTTTGTCTTGTCCCTCTCTTCTAATTGAGAGTAAAAACCATCCAGCTGAATTTTTCGTAGTTAGTTCTAATTGTTTTATGCAATACGAAATTTTTTCTCTTTTGACAGAACCCTCTCCAATTAGTGAGGTTATTTCCTTTGACTGGAGTAACCTAATAGAATCTCATCTTCATTTGAGTGTTCCTTTTCAGATATCTATGGGAGTTGCTACTAAGAGTATACTTTGTACTATCATTGATGAAGGGGCTTCTGTTAGCATTCTATTCTCTACTACTTAGCAAGCCATAGGTTCTCCTTCACTTGTGTCAGCCATCGATTAGATTTTTCCTTTTAATCGAGGAACTACTGTAGCATTAAAGATCCTTTCTCATTTTCCTATTACTTTGGAAGGAAAAAATATCTGTATCGATGTTATGGTAGTCCAAGGTCCCTTAGATTTTAATCTTCTCCTTGGGCATGATTATGTTTATAGCATGAAAGCTGTAATGTACACACTCTTTCGAGTGATCTATTTTCCCCATGATGGGAATATTTTGACTATTGATCTACTTTCTTTCGTTAAACCTGATCATCGTATGACGCCTAGTCATCAGACTTCCCTGAGTGTCTCGCATGTTCTTGTAGTTCCTTCCTCTTCTAATTAGCTTCTTTCCATCATAGGTAAATGGGGGGCATGGTTCCAGCCTCTATATATCATAATGGAGTTAAGTTGGTAGCTTCTTATGTAATGGGGAATCCCACCAACCTATGGACATCATGTTGGCTTAGAACTGTTTGCGAGCATAGTTCTTTTTCTGTGGCAAGCTCGTTAAAAAATGAAACAGGTTAGTGAGCATAGTTCTTTTTCTGTTTCAAACTCGTTAAAAAATGAAATATGTGAGTGAGCATTGTTCCCATTCTATGTCAATCTCGTTAAAAAATGAAATACATTCTTGTGAGCATGGTTCCCATTCTGTGTCAAACTCGTTAAAAAATGAAATGGATGTCCTCAAGCATAGTTACTTTCTGTTTCAAACTTGTGTAAAAATGAAACAGGTCCCCTCAAGCATAGTTATTTTTTGTTTCAATATTGTGTAAAAATAAAACAGGTTACCTTTGAGCAGTGTTTATTATTGGTTTCAAGCTCGTTAAAAAGTAAAACAGGCACCCATGAGTTAAGTCTCTAGCTTCCTATGTAAGGGGGAAACCTACCAACCTCTAGACATCATGTTGGCTTAGAACAGACACTGCGAGCATAGTTATTATCATGTGTCAATCTCGTTAAAAAATGAAACAAGCACCCATGAGCATTATGTGTCAAGCTCATTAAAAAATGAAACAAAAATTGTGATCATAGTTCCCATTCTATGTCAAGCTCATTGAAAAATGAAACAGATGTCCTCAAGCATAATTACTTCCTGTATCAAACTTGTGTAAAAATTAAATAGGTCCCCTCAAGAATAGTTATTATCTGTTTCAAGCTTGTGTAAAAATGAACAGGTTACCTTTGAGCAATGTTTATTCTTGGTTTCAAGATCGTTAAAAAATAAAAATGACCTTGATCAGAGTTCCTTTTTTGTGTCAAGTTCGTTAAAAAATGAAACGAATTCTTCCATTGTGTCAAGCCTTGAACCTTCATTTCACAGGTCTGTATAACTTGATCCTCTTTCTTCATCTATTTCTGGTGAACCTTTCCTTGGTAGTAACCGTCAATTTAGTTGGATGACGAATAGAGTAGGAAGATGAAACAAATCCAATCTTTTTATTTTGGAGTTATTCTACTTAACATTTATACTGGGGGAAAGTACCAACCACCGAACATCATGTTGGGAAATCACCTACCAATGGGAGTCGTTTTGAGCATACTTTCTTTAGTTTCAAGCTCACTAAACCATGAAATGACCCTTTTGAGCATAGTTCATTTTCTATTTCAAGGTCATTAAAAAATGAAGTAGGTTTCCTTAAGCATATTTTACCTTTTGGTTTCAAGCTTGCATAAAAATGAGACCATGTTTTGAGCATAGTTCTTCTTTTGTTCCAAGCTCGTTAAAAAATGAAGAAGATACCATGAGCATTTTTTCAACTGATATTTGAGCTTGTTAAAAACAGTAAGATGGTGTTGAGCTTACTTTTCATTTTTTCGTGCTCCGGTTAAAACATGAAAACTGTTTTGAGATTACTTTATCACTTTTTTATGCTATGGATTCAAACATGAAAAAGGTTCTGAGTTCCTTTTATACCTTTGTCGTGCTCATTAAAACTCAGTGAAGAGGTATCAAGTATAGTTTTACTATTTTTCAGACTTGTTAAAATTGGATTATGAAAAAATAACTCATTAGAGAGTTATATTTAAGCTCTTTTTAGTCTCCTTAAAAACACAAAAAGATTACCAAGTGAAATTTTTACGTTTACACTTGTAAAATTATCAGAACGATCAACTAGTTGGTGGTAGGTTATCTCTTTTTTGAACTGACTAGCCTTATTTACGAAAAATGAATTTTTGGAATTTTCTTAGTCATTTTAGACTCTCTAAACATGAAACAACAAATGAGTTTGCTTTCATCGGACTTGTAAAATTAAACGATGAAGGACACTTTTCTAGGAAGGAACCCATCCTTTCTTACGTTCCTAAAACATATGAGATTGGGCTCTTCTGAAGGATGAGCTATATTGAGCATTTGTTACCCTTTTCCGACGCATTAAAAAGCAAAGAGACACTCATCAATCATGATGGGAAAATTAAGGAAAGAGTTTGTATTTTTCTATGGTAGTACATAGTCACTCTTAAACATGGCACTCATTTGCATATGCATTTTAGTACTTGGGTAATTCCTTTGTCATCGAGTCTTGATAATTCCTAGAGTCTTATTACTCCTTTGAGTTGTCCCAAAATACTCTCACCATCAAATGCATTGGGGGATTGGTATCATTCTCGTGTCAATACTTTGAATTCATTCCATGCCCATGTTCAAGAGAATTTTGGTCATTTATCCACTATCTGCAGTCAGTTTACCTTCTATTAGGTTGGTCATCCCTGAGTCAATTTCATACATCACTCTAATGTCCATTTTACTCCAAAACATATTTGGTCATGCTTCCTGTCGATGATGGGGGATTCATCATGGCCCTCCTTCGACGGGTCTATTCCTATCGACTTTAACTCCTTATATAGGATTAGAATTAGAAACCAAGTCAAGTACATTGGGCCTGAATGCCTTAATGGTAGGTTACCTCACTTTCAACATAATTTTACATCATTGACTCTTGATTGAAAAATATCATCAATTGTTCAACTCCAATTCCTTTATTCACATTCGATGGAATGTACTGAGGTACCTTGGGAATCATTGACATCAACGGTGATTTCCATCGCACTTGTTAATAGTTTACATCAATGACTGGTAATCAAGTGGTTTCTACCATGTTCGACATCAAGACATTGTAATCAAATGGTTATATTCGTATAGTTGTGGGTTCAGCTTGAAGACCCTAGGTTGTCTAATATATTTGCCCAGGTTGCAATGGAATCTGTTTTGAGTCATACTACATGGATCCATTTTTGTATTGGTCATGGCTATGTTATCATCTCATCATGGATCTACATTTGTGTCTAGTAGCCATGATTGTGTTAATTTCGTCTCTACTACCATGGATCTGCATTGTATTGGTTAACAACCATGCTATGAGTTATATGATATTTGAGCTAGTGGTATTGTAGCAGATTCCAACCAACATACTTGCCTTAGATTTATTCACTTTATAAATATTTAACCTATCACATTCCTCTAACTTCATGCTTTAGGGGGCATTCGGTTACACCAAAATATTGTTCTCTTGATCCATGTGTCAACCCTTTGCTTAATCCCCAAGTTTCTCTCTGCTAAAGTTGATTGAGATTGAGGTTTTTTCTGCCTTTTTCCCTCTCTAGGAAGGTCGGTGCTCTAAACCTTCATGCTAGGAGCACTGAAGGCTCTTTTCCCCTTCATGCTAGGGGCATCGATGTCAATGCTCTATCTCCCACTGCTAGGTGCACCCACGGTGCTTTTCCCTTCCTACGAAGTGCACCGGTGGCATTTTGAGGGAAAAAATGAAGATTCGAGACCCTTCTTGAAGGTGGATGAGGTGGATGTCTATCTCTATCATTTAGGTGAGGTGGAATTCAGTTCATAACATATAAGGAATATCCTTTTGATCCCTCCTCCTAATCCTCAACCTATTCTATCCCTTTAGCCTTATAAATTGAACCCTCTCTCCATTTGGAAGGGAGGAAGGACTATGATAATATTATGCTGGTGGATTTTCTAGGCGATCCCTATCATTCTTTGGAGGCTTGGCTTTGGATTGGATTGTTGTATGGAATATTGCAGCATTAAGGCTTGGTTGTGATGTTCCTTCTCATTGTAATTCTATGTATCTCCTTTATTACATTAATACAAATCTCTTTCCATAAATGTTATTGCATTGATAATGTTTAGAGATTTCTTCCTTAATCGTTAGCTTAGATAAATTATATGTTTGGATACGTATATATTGTTTGCTTGTTTCCACATGCTTTACAGGGTATTGTAGTTGTAGATCTGAAGATTATGGAGCATGGATCAATAAAGAGAGAAGATGATTTGTATATTGCAGGTAAGTGATCTATCCATTTCTTTGCATTTTTTTTTTTATCTAGGAAAGTAGATTCTATTATGTATTTGATTTGTTCTAGATCCACTTGGACTAGGGAGATCTAGCTTGATTCTTATTGAGTAGATTTATGTGATAACAAGCATACCTCTAGATTCATATTTTCTTATCAAGATATACCTGCAGCCTTGTTAATTATTGATGACACACACATTTATATAAATCCATAATATATGGAAAAATGCATTATCATCTTTCTAACAGTCCTGTAGATTTTAGTTTTCCAATGAAGGCTTTCGCATGAAAATACGTGACATACCCATATCGGAAAGAACCAAATTTTTGTTCGAAAGACTACTTATTCTTTTGAACAACCATCCTTAGGATTTGTGAATGATAATATAAAAACTAAACCCATTGTAGATCAATCACTGAAACATCATAAATAAGCTGTATTAAAAGCAATCATTTTCAAGGTTAATATTCTATATAATACTTAATACATGAGGAAGAGACTTTATTCAATAATTCTAGATTTTACTCCACATAATTGAATTGTCTAACATATCATAATCATTGAAATCAACAATCATCACATAATTTGACCATCTAACATCTTATACAAAAACACTCATATGAAACACATAAATCAAAAGTAAGAAATAGACACAATGATATACGTGGTTCACCCCCAACTAGGGGCTACATCCACCAAGAATTTCTAATCTTTTATTATTTTAACCAATTTATGAATGTCACAATTATGCAGCTCTTCAAGTGCAATTGTCTCTTCTTTATCAAAGAAGACAAGAGAGTC
Source organism: Pseudotsuga menziesii (assembly GCA_001517045.1). Classification (NCBI taxonomy): domain Eukaryota; kingdom Viridiplantae; phylum Streptophyta; class Pinopsida; order Pinales; family Pinaceae; genus Pseudotsuga; species Pseudotsuga menziesii. Next base: position 76,547 of record LPNX011202384.1, on the reverse strand, counting down.
CCCATTATGTCTCTCTATATATAATTCATTGTCAAAATAAGATACAAGCTAAAAATATAGGGTCACACCCCTTATACAATAACTAAATAGATAAAATCTGCATTGTTTCAATGCACTTGCACCATATGCCTTTTCAGTCAAGTCAAAAAGAAAATAAATGATTTCAGAACTATATGGATGTATATGCTTCTTTATAAATAATGGAAGTAGACTTCAAGCTCAATAGGCCAACCACTGCTACATTAAGATTTATAATTGTCAAAAAACCAAATGACAACTAAACCCTTTCTCAGATGATTTCTACACGACTGGGTTGATCGTTTCCATGTTCTTGGGAACATTGTAGTTCCACAAAGATTTTGGTTTGGACAATAAACTAAACAAATAGTGATCAGTATAAACATCGATTTGAAGAGGACGCCTCTTAAATTAAAAAGAGAAGTAATAATCAATCGTTTTCATATCAATGCCTAAGAATAATTAGAATAATACTCTATGAATCGATAGATTCCATGGCTGAATTGTAAGTTTGAAGCATCAAACCGGTAAAATTAAAGCCTCAAGGATGAAACCAAACAAAACCTATGCAAAATCCAAATGGATCTGCCTTAGCAATTCTAGGTGTGGCAAATACAAAACAACACATGAAGGATAGCATAAAGAAAAGGATCTTCTTATCAATCATCAGAAATTTCATGATTCAGCGAATACAAACCACACGCAGGAGATATCCTTTAGAATGGATATTATTTAATAAAAATATAAATCAAACATGGATGGTAACCTATAGGATGGTTATGTTTATTACTTCGGTCTGCAACTATTCTAACTCGTTTAGTCCAATCCCCACTCACAGACAAACGAGTTTTATTCACATGTTGCAGATCTCTTTTTATTTTTAACTTAGGGTGTATTCCGACCAATACACATGGGTGTAGTATAGACCTAGGAGGTTAATACAAATGAATACAAGGTGCTTACATTGGTTTCTTCCATGTCTGCAATAAATAAGTCAAGATGCAACTATGATGCTGACCCAAAACAAAGAGGATCATATCAAAAAATGGATCGGCTTAGCAATTCTATATTCAATGATTTTTAAACCACCTACAGAGGATAGAATACAGGATGGATCCGTTTATCCATTCAATATAAAATGATTTTAACCAATGCAATTAAATATCTAAGCGAATGTAGGTTTATAAAAAGACATTAGATCTATGAAAATACGATTTATCGTTATTACCAAGGCTATTCCCTCAGCAAAAACCAGAAATCTAAGTTTACTTCAACGGCATGGATCTATGAGTTTTAAAGGTTATCATTATCCCCTAGGCTCTTTACCCCAACGAAAAACCACAGATTTGAGAATGTAAGGGTTCACACAGAGGGTAACGTTCTAGATGTGAATATAAATATATAAAAAACCCTCAACCCTCATACCGAAGCCCATAAATCCTATGGACGCCCAATAATTATAAAGAGGTTCGGATCTACCATCGTATTGATACAGGTAGGGGGGTATAGTATTATATATATATAATCGAAGATCAAAATATGCCCAAAAGCTTTCAATAAAAACATATCTTCCTATCACGCGCAGAGGCTATCGTTTTTAATTTATATAAGAACTCATAGCACATATGAACCCATAATGGGATAGATCCCAAGCGTATAAAATGGTCAACGCATATAGGATTTAATGTAAGCAAAATTCGAGACCTGCGTACTTCAGATTGATCCAAGCATAAGGTGAAATACACACAGGCTATAGAAGTTCTAGATTCGCCTTTTGAACCAAATTGCAAACAGGCAGTTCAACTATATAGGGGTCTTTCTTAATGCATACTTCCTTAAGGAAATGCATACCTTACTCGATACTACCTGCAGTTCTGGCCGAGGCCATCCAACGTAGTAAGAAAGTCGTTTCCTCAAAACTAGGTGTTATCGCTCCACGATACCAGCCATCTCCCTGGTAGTGCCAAATCGGTGATTCTTAAAACTGAGTGTTTTTCCTTCCTTTAGCTCAGCCACCTCTCCATCAAATTCATTTCATAACCTATAAATAACCAAAGAAGAAATAGATTTCCTCTGCTATGCACCAAGTTCACCATAAATTAAGGCGGAAATTATGCCATTCACTTTGTTGAGGCAAGTTTTCCCTCAATTTCGTAGTCAAGTAACAAACTGGAAACATGCGTCCAACCTAAAAACGTCTTTTATCCTTAATAAAATATTTCCTTCAAATTTAATGCTCAAGGAACTTCTTGATCTAATACTTGTTTTGGAGAGTAGATAAATCAACACCTTCCCACTTGTCATAGAAAGAGAAATCAACACCTTCCCACTTGGCACTATGACGGAGATGGCTGGTTGCGCCGACGCTCTACAGCGCAGTATGGGGGAGATCTTGTAACGTTAAGTAAAGTTGTACGCTATTTTTATTAATAATAAACAATTTTTTTAATTATAGGCCAAAATAAATGTCGGCGAGAAAAACCACCTAATATGGGGAAGATGTTGTAATATTCCTACCTAACAAAACAATAAAAAAGTAAAAATTTAATTATCTATAAAAAAAATGGAAGATGTTGTAATATTCCTACCTAACAAAACAATAAAAAAGTAAAAAATTAATTATCCGTAAAAAAAAATGTGGATCAAGAAAAAAACACAATATGGGGGAGATGTTGTAATGTTTCTACCTAACAAAATAATAAAAAATAAAAAATTGAATTATCCGCAAAAAAATGTTGGCCTTGCACATGGTTTTAAAACAATGTGCACATGGTTTTAAAACCATGTGCAAGGCCTCCTAAACAACCCATGGTTTAGGAGAGCCTTGCAAATGGTTTTAAGACCATGTGCAAGGCCTTGCATATGGTTTTAAAACCATGTATGGGGAAATGTTGTAATGTTTGTTCCTAACAAAATAGAAAATAATAATAAATACTATATGTTGGCCATAAATAATATTAAATATTAATAATAATAATAATATATGTGGCCCTTAAATAAAAAGATGTGTCTTTTGGTTTGAATCAAATCAATGGATACTTAAGAAGAGATTTGATCCCTCTCGATGCTTGATAGAGCCTAGGATTTGGATCTACACTAGTTATAATTCATTTAGAAGTTATGTAAGGATTATTCTTTAATAGCTAAGCACCTTTATTTAGTGTTATGATTATAAGGGATATTTTACTCAGCATGCCTACAAACGTAGGCATTTCGCTATCGACAATTTATATATATATATATATATATATATATATATATATATATGACCCAAATATATGTCAAGCATAATACAAGCCTCTATGTACATCAGTTTAGGTAGATGGTATTTCACCCTTTAATTATTAAACGAGGCATGCTGAAGATGATGTCTTCCTTTTCCATGCTTAAGGGGGCTACGACCTATAGTCCTTTTAACAATTAATTCCCTAGGTTATTTTCCCTTCGAAATTTTAATTTTTTAACTCCACTCTTTTATGTCGCGTAAAAATTATTGCACCTCCCTCTACCATGGCTTAATCATAATAGGATTAAGTAACTAGGCTATGGTATCTTAATTGGAATAAATTTCAGCGAAGTGGGAATCCCTTGTAGGGAAAATACTTAGCTCTAAAAATTCCATAATCCAATTGATGTGTAATACTATGATACCAAATTATGGATCTCTAACCATTCTCTTTTAGCCCTAGTGGTTTTAGTTTCCCATCATTACATTGCGTCTAAGTCTTAAGACTCCTAAGTTTATCACTTAGGTAATTAACTTGGATAGATTTCTAGGTCTTGGTTTTGGTGGGGCCTTGGCCTTGAGCTCCTCACCAAAAACAAGTACCATAAACATTCACAATTACAAAATATTAAGGGATTTCCAATATGGATATTACATCATTTCCCCCATTAAGATATAAATATAGTGTCAACAGTACTCCAAGTACTAATTGTAGCTACCCAACACGAGGACAATAGCCCTTCTCGAGCATAACTCCTATCTGTGCTATTCAGGGTGCCTTACCAAGCTCAAGCGCTTTCTTTCCCAAACACCATGATACATGGAGGTTTTTCATGGATTCCCCTTCTCTCGTGATAGTCTCTGTTAGCTTACATTGGTGTGGAAAGAAGCCTAAGTAGATGTCTTATTCCTGGGCATCCTCATAGATGCATATTGGTGCTTAGCTGGCAGAGGGGAAGCATGTACCTCCTGTACTAACATGTACCTCATGTACATTCTTCTTTTAGTTTCTCTTGGAAACCCAAAAGATCGCTCATATAATTTGATTGCTTGTTGTGGTGGGATCTTGCTTTTTTTTTCTTCATGGATTTGTGTTCTTTCCATTACCAATTCTTGATACCTCCAATTCTTCATAAACATTTAGGCATAACATCATATGGTTATTATGTCAATGATAATTCCACTTACTAGAATAATTTTTATCATCTTCAACTCAATTATATATCATTAACTATGCGTTTGTATTTAATTGAGCCGAGAGGCTCTCTACAGCCCAGTATGGGGGAGATCTTGTAACGTTACATAACATTATGTAACTTTACGTAACGCTATTTTTATTTCTTCCTACTTAACAAAACAATAAAAAATTAAAAATTTAACTATCCCCCCAAAAAATGTGGATCATAAAAAAAACACAATATGGGGGAGATGTTATAATGTTCCTACATAACAAAATAATAAAAAAATAAAAATTGAATTATTTGCAAAAAAGTCTTGGCCTTTTAAACAACCCATGGTTTTATTGTATATGGTTTAGGAGGACCGTGCACATGGTTTTAAAACCATGTGCTAGGCCTCCTAAAAAAACCCATGGTTTTATCATACATGGTTTAGGAGGGCCTTGCAAATAGTTTTAAGACCATGTGTAAGGCCTCCTAAACAACCCATGGTTTTAAGAGGGCCTTCCATATGGTTGTAAAACCATTTATGGGGAGATGTTGTAATGTTCGTTCATAACAAAATAAAAAATAATATTAAATATTATATGTTGGCCATAAATAATATTAAATATTAATAATAAATATATTATATGTTGACCTTAAATAAAAAGATGTGTCTTTTGGTTTTAATCAAATCAATGGTATATATAGGACACACCAAAGTTGATAGCTCATTGAGTGTAATACTTAAGAAGAGGTTTGCACCTAGAGAGATTTGATCCCTCTAGGCTCTTGATAGAGCCTAGGATTTGGATCTACGCTGGTCATATCATCACTTAAATTTAGATTATAATACAAATCCTTTCTATGAACTAATATCCATCCAATCTGTTTGGTGCATCCATATCAATCATATTCATTTAGCTTGGATACAAAACATGTTTAAAAGGCTATGGTACCTATCAATTGAACACTCTTACCTACCATCGCATGTGATAACAAAAGGAAAATTTTCCTCCTTATCGTTGATATTTTAAGGAGATACTTCTGTCACATTAAAGTGTTTAAAGAGGCTTGGCTTGTAATCACAATCATATCTAATCGATGCTTTAATTTATGTCGATATCACTATTTAAACCTAAACTTAATAATCTCTACATGTATATATATGCGTTATCATAAAATTGCTTTCCTTTAATGAGATATGATTTCTATTTAAAAGGGCGCCTCTCGTTTTGTCAATCAAATATCATCACCAGTTATTTTTGGAAAGGTCATAACAAATGAAGAATCTTAGGCCAATAATTTATATCAAATAACATTTACATTCTTCTTTATATATAAACTTTATTTCAACTTTCCTAAAGTAAATGTTACTGATCCAATTAGCCATCGATCATCAACCAGAGACAATTGTTTCATTTTCGCATCATAATGGCCATTGAACAACTGCTGCTTGACTGAAATGTACGCATAAATAGATTTAAAGAAGCTGTAATGAAGTCTCGTTGTCCATTACAGAGAAACAATTGAAGGTCGACTTCAACCAAATAAAAGGGTTCCATTGATGAAACTCACAACGAGAAATCAACCACTTTGAACACATGCATAAGAGAAGGGTTTGAGTAGAAAATCACAACGAGAAATCAAACACTTCAAACACAAGCATAATGAAGATGAAACTGGTCGCTAATGTTTGTAAAAAAATTGCAGGAAGCAGCTGCTGGGAAGCTATTCTCAATAACAATAGAATCGGTGATGTAGAAAACCCTATTGACGTCTTACAAATATTGTCATATCTCAAGAATCTCACAAAATATCTTGACTTTTTCACTTGGGAAAGAAAATAGAAGGCTTTCAGCTTACTCTATAATCATTCACATCGTCACCAAGGCCAACATGTTTAATAAAGTCAGAATTCTGATGCAAAAATTCATTGCATTGGCCGAGAAGTATGAGACGGACAATGCTTAGGTGAAAGTGTTTGGCACCCTTAACAAACTCTTGAAATATTATACAAATAATAATAACAAAGCTACTACTTGTGTATTGTTTGATGTATTGATAGTTTCATGTGCTCGGAAGGACTTATTCCAGGAGGCCATTGATGTATTCTATAGGATATGGTTTAGAAGAGTAGTGCCTATGTGTAATAGCCATCATGCATATCCTTAACTACTTTGTAATTGTAAAATGTTTATTGTAGTTGTTCTGGTGAAGAGCTCAAGGCCAAGGCCCCACCAGAAACAAGACCTGGAAATCTATATGAGTCAATTACCTAAGTGATAAAATTAGGAGACTTAAGACTTTAACGCAGCTTAACGATGGGAAACTAAACCCACTAGGGATAAAAGTGAATGTTTAGGGAGCCATATTTTCATATCATATTCTTGAATATTGTTTTGATTATGGCATTGTTAGAGATAAGTATTTTCCCTATAAGGGATTCCTACTTCACTGAACTTTATCCCAACTAAGATGCCATAGCCTAGTTACTTAATCCTATTATGATTAAGCCATGATAGAGTGAGTTTCAATCATTTTAACATCGACATAAAAGAGTCAAGGAGTTAAGTTTAAAATTAAAAAGAGAAAAAACACCTAATGAAGTAATTGTTAAAGGGACTATAGGTCGTAGCTCCCTTGAAAATAGAAAAGGAAGATACCATCTTCAGCTTACCATGTTTAATAATTAGAATGGTAATATACTATCTACCTAGACTAATATATATAGAGACTTATATTATACTTGACATATATTTGATTAATATATGGAGTTAGGGAAATTCCTACGTTGGTAGGCATGATGATTAAAATATGGTTTAATTATATTTTTCTTAAAATCATAACAATTGGAATACATAAGAGGAATCCTTTATATAAACTAAATAAAGGGTGAGTACCTATTAAAGAATAATCTTTTATATAACTTGTAAATAAAATATATTTACGTGGTATAATCGTCTCAATTCTTTGAAGGGCAGGATTTCTCTACGATAGCCGACTGGGTGTAAGAACCTCTCATAATGTTTTTTTTTATTATTATAGCTAAGTGGATGGGGCTAAATTATCTTTTATAACTTGTAAGAATAGTCCATAGTAAATGATACAATTCCAAACTATGCTTAGGAGACTTATGTCCCATAACATTTGGTTCATGATGGATTATTTAAAACAGTATAATGATGTTGGAGAAATGCCCTGTATCTACCCTTAGTATAATCCACAAATATATTGTTTCCATGTTAGCTTAAAAAAATATCTGTATTGACATATCACTCTCAAATGTACCAAAGGAATGTTTAGGTATCAGTATATGGAGATTCAGTGTGAATTTGTGTTATTGCAAAAATAGACTATATATATATATATATATATATATATATATATATATATATATCATTGAATGCCATATTAAGGGATAAAGCCCATGCCCTCATGTATCTTGTTCTTGCACAACTTTTCCGTATAATATTTAATGTGACCATGAAAACCCAGTTACAATTTCTGAGACATGGGTTTACTTAGGTGATATTTTCACTTTAAATATAGGATAATCCTCATTTTCTTAAGCCTAGTCTAGTGTTACTAATTCCATTGCAAGAAATTGATTAGTGAAGTTATATTACACCTCAAGGAGTATCTTAGTATCCTTGCTAGTATATCAGAAGGAACTAGTTAGAATTCATGTTATAGTTGATTAGAACTACTCTCGGTGCGAGAGTCTATGAAGAGAATGGAAAGAAACCATGGCAACAATGATGTTGCGGAATTGTAACCTTTTACTTGAAATAAATATCACTTGATGTGACAGTTTGGTGGACATAACCCATGGATCGGTTGAACCACGTACATTGGCATCTCTCTTGTTTTGTGTGTAAATGCTTCATTTTCCTTGTATCGTACTGTGTACTTATCATATTGCTCTGCAACCTTGTTAATTTGTTAAATACTTTAGAAAGTATCATCAAAGAAAGTTATTGATATCATAATGATTATTTTCCCCACACTAGTATTGTTTAAAGGAACTATGATGATGACAAGTTTGTGGACTACACCTATTAAGGTTATGAATAAAAATTTAATGGAAATACATTAAGATATTGTCATCGACATGAGTAGTATATCATTGATTGCAGATTGTAAAGATATGTTATTAACATGAATGGAAGATCTATAACTCAGCACCATTGAGGATAGATACATTATGGATAAAGATCAATGTTTGAATTAATAATTTCAATCACTTAAAGACCCATATTTTAGCAAGAAGTTTCTGGTCAATGTATGTTTAAATGTGTTTAAGGAAAATTGGGCATGTTACAAAATTATAGTTTAAGGTTAAACATAAGTATGCCTCTTTTTGATAGAAATTTTTATTTCGGACTTGTGGATGTTACAAATGGTATTAGAGCTGAGGTGACAACACTCGGGCCTATTTGGGCTCAACATGAAGTTAGAAAGCACGAATACTAACCAATAAAATGATTTTTTTTTGGATGCATGGAAATGATGGACAATGGAACTTAGTTATCTGAGTGGGCCTTCAAAGATTGAAGGAGGTAACTAAAATGGATAAAGAAATAAATATCATGGAAATGTATGTTATCACATTAACGACAAATTAAAACCAAAATCAGGTAAGTTATTGCATGTTATGTTTATGTTTACACCCCCAAAATGGGAGGTTGGGCTATAAATTTTACAGATACATTAAGGAAGAATTGTCATCATTTTCTTAGAATCACCTCTAGCGATGGATATACATGTATAGATGGAAAATAATAGACCCATACTAACGGATACCTTTTAAACATAGGGCACTAAATAGGGGAGTAATGAAACTATGGGTTCCTTAGAAAAGGAAGATGCATAGGTTGCTATCAATACATGTTGAAAGTTATATAAAGGCATACATGGTAATACTTATTAGTAGAGAATGATGTAAGTCATATGTTGCTATAGTTTATGCAGAGCATTTGATGTTGTAAAATATTTGCAAACAGTCCCAAAAAACCTGAATATTGGGTAATGTAGAAATCATCAAGTGCTTTAGGAAAATTCGGAGACACCATTCATTTTTAAAGAAGGTTGTAGGCATGGTAATGTTAGGCTTCTCACAAAATTTGGTTCAGAACTAAGTATTTGTTATTTAATGTATTGTTAACAAAATTCTTACAAACAAAATATATTTTAAAGGGAAGTCTAAATTAAAAGATGACTTTCGGCTAAACCTAAATGCTAAATTGTTTACATAGAAGTAAAGTGGGAAATCTAACAGAACAATACCTCTTAGGGTACTGGGTATTCCGTGTATGGTGTGATAAACGCCAATGTAGTATCTACAAATGAAATCATAGGATTGGACCAATTACGTAATGTAGAATATGCATTCTTTTTCGATTATGTTCTTGTGCTAAAAAGAGAGCTAGGTTATATAGAAATGATTTTTATGCAAGTAACAAAAGCTAATAGATTGAATCATAATACATCCTATCATGTTAAAATGTTGTTGGAGGTTTGAAACTTGTTTTCTACAAGTGCGTTGTGCCAAACATTGAAATTCATGCGAAAAAGGAGTAGGTTGATTTAGAGGGAATAGTATTCTAAACCTATAGTTACCTTAATGAACTATATTCATTTTGTCCTCTTATAAAAGTTTTAACACATGTATTCGTAGCTTGCTTCGCCCTGCTAAAAGGGAGATTTTTACTTAAAGTACAATAACTCCATTAAGAAGTATATTGTTTCCTCAAAAAAAAACACTAATAGGCAAATAGTACTATATAGCAATTGGAATTTCTATGTCTCTAGCTTGCCACTCATTAATATTGTGTGAAGTTGGAATGCCCCTTTACTCGTAATTTAGATGACTAAAGATGTTTATTGATATTCATATTTGAAAATGATAAGTGAATGGATGTCGTATAATGTTATGGACTAACATTGCAGGAGTATGCCTGGAACACTACCAATTGAAATGGATTATTGGTTACAAAATTCACTGGTTCAAATAATGAACTTAAGCCACTCAAGCAAGAGTGTTATTTCACTCTTTATCTAATTATAAGTTTTGTATTTCAAAGATTTTTTTTTATGAACCAAGGATTAACTGTGGATTATGATGTTTATGTACTGACGCTGCAGGGATTTACCATGATTTTTACCATTTTCACGATCAACATAAAACATGGATTTTAAATCCACTTGTGTAAATAAGTTGATCTTAATCATAAAAAAAACAATGAGTAATGATTTATTCTGGATGAAATACAGGATTGTATGAACAAGGAATGATGGTAAAGGTACAAATCCTTACAAGTTATGAAATATTGATGAAATTATTGTTTATCAATAGATGGTGATCACATTACAACTAACCATGAAGTTAAAAATATTCAAAGAATGGGGCAATAAAAGTGAAATCACATTAAGCACCAAAGAGGGCGTGTCACAAATAGTGAAAGGTTGTAATTCACATTAAATACAAACAAGGAAAATATATGTTGTGGGAGCACAATGGTATTAGGAAAATGAATGTCGTCTGAGCACATTAGTGTTAGGAAAATGATTGTCACGTGAGCACAATGGTGTTAGGAAACTGATTTCTGAGTGAGCACATTGGTGTTAGGAAAATGAAGTGGCAAGACAATTGATGGTCTTACTCTTTCTATCTTTTTCGGGATTCAAGTAGGAAGCTGGGTGGAAAGATAATTATGGGACTCAAGCGAGAAGGCTTGAGGGGAATCAGGAAGGACATATGATATCAATATCAAGACCTAGGCAAAGTTCAACATCTGGATGATAGGACTTTGTTTGATGTCATTGAGGAGAAAACTTTTGACTAGCGGTCAAAAGGGAGAGTAATTCCCTACAAGAATTAGTAAAAGAACTCAAGGGAGAGTTTGAAAAATAATGAACCAAAAAAATGTGTTATCAAACTTTCCAAGTAACTATACTGTAACCTATTTTAATGTGTAAATCACAAGAAAAACCTGAGTAGGAAAAATTTCCCTCGAAGGAAGGGAAGAATGAGGAATTTTAAATTTTTTGATTAAGAGTTTTATGAAATAGATGATGAATGAAAGAAAGGTTATCTTAGGTGAATGACTAGTTAAGTATCCAAAATTATTACTTATAAATAAATTACATTCTTGAGAAATAATTATGTATTATGATGATTGTCCTATAAATTCTGGTGTCGCAAAAGGACCCACTGTTTATGTTTTAAGTTCAATTATAAAATTATGACATGTTTATAGAATAATTTTGGGTAGACCCAAACTTGTTATAGGAAAATACAGGTCTTGAAAAATTGCGACTTGCAAAAACCTAAGAATGATCGAAAGGGATCAGAATAGTAAAGACGAAACAAGAAAGATGGCTCAGGAGAAGAATCAAATTAGCAGAAAACAGGAACACCGAGGATGTTGTTCTATTTTAAGGGGGGAAGGATGCAATATCCCTCATGCATACCCGTAAATACTTTGTAATTGTAAAATGTTTATTGTAGTTATTCTGGTGAGGAGCTCAAGGCCAAGGCCCCACCAGAAAAAAGACCTGAAAATCCATATTATTTAATTACTTAAGTGATAAACTTAGGAGACTTAAGACTTTAACCCAGCTTAACGACGAGAAAATAAACCCACTAGGGATAAAAGAGAATGGTTAAGGAGCCATATTTTGATACGGTAGTCTTTCATATCGTCTTCATTATGGTAGTGTTAGAGATAACGATTCGCCCTATAAGGGATTCCTACTTCTCTAAAATTTATCACAACTAAGATGCCATAGCCTAGTTACTTAATCCTATTATGATTAAGCCATGATAGAGGGAGTTGCAATCATTTTAACGTCAACATAAAAGATTCAAGGATTTAAGTTTAAAATTAAAAAGAGAAAAACCACCTAAGGAAGTAATTGTTAAAGGGACTATAGGTCGTAGCTCCCTTGAAAATAGAAGAGGAAGATATCATCTTTAGCTTACCCTGTTTAATAATTAAAATGTAGATATACCATCTACCTAGACTAATATATATAGAGACTTATATTATACTTAAGATATATTTGATTAATATATGGATATAGGGAAATGCCTACGCTGGTAGGAATGATGATTAAAATATGGTTTAATTATATTTTTCTTAAAATCATAACAACCAGAATACATAGGAGGAATCCTTTGTATAAACTAAATAAAAGGGGAGTACCTATTAAAGAATAATCCTTTATATAACTTGTAAATAAAATATATTTACCTATGATAAGGATATGTTTTCCTTTCTATGATAAGTGAGAAGTTATTGATTTAGTTACTCTCCACGACAAGTATTATTAATTTCCTTAACCAATATATTTTAGTGAAAAGAAATATGGAAAGTGAGGCTAAAAGACTATTTTTGGGTTGGACGAATGCCCTGGAGGTGGTTACTTGACTACAAAATTTAAGGGAGACGTGCCTCAGTAAAGATAAAGGTAGATTTACTGCCTTGATTTCTGAAAGCTTGGCGGACCTTGGGGAAAAAAATGGTCTCTTCTTTGGTTATTTAATGATTTACAAATTTCATTTTGGGGGAAGACCCTTTTGGGTAAAATAATAGGAAAGGAAAAGAATCTCTGCACGTTTGATGGGGGAAAATCCTTTTGGGAAAAGTACGGGCGATTTTCCTGAAGAAAATGAAGACGCTAGTAACGGAGGTTGCTGAATGAAGGAACAATTGCGAGGGTATGCTTCTGGAATTGTTGGTTCACTGCAAGATTTTTCTTATAATTGTTGGTACACTAAGGTATAACCCAACTCGACATGCAAATCACACTTACATGGTATTTGTGAATCTAACTCTATGTCTTGTGTTCGAATCGCCAAAATTTTATATTACAACCAGATCCATATTGGGTTTGGAATGCAAAAAAATAGAGATCTGTAATGTTTGATCTATCTCCACGCATTGAATTGGAAAATGTAGCTAAGTTTTGATCTGCAAATCTTAGTGTATTTTTATTTGTAGAACCAGATTTGTTTGTTGGAAGAACCTTCCAGTTTTTACTGGAAGTCATTGTGCCTTACACTTACAAAACTTAATCCCTGGATTCATGAGAACCCTTTCTTTTGGTTGCAGTCGTTGGGCTGTGGATTAAATATTAGACCGATGATTGGTTGAAAATTGCTGGGTATTTAGTTTTACAAGCCTAATCCATGATTTCTTGGAAAATTCTGATTTTGACTTAAGGAAACTGTAAGAAACCGATCCATGAATTTTTCAATAGCTGGGTATGGGAATCACTGTGAGTTTCTCACACTGATATACCCCTTAATGTGTTGAATTCTGGTATAATTGTCTCAATTCTTTCAAGGGCAGGATTGTTCTATGATAGCCGACTGGGTGTAAGAACCTATCATAATGTTTTTATTATTATTAATGGGGCTAAATTATCTTTTATAACTTGTAAGAATAGTCCAGAGTATAGGATACAATTCCAAACAATGCTTAGGATACTTATGTCCCATAACATTTGGTCCATGATGGATTATTTCAAACAGTATAATGACATTGGAGAAATTCCATGTTCCTAGCCTTAGTATAATCCATGAATATATTGTTCCCAAGTTAGATAAACAAAAAGATATGTATTGGCATATGACTCTCAAATGTACCAAAGGAATCATTAGGTATCGATATATGGATATTCAGCGTGAATTTGTGTTATTGCAAAAACATGCAATATATATATCATTGAATTGCATATTAAGGGATAAAGCACTTGCCCTCATGTATCTTTGTCTTGCATGAATTTTTCGTATAATATTTAATGTGACCATGAAAACACAATTGCAGTTTCTGAGACATGGGTTTAATTATCTTAGATTTTCACTTTAAAGCTAGGATAATCCTCATTTTCTTGAGCCTGGTCCAGTGGTACTAAGTCCATTGCAAGGAACTGATTAGTGAAGTTACTTGAATATTATGTATCATGGTACTCACTGGTTCTATTACACAAATAATAGAGTAGAGGATTTAGGCAATCCATTTCCCCCTTCCTGGGTTATGTGGATCTGAATCTACTCGCTGAGCGTCATGCGATTTAGATCATGATTATGTGATATGAACTATACACATTCTTAACTGTAATATTATACACATTCTTAAGTGTAAAATTATGTAATATGAATTATGTGTTTGTAGATGTGAAACTATTAATGCAGTCGACATCAATATGGCTAGATCGTATTTGATGGATAGAACATTATATATATTTATAATGTAATTTGAAGAGAAGATAGGAAACTGTGTTTGTTAGAAATTAATTCTCAATGTTTCAAACCACAGAGTAGGGCTCATCATCACGAGAAAGTGTTTTGGGTTAAAACAGGTAAGGGTTTTTGGTTATTAATAAATGTAAATTTTTCCATAATTGTAAAGTTTTTTGGTTAGCTGATAATATCCATTCACAAATTTCAATTTACCAATTTCAAAAAAGAAAAATGAAATCATTTATTACTATAAAGTTAAAAGGTTTATTAAGTTTTTATAAGTTTTATTTAAATTTTTTTTCTCCTTTATAACGTTAATAGTTTAAAAAAAAATTAGAAAAAGTTCTACAAATAACCCTAAAGTTTTTTTAATTTATTAAATTTATTCATTATAAAATTCATTTTTAAAATTTTTATCAAAAATTTTTAAATTTTTTTTAAGATTTTTTTAAAAACATTAAAGTCCTAAAGTTAATAAATTTTGTTTTTTAGAAATGTTTTAGGATAGCATTATAAGTTTTTAAGAAATTTTAATTTTAGTCATTATTTTTTTTTTTTTTAATTTTCAATTAGCTTTTCTTATTATTAATATTATAGGCTAGTTTTAGAATTGTAATTGTCCTAATTTCTAAAGAAACTTTTAATTTCAATTAATTAATTTGAAAGTTTTACATAGTTAATTAATATTAGCAAATTGTCATTAGTTAAGGGTAAAGGTTCTTAGTGTCATTTATTTTTATGTGTGTGTTATATTTTGTTTAAGGTGGCGGATAATACGGCGCCGACACTCATTCAGTTTAAGACCATCATCCCTATTCAGGTTTGAGGGAAATTTTTCTATTTCTATAGCCTCTCTGATTTTCCTCCTCTTGTAATGATCCTCTCTGGTAATAAGTTTGGTCTCTTCAATTCTTATGTGGTGGCATGAGTGGTGAGCATGTTCAGCTAAAGATGATTTTTGATGTCGATCTTTTTTAATGTCTGCAGAGTGTTCTTTGAGCCTCACCTGAATAGAGCATCCTGTTTCACCAATATAGGGAATCTCACAGGAGCAGGGAATACTATAAAGACCTTTTTGTTTTAATTGTTCTATTGGGTCTTTGGAGGAATCAAGCATTCTTCTTGCTGGGTTTGGAGGAGAAAACTTTACCCTGATGTTTCTTTTACGGAGGATCCTAGCTACAACATCCATTGTTCCTTTTATGTAAGGAAGAGTGATTTTGGTTCCGTCAATGTTTTTTATTTGTTTTGAGACTAGCTACATGCTCTCTGGATGACCTTCCTAATTTGATTTATATTGTATCCATTCATTAAGAAGGCTTTGGATAAATGTTCTAATTCCTGGTTAAGGTGGTCTTTGTCAAAAATTCTAATGGCTCTAGTTACGAAAGTGTTTAAAACACATGTCTTTTATGTAGGAAGATGGTGTGAGTCTGCGTGTAGGTACCTATCAGTATGAGCCTTCTTCCTATAAACTTGATGACCTAGGGTTCCTCCATTTCCTTTTGTTATAAGAACATCTAAAAAATGAATGTGATTATCTTCTTCCACCTCCATAGTGAATTTAATATGTTATGAACGGTTGTTCAAATGTTCTAAAAACACATCCAAACTTTCTTTTACCATGTGGCTAGTTTATGTTGGTGTCGTCCACAAACCTCTTCCACCATTTTGGTTTTAAAGGGAAAGACTCAATAGCAGATTTTTCAAAAGCTTCCATGTACAGGTTAGCAACCACTGGTGAGAGAGGAGACCCCGTTGCAACTCCCTCAACTTGTTCATATAACACCCGTTTAAAGCTGAAGAAAGTAGATTTTAAATAGATTCTAACAAGCATTTATGTTCCTTCATCAGTCACCTCTCTCACTACTCTAAAACCTTCATTTATTGGGATTTTTTTAGAAAGGGAAACAATGTCAAAGCTCGCTAAAAAATCACCTTCTTCTACCTTAAATTCTTTTATTTCATTTACCCTATGAGTAGAGTCTTTTATGTAAGAGGGGGTTTGACCTACAAATGCCTTTAACTTTTTAGCAAGAAATTTAGCTAGCTGGTAGTTGGGGGAATTTATAGTCTTTACTATAGGGCGAATAGGTACACCATCCTTGTGAATTTTAGGTAAGCCATAGATCTAAGGTATTATTGCATCTTTAAGAATTAATTTCTTCTTGATATTTTCATCAATAGTGGAATTTTTAATAGTTTTTGTAACCTCATTTATGATTTTCTTCGTGGGATCTTTGTCCAACTTCCTGTAACTTTTGCTTGTTGGTACATGCTCAACCATTTTTCTGTCATAATATTTTCTATCCAGGATTACAGTGGCGTTTCTTTTTCCTTTATCTGCTCTTATTACAATGATGTTCTCATTATTTTTTACATTTTTTAAGGCTATCCTCTCACCTAGTGAAAGGTTGCTCTTCAGTGGTTTTCCTTTTCTAATGGCGATCATGTATTCTTGCCTCACCTCTCCAGCTTGGGTTTCTGGGAGACTCGAAATTGCGTCCTTAACCTTGCACACCAAATATTCTATTGGTAATCTATTTGGTGCAACCGCAAAGTTTAACTCTCTCTCCAAGACTTTTAATTGCTCATTGTTCAACGTGTTGGTGGACAGGTTGATCACACACGATTTCTCCTTCTTAGCGCATGCAGTAGCTAGTTTTTGAGCAATCAATAACTTGTTCAATTTGTTTTTGTGTTTTAACTCCAACTGCTTGTTTAATCACTCCATTCTTTGTGTGGAGGTTTCCTCCACCCTAGACCAAATATCAGGTCATAGTTTGTTGGCAAGATCGACATGTAGATTATAAAGGGAAGTCGAGATTCTGTTGATGGCTCTGCGGGTTCATTTCAGCTTTGAGCGTACTAAGGCTATGCTAGTTTCTTCAAATATTTTTTGGTTCTTCTTCTTAAGGGTTTGATTTACTACTGTAAAACTAGGCATTAAATGGTTTTCACAGCAATTTTTAAGAAAACTAAGGTTTGTTAAATTTTTTACCATTTTAACCCGTAATTTATTGAAGGATCTCAAGTTATCCAGCGCATCCCTTCCATGGAGGGATTGAATAAATATGTTCATGATATTATGTAGTGGGTGTTTGAAGAGAAGATCAGAAAACTGCGTTTGTTAGAAATTAATTCTCAACGTTTCAAACCACAATGTAGGGCTCATCATCAGGATAAAGTGTCTTGGGTTAAAACAGGTAAGGGTTTTTGGTTATTAATAAATGTAAAATTTTCCATAATTGTAAAGTTTTTTGGTTAGCCAACACTATCCATTTACAAATTTCAATTTACCAATTTCAAAAAAAAAATTGAAATTATTTATTAGTGTAAAGTTAAAAGGTTTATTAAGTTTTTATAAGTTTTATTTAATTTAATTTTTCTCCTTTTAACCCTTTGTGTATTATATAGAGATGAATCTATTAATACATTCCGCATCAATACGGCTATATCGTAATTGATGGGATAGAACATTATATATATATTTATTTATTTATAATGTAATTTTTTGACCCTCTATGTATTATATAGAACTGGATCTATTAATACATTCGACATCAATACGACTAGATCGTAATTGATTAGATAGAACGTTATATAAATTTGTAAATGAAATTTGTTAACCCTGTGCTTTTATTATATAGATCGGAATCTACTAATGCAATGGGCATCAATACGACTTAGGTATTGTGTTTGGATATGTAATTATATATTTGTATTCTACATTGCAGTAGAGATGGGTTAAGACTCTAATGACCAACAAAGTTATCTTACACCTCAAGGAGTATCTTTGTATACTTGCTTGTATTTGGAAGGAGCTGGTTAGAATTCATGTCCCAGATGATTATAACTACTCCCAGTGCAATATTCTATGAAGAGAACGAAAAGAAACTATGGCAACAATGATTTTGTGGAATTGTAACCTTTGATTTGAAATAAATATCACTTGACGTGATAGTTTGGTGGATGTAACCCATGGATTCGGCGAACCATGTACATTAGTGTCTCTCTTGTTTTGTGTCTGAAATGCTTCATTTTCCTTCTATCGTATTGTGTACTTATCATATTGCTCTGCAACCTTGTTAATTGATTAAATACTTTAGAAAGGATAATCAAATAAATTTATTGATATCATAATGATTATTCTCCACACACTAGTATTGTTGAAAGGCACTATGATGATGACAAGTTTGTCGACTACACCTATTAAGGTTATGAATAAAAATTTAATGGAAATACATTAAGATATTGTCATCGACATGAGTAGTATATCGTTGATTCAAGATTGTAAAGATATGCTATCAACATGAATGGAAGATATATAACTTGACACCATTGAAGATAGATACATTATGGATAAAGAGCAATGATTGAATTAATAATTTTAATCACTTAGAGACCCATATTTTAGCAAGAATTTTTTGGTCAATGTATGTTGAAATGTGTTTAAGGAAAATTAGTTATGTTACAAAATGATAGTTTACGGTTAAACATAAGTATGCCTCTTTTTGATAGAAATTTTTATTTAGGACTTGGGGATGTTACACTATGATTCAGGACTTTAACACTCTTCTCATCGCATTAGTGAAAATGGATGGAGTAGACTAGGTTTGGAGTGTCTATGAAGAGATGCTTTCCAGTGGTCTCGATCCAAATGTTTATATTTATAATACTTTGATCAGTGCTAGTTGCAAGGAAGGTAGGATGCATAAATCCATTGAATTACTTGATGAAATGAAAACAAAAAATATTGTTCTCATTGTTTTCACTTACACCATTCTCATCTCTGGTCTATGTAAGGGATTCAAGATTGACAAAGCAAGTAACCTGTTTAAAACAATGCAGGATCTTAATGTGGCTCATAATTTGTTTACATATACTATTCAGAGAACTTAAACATTCACTTATCATAACCTTCCTTATTAGAAACACATTGTCAATGTAATCTTTTGTATTTTTCGATCACTTGGAGAATTTGTTGAATCAAATACATGTCATTATAAAGTCAAGGCTAGTGAGGTTCATACCAGTTGTTGTAAGCCCAAAAGGACCGAGTGCTGCAACATTCACTCTGATACCATCTGTAAAATCCCCAAGTTAATAAAAATTTCTCCCTATCTAAAGACAAATTATTCCTTTGATACAACCACACAATTACTGCTACTCTCAAAGTGTACCTCTAGATTCAAATTTGCTTATCAATATATACCTATAGCCTTGTAAGTTATTCATCACACACACATTTATATAAATCCATAATCTATGGCAAAAAGCATTATCATTTTTCTAACATTACTTTATATTATAGTCTCCAATGAAGGATTATGCATGAAAATATGTGACATACCCATATTGGCAAGAACAAAATTCTTGTTCGAAAGACTACTTATTCTTTTGAACAACCATCCTTAGGATTTGTGAAAGTTAATATAAAAAATAAACCCATTGTAGATCAATCACCGAAACATCATAAAAAAAATGTATTAAAGTTGATCGTTGCAATCCTTTTTAAGGTTAATATTCTTTATAATACCTAATACATGAGGCAGCGAATTTGTTCAATAATTATAGCTTTTACTCCACATAATTCAGTCGTCTAACATATCATAATCATTGAAATAAACAATCGTCACATAATTTGATCATCTAACACCTTATAAAAAAACACTCATATGAAACACATACATCAAAAGTAAGAGGGAGACACAACGATATACGTGGTTCACCCTCAACTAAGGGCTACAGCCACTAAGAATTGCTAATCTTTTAATATTTTAACCAATTTCGGAAGGTCACAATTATGCACCACTTCAATTGCAATTGTCTCTTCTTTCTCAAAGAAGAGAAGAGAGGCCCTATGGTCTCTCTCTCTATATAATTCAGTGTCAAAAGAAGATACAAGCTAAAAACATAGGGTCACACCCCTTATACAATAATTGAATAGATAAAATCTGCATTGTTTCAATGCACTTGTACCGTATGCCTTTTCAGTCAAGTCAGAAATCAAATAAACGATTTCAGAATTATATGCATGTATATGGTTATTTATAAATAATAGAAGTAGACTTTAATCTCGGTAGGCCAACCATTGCTACATTAAGCTTTATAATTGTCAAACAACCAAATGATGACTAAACCCTTTCTTAGATGATTTCTGCACGACTGGGTGGATCTTTTCCATGTTCTTGAGAACATTGTAGTTGCACAAAGATTTTGGTTTGGACAATAAACTAAACAAATAGTGATCAGTATAAAAATTGATTTGAATAGGAGGCCTCTTAACTAAAAAGCAATAATAATAACCGATCTTTTTCAAATCAATGCCTGAGAATAATTAGAAAATACTCTATGAATCGATAGATTCCATGGATGAGTTCCAAGTTTGAAGCATCAAACTGGTAAACTTAAAGCCTGAAAGATGAAACCAAATGGATCTACCTTAGTGATTCTAGGTTAGGAAAATACAACAAAACACATGAAGGATAACATAAAGAAAAGGATCTTCTTATCCATTAGAGGAAAATTGGGGTCTAAAATGGGCCTTATAAAAAAATGCGCCAACAATCAATTTTGTGAGTTGGAATTCAAGAACCAATAGGATTTCAATAAAATGACTCAACCATAATGGTTGAATTGGCATATTTGTCATAAAGAAAACTACTTTTTTTGTTCGTGTTTTCGATATATCTCCCTGTGTTTTTACTCAAATTTTAGGCGAGAGAGCTCTTTGGATGCGGAATTTAATTCCACATCCAACGAGTACCCACACTGTATACTTTTGATGGACCCCGTTACCCCAAAAATAAGAAATACCTGAAAAAACATGATGATGATGTCATCATCATGTTTTTTCAGGGATTTCTTATTTTTGGGGTAGCGTGGTCTATCAAAAGTATGCAGTGTGGGTACTCAATTGGATGTGGAATTAAATTTTGCATCCAACGAGCTCTCCCGCTTGGAATTTGAGTAAAAACAAAGGGAGGTATGTCAAAAATACGAACAAAAAAATTAGTTTTTTTCATTCTTCCTCCAAAATTAATAACTATTATTTTATTATTTTATCATTTTCCTTAGGAGGCCCATTTTAGACCTCAAATTTCCTCTAATCAATCATAATAAATTTCATGATTCATTGAATACAAACCACACACAGGAGATATCCTTTAGAATGGATATTATTTAATAAAAATATTAATCAAACGTGGATGCTAGCCTATTGTGGAAATTGAACCCAGGTGATAGATCAATTGCACTCACAAAATTACTAATCAAACATGCAAATTTACACACAAAGGAGGCTGAAATTTGAGCATAACACTAATCTGTATAGAATAAGTGTACAATAGCAAACCATATGAAATCATAGGCTGCTGCAATAAATAATTACATGAGAGATTTGAATGCATAAGGATGCCATTCGAAATAGTCAAAAGCAGGCTTACTAAATCTAGTCAAATCCCCCATAGGTGCATAAAGCAATTTCTAAATCTTCCTATGAGCTCACGAATTGGCAAAGTCATGTAGGAAAGCTAATAGGTGATGGAAAGACAACTCATACATGATTTATTAGGAGAAAATAATGGAGGATGATTAGGGAAAAAAGCAAGTCAACTACACCTAGTCTTACTTTTCATTTTGCCATCAAACTCAGTAAAGCAGGCAATAAAGCAGAAAAAATAGACATGTGCTAGGGAGCATCTAGAATAAAGCAGATATGCTAAATATGGATTCTAGGAGGTTTCCCAAGTGCTACATGACTCAGTTTTAGCAATTTTGACTTCTAGGACATGTGGAAGACAACTTGCATAGAGTGAAATATTGGAAACTAGGCAAATAAAACAGAAATGGATTAATTAATGTCTAAGGTAGCTAACTATGGGTTGATTATTCTAACACCCCCCCTTAATCCTGAATTATGAGTAAATATCATAAAACTATAATGCCTAGCAACAAGGCTTAGTCACCCTTTACATACAGCATGTCCATTTAACCAAGGAAAGAGGCAAAAACCTAGTGGGAAAATCCTCCCTTAAAAATGGAAAGTAAAACAAAATTTGAAAATCTTGTCATCAATATGCTTCACAGCATGATCAACAATCCTAGCAGTGATTTGAGATTGTTGAATGTCTTCTCATAAAAAAGTTTTGTGAAGATGTCAGCTACTTATTTTGAAGATGCACAGAAGAGTAGGTGAATGGTGCCATCATGCACAAGTAGTCTGATGTAGTGCATATGGAACTCAATGGGTTTGTTTCTCTGTCTCTGAAATGGATCATTGCAGATTCAAATGGTGCTCTGATTATCACAATAGATAATAGTTGAGAACTCTGATTTGAAGCCACACTCACCAAGTAACCCTTGCAACCATAAACATTGAGTTGTTACGTATATAACTCCTCTATACTTTGCTTATGTAGATGAGAGTGCAATGGCACTCTATTTCTTGATTGACCAGTTGATTGGTCCTTCAGCAAGCATGAAAACATATTCTGATGTTGAATTTCGATCTGCGTTGTCACCTTCCCAATCACTGCCGGTAAACCCAATCAAATCAAGATCAAATTTAGCTTTGTAGAAGATCCCATGAGTTCTTGTTCCTTGAACAAAGTTAATGATCCTTTTGGATGCTCTCCAATGGATCTCATGATGCTGATCCATGTATCTTGAAGCCACACTTATTGCATAAGAAATGTCCATTCGAGTGTGTGTAAGGTACAGCAAACACCCAATCAGTTCTCTATACATTGTACTATCTACCATAGGAGAAGAACATGCTTCTTCAAGCTTAACTCCTAAAAGGAAGGGAGTCTTGCTTGGCTTGCAATATTTCATGTTGAACTTGTTGAGAAAATCCGAAGCATACTTGTACTGATGTAATTTTATTCCATGTTGGGATTGAGCAATTTCGAGACCTAAAAATTGGCTCAACAACCCTAAATCAGTCATGGAAAATGCATGGTTCATTGCATCCTTCAAGGAGGCAATTTCTTTCTTTGAGCTTCTTGTAATTAGAAGTTAATCCACATACAAGACAATAATCATCAAATAACCATGAATCAGCTTCAAATAAACATTTGTATCATACTTTCATCAAACAAAACTCAATGACAGCAGAAAGCCATCAATCTTGGCATACCAAGCCCTGGGGGCTTACTTAAGCCCATACAATGATTTCTTTAGCCTGCACACAAAAGATGGATTAATTAAAAACCATTGAGGCTGCTGCATGTAAATCTCTTCAGTAATATCTCCATTCATGAAAGCACACTTCACATCCATGTGATGTACCTCCCACTTCTTCGAAGCTGCAATGGCTAAGGCTAGCCTGATGGAGTCCATATTTGCCACTGGTGCAAAGGTCTCATTTTAGTCAATACAATGTACCTATGAGTATCCCTTTTCCACCAATATTTCCTTTCATTTCAAAGGTGAACCATCAGAAACAAAATTAGTTTTGAAAACCCACTTACATTTAACTAGCTTCCTCCCTAGGGGAAGATCAACCAGCTCCCAAGTGTTGTTCTTCTAGAGTGAGATGAATTCTTCTTTAATAGATGCTTGCCATATTGTATCATGTGCTGCATATTCATATGTATGTGGTTCTAATTCGACCATTAGATAGCATTTTTCTACAAATAAAGGGTCTTTCATGCTCAGGGCACTCTCAAACTGAGATCTAGTCCTCCTAAGATCACTAGGATTTTCAGCTAGTTCCCTAGCTGCATGAATGGTATTTGTTGTCCATTTTGGTCTTGTAGGAATGTTAGGATCTGCAATTAAATAATCATTATCAGATATATCAGAATCAACAAACTCATTTGTCTCTTCACTTGCATTCAAATGGTTTTGGTGGTGAAGAAGACTCTCCAACTTCAACTGCTGCTAAAGGCTCTTCTTGGAACTGAACACTCCTTTCAATGAATGCTTTGTTTGTGCTAAAATTGATAAGCTTGTACCCTTTTGAATCTTTAGAGTACCCAACAAATAGACACTCTTGGCTTTGGGGCTGCAAAGCCTTCCTCTTTTCTGTTGGAATTCTAGCCCAAGCCCTTGAGCCAAAAATCCTGAAATGGGTCACATCTGGCTTATGCCCACTACATGCTTCGAAAGGGGTCATACCATCAAGATATTTATAAGGCACCCTATTATAGATATAATATGCATATTTTATAGCCTCAGCCCAAAAATTTGGTGGCAAAGTATTAGCCTCCAACATACAAGTTGCCATCTCTCTCTGTGATCATTTCTTTCTCTCAGCAACACCATTTTGATGCGGTGTGTAAGGGATTGAATGATGCATATAAATACTTTCATATTCACAATATTGAATGAACTCATACTTGACATACTCAGCACCATTGTCATATTTGAGGATCTTGAGTTTCCTCCTAGACTGGTTTTCAACCAAAGCCTTAAAGACTTTAAAGAGGCCAAAAAATTCAGACTTATGCTTCAGGAAGTAAACCCAACAGTACCTGGAAAAGTCATCTATGAAAGTTAATCTATATTTGGCCTGACTCATTTCCATATGAGGGAATGTACAAGAAAAATCACTGTGGATCAACTCAAGAGGTGCAGAGGTTCTCTCATGACTAGCTCTCTCAAATTTATGCTTTGGGTGTTTTCCTAGGACACAACCTTGACATAATCCCTTGGAATACTTAATATTTGGGAACCCTATGACCATTTGTTTTTCACTTAGATCAAAAATATAATTATAGCTAAGATGGAAAAATATTTCATTCCAAATCTTGCTTGCCTCATTAGCATGAATGAGAGGAGCAGAGGGGTTTGAGTAGGGTAGAAAATGTGAAAACTAGTATACCTTTGAAGTGTGATCTACAACTCCTTTTGCAATGAATTTACCACTCGAGATCTCCATGATCTCAACATCATCAAGGGAGAATATGACCTTCTTTGGAGACCCTATGTGGGTCATCTGATACACTGACAAGAGGTTAGAGGCAAGACCTGGAACATATAATACATTATTGAACTTACCATGGTCAAGATCAATCCTTCCTTTTCCCAAGCTGTCAGTGAGAGAGTCATCTCCCAACACTATTGGTGGACCTTTTGGCATGTCAAGAGAGGAGAATTCCTCCTTTGTCTAAACCATGTCTTGAAGCTCCAGAGTCTATGAGAAGCTAGGTGAGCTTGATGTGCCAGCAACCAATGCATGAACTATCTCTCTGTCTTCTGAATTTGATCCTTCTTTCCTCTTCTTTGAGCTATCAAGAAGGGAGATGTTATTCTTCTCCAGGAGTTGGGTCAGCATGTCAATTTGCTTCTTCATGTAGGATCTTTTAGGATGAAAGACCTTACTGTAGTATGCGCACTTGCTCATTTCTCCTTTTTTCTTCTTCTTTTGGAAGTTCTTCTTGGAGCCTTGGGGCTCCTCCTAAGACTTGTTCTTGTCTCTCTTCTACTCAGGTGGATTCTTGGATTTCTTCTTTCCTTTTTAATCCACCCTTGAATCTCCAAAAACTACATCTTGGTCTTTGGAATGTTTGATGGTGCCCATCATCACCAATTTATCTTGTTCTTATGTGAGGGATTCCATGAACTCTGCAAGCTTGGGCATCTTCCAGGATCGAGCTATGAACTTGGTGTCATGGAAGGTCGAAACAAACAATAAATAGTCAGGGCCAAGCTTTGATAGTATTTCCAAAACTAAATGGTCCTCCTTTTCAATTCCACACTGTTTTAGTTGCAAAACAAGCGCTTTAAACTTGGAAAAGTAGAGTTGTAGGGATTCGAAGCTGCTGGGACTCAAGGAGATCAATTCATTCTCAATTTGATGTCCCCTCATCTAATATTTCTTACCAAAAATATCTACAAGATTCTCCCATACTTAATTTGGCGATGTCAATCCATCAATATGGAAGAGGAGGTCTCTGGATATGCTCAGACACAAGAGACCATAAGCCTCATCCCTCCTGTTGCGCCATTTAATTTTCTTTGTAGCTGCATTGGGATCTGCTTTAGTTTCCATAGTCACCCTATAGATACCTTTCACTCTCAATAGTATCTCCATCTCTGCTTTCCATTCAAAGAAATTAAATGGAGTCAAGATGATCCTCTGAGATTGATCCATAGCTCAGAAATTGTCCCTTCAGTCAGCAGAATAGATCTCAGTCAAGATGTCGAACCTGAAATAGCAATATGGAAGGATATAAATTGATATAAAAAGGCTCTGATACCATGTTGAAATTGAACACAGGTGATATATCAATTGCACTCACAAAATTACTAATCAAACATGCAAATTTACACACAAACGAGACTGAAATTTGAGCATAACACTAATCTGTATAGAATAAGTGTACGATAGCCAACCATATGACATAATAGGCTGATGCAATAAATAATTACATGAGATATTCGAATGCATAAGGATGCCATTCGAAATAGTCAAAAGCAGGCTTACTAAATATAGTCAAATCCCCCATAGGTGCATAAAGCAGTTTCCAAATCTTCCTAGGAGCTCACGAATTGGAAAATTCAAGTAGGAAAGCTAATAGGTGATGGAAAGAAAACCCATACATGCTTTTAGTAGGAGAAAATAATGGAGGATTATTAGGGAAAAAAACAAGTCAACTGCACCTAGTCTTACTTTTCTTTTTGCCATAAAACTTAGTAAAGCAGGCAATAAAGTAGAAAAAGTAGACATGCACTAGGGAGGATCTAGAATAAATCAGATATGCTAAATATGGATTCCAGGAGGTTTCCCAAGCACTCCATGACTCATTTTTAGCAATTTTGACTTCTAGGACATGTGGAAGACAACTTGCATATAGTGGAATATTGGAAACTAGGCAAATAAGACAAAAATGGATTAATTAATGTCTAAGGTATCTAACTATGGGTTGATTACTCTAACACCTATAGGATGGTTATGTTTATCGCTTCAATTTGCAACTATTCTAACTTGTTTATTCCAATCCCCACTCACATAAAAATGAGGTTTATTTACATCTTATAGATCTCTTTTGATTTGTAACTTAGAGGCAATTCCAGCCAATACACATGGGTGTAGTATATATCTAGGAGTGTAATGTCCTGAATTTTGGACCTACCATTTATAGACATGAGCCTATTGATCATGATGATTATATTGATGTTTTATTTTTGTGTCAAAAACCCCATTGCATATGAACATGATGATTTTTTTTGTATATTGGGTGTAAGCCAATTGTCAATGATATATATGTATGTATATGTTTTGTGTTGAGCGAGAGGGTCTGGGGCACATGAGTACTTACATTTTTGTTGAGCATAAAGCTCTGGAACACATGAAAATATAATTGGAAATGTTGGGCATAAGCTCTGGAGAATTCCATGTTGATGTTGAGCATAAGCTTTGGAGCACCAGATCTTTGGCCATTGTATCCCTAGGTGTATCGTACAAGTACATCCTAGCATTTAGTGTTGAGAAAAAGCTCTAGAATTGCACTATGTTTGTAAATCCCTGGTATAGGCATTGATTATGGGCTCTGGTAAGCAATAGGGGTTACTAAAAAGAAATTAATAACTTCCAAGTGAAAATAGCTCATGAAAAAATATTGATCATCATCATACTTATTTATAAGTGATTAAATGAAATTTTTGAATTCTGTATTCTCATCAAAGTACTGAAGAGATACCACATTATACAATGGAAATCCAACTTGCAAGGATGTTTAGAGCTTCCTAGCCTAGTAATCCCGAACCATCTATCTACTTGACCTTCATAAGGAAGTGTCGTTAAGTCTTGGCATCATGATACATGATGCTGGAAGACAAATGTTAACATAGTATTTTAATACTATGTATTTTTTATATAGCATGTATAAAGAATTAATTATGAGTAATTATATAATTGAATAAAGAAAGAAGAGAAGCTCCACCAATTATTATTTATTACTAAAAGATTATAAATAGTGAATTAACTATGGAAGGCTAACTAGGAACTAGTTAAAAGTTCATAGGTTAAGAATTGAACATTACCCTAGTAAATTAAAAAGGGTTATATCAAGAAATCAAGGATTTCTTGATTTAACTACCCCTTTGATTGAAAAGTATGTCTATAAAGACTCAAGGAAAGAAAAGGCTTGGGGTTCTGATTTTTCTATTGGAGAATTATTATTCTTCCTGTTTTGCTCTCAAGTGTTTTCTTGGAGAACTTTCTCCTGCAATGAAAACAGGACTGATTGAGAACTCAATACTAGTTAGGAAATCATACCTTAGGAGCTCTAAGCTACTTGCATGTTGGATTCCGGCTCGGGGGAATCCAGATTAGAACCAGGAAAGGTTTTGGGTCATGGTTGGGAGGAACGTGGTAGTTCCCAAGTGATTTGGTCATCAAAATCAGAGGTCAGATCTGTCTTAAATTAATAATGCTCGTTATTTGAAAAGTTTACAAGTTCAGCCATTAAAGGAGCTCTAGGAAGATAAATCACAGGTACGAATTCTTAGTATGTCAAAGTTCATTTCTAGGGTAAATGTTGGCTGCTTTATGTAAAAGTTTCTATAAATTTTACTAACCCTAGGTAATTGATGTTCTACCTAGATTTTGCTAGGGTCTTTATTTTTCTTCAATATTCCTAGGATGGGAAATATTATCATAGGTTGTATATAGCTAGGTTCCCATCTTTAAAATGTGTGTTCTGTATTCATTTCATATTCAGAAATTAATATTGTAGACTAGGTAAATCTAGAACTTATATTTAAAGTTTACCTATTATTTATATCTCTGCTGACATATTTCATTTGTCAGTAGAGACTTGCGTTTCCGACTATAGTAGATTTAACCATAGGAGTAAGTTTAAAGAAATAAATATACTATATAGATACCCTATGGTATTACTGACTACTGGGACTATTTCATAAAATAGTTATATATACATATAAATAGGACTATTAGGTATAACTCTCTATAAAAACTATCTATGCATATATTTCTAAAAATTAAATAACCCATCCAAGACATTTCAAGATCTGTAACCATATTACAATTACATTAAAAATATTCCACATAAATAAAACAACATTAATAATAATCAGAGGGATATCGTGACCGTCCATGTGGTCCTTATCAAGACTCTACTATAAAACTTACAGTCTTAACATCTATATTAAAATAACATAATTGACATGCATTATATTTTTAATAGTCTCATATAAGATCCATCTTAAAAATCCATCTAAAAGTTTGATCAAGTAAAATTTCATACAGCTCTGTATTAATAGACGTTGGTCGTATTGAATAAACATAGGTTGTGGTATCGACCCTCATAGGTTACAACTTCTTTTCATAAAAAAAATTAAAATCCACAATAAGAACCGTAACATAAATAGTCACCATAATCAAAACGAATAACAAAATCCATAAAGTAAATTCCTATTACCATTTCTATTATTTCTTATAAAATATTTCATAGTATTAATCACACAGGCCATGACTCACACCATTTTCCATTTAATTAAAATGCCTATGCTAGTAGAGAGATTGTAAGACTCTAGCTACAGCATGACCTCAGCCGCTAAACATTTTAATACAAAGTCTAAGTTCTTTAAAAACAACGAGTGCCATCGAGGGTCTACATACCTTGGCCTCCATGAAACCCACTAACACACAAGTGCTCACATAAGTACGGCCTTGGCCAAATAACATTTTAATATACAGTTCTCACACAAGTCACGGCCAAAGTCAAACAACAATTTGAAACACGGTACAATTATCACATAAGAACCAGATGCCGCAAACAATTAAAATACAAGCTATCGCAGCACTATGGGAAGGCTCATGCCATTAACGACATGGCCTTCATCCACGTGGTCGAAATTTACATTTATCAAACTAATCAACAGAAATTACACATAGGCCATTCAGTAAGGCATATGCCTCTCTTCTTTAAAACCCCATTTAAATACAGAGTTAAATAAAAATGCAAGAGGAAATCGCATACACCATAAACCTTTACAATTTATAAAAACCAACGCTTACATCTATTTACACAGAGACCCCAAATTTCTATACACAGTTGCCATTAAATGCTGAGAGCAAGGTTTTACAAAGGCATGCCAATGGGATATCGCACCATTTCTTACAATGGTGCAGCCCATGGCTATAAAATTCCAAAACCATAACATTAAAATTTTTCGTAACCAAAATAATATTACATAGAGCAGGATGGCCTAAGAAATAAATTATGGCATAACCCTTCCATTTTAAAAATAACCAAGTATGTATTCAAATCCCGAAGGTGAAATCAATTCTGTTACAACATCAAACCCCAACCAAAACAACCAGTCGAAATGTAGCCCTGTCACAGGATTGAAGGGTGAAAAGTATAAGCTTGATGAGCAGGCTTACCGTGGCCATGAATGCAAATCTAATATCCAACGATGTTGTAGCCACGCTACCCTCCACTCCTTTCGAAACCTACAAGAAAAATAAAAACCAAGATGGCGATGAGGAGTATGCCATTACTTTACAACTATAAACCAAAATAATGTCCAGGCTTGTAAATTCATGCGGGCTTACCCTCACAATATGGAGGTCACCTCCATGGCCATACCTCTGCGCAGAGACAAAGAACGAAACCCCAAATGACAAATGCAATAAACATCCAACGTGATCCAAGCCTAAGGGGAAGGTTGTCATGCTTTCCCACAATCATTAAATGCACCAGGCTGGAGTCCATTAATGTTTAAACAAATCCACTCCCATAGTCATGACTTGTTACAAATTATCGATTATCACCACCCTTCATACCGACGCTTAAACCCCGTAACATATGGTTTATACTATATATTATGTCACCCCAAACTCTAAAAGCCAATGTTAATATAATACAAAGCTTGCACTATGATAGTATTATAACAGTAATTAGTCATAGTTTGCGCTAGCTCAAAGGTTAACACCCTTGCTTAGGAATGTAGATAAGGTTTAGTCCATAGATTTAGAGCTTAGGGTTTAATACCATAGTATTAAGCTGTTTAGGCTTAAGCACCATGTCATACAAAGTATGCCATGTAAATCTCTCAGACTATCAAATCCAAAGCTCTGCGCTCAAACCTTTATTAACCTACTAATAAAAGAATATAAGGAATGTTAAAGAGTATATTAAAAATATACATAGCATGAAAGAGACATTAATGCCATATAGGATAACGGAATTAAAACCATAATGAAGAAATTAATGTACAGGAAATTTAGCCAAAATAGCTAAATTGACGATAACAACACTTACCAAGTTTGAAAAACCAAGTTGAGAGGCAACGTAATAACTAGCAGCAGGTTATCAATGACCAAGGTTGTCAACACACTATACATCTAATCCCATCGCAAGTAATGAACTGTTTAAGCAAAAGAGAAAGGTGCCTTAGTTGAATTGAACTAAGTAAGCCTGCGTAACCAAGTAATACCTTACCTCTCAGATCGTTAAGGGAGAACTAGTCCCACCACTCCACCACTTTATTCCCATCAACAAAGTTAAGTTAGTTTATACTTAATAAACAGAGTACACATGTGCAGAAGTAAAACAATGAACTATGCAATTCATTAACTTCGTCGACAAAAATAACTAATATTTACAAATAGTTTAAATAATAGAATTAAGACATAAGAATAAAATGAACTAATAATCATTGAATAGATAAGAGATTAACAAGACAGTATGAGTAGTTTTTTAAGAGATCAAAAGTTAAGTAGCACATGTAATTTTGCATGAGTAATAATGATCCCCTTCGGATAGTTTTTACTAGCCTATAATTTTTTTTCAATTTTTGGGGACATTACAAGGTTAATGCAAATGAATACAAGGTGATTACAATGGTTTCTTCTGGGTCTGCAATAAATAAGTCAAGAGGAAACTATGATCCCGACCCAAAACAAAGAGGATCATATCAAAAAATGGATCGTCTTAGCAATTCTATATTCAACGAATTTTAAACCACCTGCAGAGGATAGAATACAGGATGGATCCATTTATCCATTCAATATAAAATGATTTTAACCAATGAAATTAAAGATCTTAGAGAATGCAGGTTTATAAATAGACATAGATCTAAGCAAATATGTTTTTCCATTATTACCAAGGCTATTCCCTCAGTGAAAACCAGAAATCTAAGTTTTCCTCAATGACACGGATCTATGAGGCTTAAAGGTTATCATTATCCCCTAGGGTCTTTCCCCCAATGAAAACCACATATCTAAGAATGTAAGCATTCACGCAGAGGGTAACGTTTTGGATGTGAATATAAATATATAAATAAAACATAGGTCTCATACCGAATCCCATAAATCATATGGATGCGCAATAATGATCAAGAGGTTCAGATCTACCATCATATTGATATAGGTAGGGGGTATAGTATTATATATATATATGAATATGAATATATATAATCACAGATCAAAAGATGGCCAAAAGCTTTCAACAATAACATGTTTTCCTATCACGTGTAGAGGCTATCATTTTTAATTTATATAAGAACTCAAATCACATATGAACCCATAATGGGACAGATCCCAAGCGTATAATATGGTCAACGCATGCATAATTTAATCTAAGTAATATTTGAGACCTGCGTACTTAAGATAGATCCAAGCATAGGTTGGAATACATACATCATATACAAGTTATAGATCCGCTTTTTGAACCAACTCGTAGACAAGCAGTTTAACTATATAGGGGTCTTTCTTAATGCATACTTCCTTAAAGAAATGCATACCTTACTTGATACTACCTACAGTTCCAGCCGAGTCCATCCAATGCAGTAAGAAAGTCATTTCCTCAAATCTAGGTCTTATCGCTCCATGATACCAGCCATCTCCCTCGTAGTGCTAGATCGATGATTCTTAAAATGGAGTGTTTTTCCTTCCTTTAGCTTAGCCTATTGAAATATTGTAACTTCGAAGAATATTCTATATGTATTTCTTTGTGGTCCCCAATGGTCATACCGAGAGAACCACTTGTATTACTTTGTACCCCAACGCTCCTAATCGAAAGAACTAATAAGAGTCATGAGGTAGTCCCCTCTAATTGTAAAGGTGGGTCATTGGCACCCCACTGTGGTTACTTGATCCTACATGTGTAACTTGAGCCTGCATGATTAACTCAAGCATACACGACAGATGAGTTAAGTTAAGTGAATGGATGAATATAAATAGATGTGTAGTGCTCCTCATTTGGAACACACACACTCTCACTTGTGTAGTGCATTAGTGGAGAAGAGAAGTAGCTCGAGAAGGAGGAGGATCAGGCCTTGATCTCCTTGCTGGTTTTATCTTTTATCTTTTATCTTTTTGGGGCATCTATATTGAGGAATATTTTGCTGGGTTTTTCCCTTTAGGGTTTTCCCACAATAAATCTTTGTGTTCCTTTTGTATGGTTGTGCTTGTATATCTTTTAGTGATCCTGTTTATATGCTTTTGTTATGAAAATGAAATGAAGTACTGATGTCTTAGCTAAGCATATGAAAATCTAACATGGTATCAGAGCCACCTTGAAAGAATACATTGTATATCTAAAGAATCTATGGCTCCTTTTTTTTGGGGTTCTCTATCCATGATCGATCAGCAAAAGAAGGCTAGACTGACTCTCCATTAAAGGGTGCATCTTTCTATCGAAGCGAAATTCGATTCTGAGCATTTTCAGTTTTGGTGCGGAAAATTAGGGATTTCTACAGAAGAATATTTTTTTAGTGAGCCCAGCATAGGATTGTTCTCCTCGTAAAAATAGAACTTTAGAGACCTGGATCAATAAATTTGGTTGGGTGAAACTCTGGGAAAGTCAAACCCTTGTTTGACCCCGATTTGGAAAAACCCTAAATACTAAAAATACTAAGTTTTGGTACATTCACTATATCCTGATATTGGAAAAGGATCAGGAGTTGAAAATTGAAGAGGCCGAAGATAAAATCTTGATTTACACTTTGTCCGAAATTCCACCTTAGGTTCACTATATTTTGGGAGATGTGATCCCTCCAAGTTAGGGTTCCAGCCTCTTCCAGAATTCATCCCTAAATAGGGCACCTGGGGAGAATTGTTGTAGCTTGGGATACAGAGGTCCAAATGGAATTACTGAAGATGTTACAGAAATAGCACGGTCTGTAATTACTTTGATCCAAATTTTAGAACCTGAAGATTAACCAGTGACACGTGGCATGCTGTACAACTACATTGTTTTGAACAGCCTTGTAACAGGTCACATTGGAAAAATGATCATAAATTAAAATTAGTGAAACCAATTATGATGAAACATGTGCTGTTGTATTAGGGAGATGATAGGTTACCTCAATGCGGAATTTCAGACACAGAGGAGCACTAATTTCAGAGATATCATAGAAACAGTAACAGGCATTTCTGTAGAAGAAATTGGAAAACTAGGGCTTCCTGTTCTGGAAGCTTCCCTCCACTGTTTTCAGAAAAGAAGTACATTGCACAGCTCCATTTGAATATATCTATATTTCTATCCAATAATATCTGAAATATTCCAAGTTTTGAAAATTATGGTTTCTCTGACAAACCCTAGATCAGCCAACTCCAGAAGCAGGACAGACACCTCAAATCGGTAAGATCTAATCTTTTGTTATTTGCATTTGAGGTTCTCATTTCAAAATGATCTATCACACTATATTGATGATAAGCTTGGTCAAGTTGAAAACTTTCAAGCATGGAAGTATTTGATCTCTCTAAAGAAAATGAATTGGACACCTACATAAGTAGAGAGGTTCCAGTTCTAGAGGGAGATGAGCCTCAAAGACTTACACAAGAATAACTTGATCAAGGCCAAGAAGATCATTGTTGATTCAATAATGGATCAACTTATACCACAAGTGTATTCCCTAAAGACACCGAAGATGTTTGATTCCTTGATCAAGCTATTTGAAGATAAGAACTTAAATCAGAAGATGGCTTTGAGAATATAGTTGAAGAATGTGAAGATCCAAAATGCAGAACAACTTGAAGCGGTAGAAGAAGAAGTATGCAGAAGTGGTGATAGCCACCTTGAATGGCCTCCCAGGATCATGGGATTCATTCATGTGAAGAATGTATGCCAAAAGTAAGTGATTACTTTTATCTCGACTAATAAGAAGAGAAGAAGAAGATGGGAGCAATTGAAGATCAAGCTCTCACCATTCAAAGAAAATCCCTCAAGCGACGAGAAATATGAAAAACTCAATTCTTGAAGAATCTCTTATTCATATTATCATTTGGATAAGAAATGATGATTTCATGAATGAAGAAGATCATAAAGGAGAATGATCAAGATGGAGTCTACCCACGAAACAAATAAAAGATAAGTATTTAATTTCCATTTCATGATATTGTTTTGTTATGCATTTGATTGTATTCAGTTGATGTGTTATGCATGATAGATTGTTTACATTAATACTACTAATATGCATGTGATGGGTAAGTAGCTCATGGTGCTATAAAAATCTCCAGTGCTACTTATCAAACCTCTTTGCTGACATATTGGATTAGTGTAAAATCTCAATGATGTCATGGTAGAGATAGAAGGCATCTAGAAAGTTTCTGTGAAATATGGATGAATGTTGTATTGGCTAAATAGTTGCATGATGCATAAGAATTTGTTGTTATGCATATGTTTTATGAAATAGTTATAACCATGCAACTGGTGCATTTGAATTGTAGGAAAGGTCCTATACAACCTCCTACAAGAAAATAAGGACGAGACTTGTTTCGAAGAACAAGTGATGACAATTCAATAAACATGAATTTGAAGCTCCTAGGGTCAGAGACACCATGACGAAAGAAAGATCTTTAGAGAGCAGTAGATCCACCTCAAAGGATGAAGACCACCATGGGTATGAGAGATAACTCAAGATGAAGAAAATAATGCTATAAGAGAAACTATGATCAAATAATAATTGTTGATCATGGGGAATGATGTAAACGATATGATTTCGAGACATAAAGGGAAGTACATAGTATCCTCCATATGTATCTACAAGAACAAGTGTACAAAGAAAGGTTCATGATTTTCCTCAGAAAGAATAGACTATGACATGACATACTCTATTGACCAGTATATATCAAGCATAGAACCACCTGTACAGAATGAAGAAGGAAGATAATACTCCACTTCAGGGGGAGTGACTACAGAAGATATCTGAGTTCGACATGGCACGACATTATGGATAGCTTCTTGATGGATCAAGACTTTACCAAGAGTAAGGTGGGTTCCAACCTTCAAAGTTGAATGCAGAAGACTAGGATATGTTGATGATCTGACAAGACCAACTAGAATGATGTATGGGATATAGTTCCCATACTAGAAGGAAAGAGTATTGCATCCTCCAAATGGATATACAAAATAGAGCATGCAGTTGATGGAAGTATCGAGAAGTATAAAGAAAGATTTGTGGCCAGAGGTTTCTTTCAAAAAAAGGGAATTAATTCTGAAGAGACACTTACTCTAGGAAGTAAGGTACACTTCCTTCAGAACTATCATGGCAGTTTCTTCCATGGTGAAGTAAAGACAAGCCTTCCTTAATGGTATGATTGAGAAAGAGTTTTACATCGAATAGTCATGAGGATTTGAATTTGAATCTAGATGGAATCACGTATGCAAGTTGAAGAAGGCCCTCTATGGCATGAAGCAAGCTCCCAGAGCTTGTTATGGAAGAATAGATAGTTTCTTGTGGAGCATGGGATTTACCAAGAATAAAGATGAACCTAACATTTATATCAAGGTTGTAGAAGATGAACTTGTCATACTTTTATTATATGTCACTAGTGGAAAATGAGAGATTAGTAACCACGAGACCAAAAATTTTGGTCACCACAATTTTTTTAAAGGGATAAATGACCAAAATTGTTGATTCTAAGTGATTTAACTAAAAACGACCAAGATAAATGACCACTTTTGGTCACGGGATAAAAACCAACTAGAAATGACCAAAGTAAATCACCAAATTTGATCATGGGATATCTAGACTACAAATGAACATATTACAATTGGTCATTTATTTGGTCATTTTTAGTTGTCACTCCAGTGCCAATGGAAAAATTACAAATTTGACAATGAAATTATACATTTTACTAAATTCTAACACTGCAGATGGATTCAGAGATGTCTTTGAATCCATCTGCAGTGTTAGAATTTAGTAAACTGTAGACCCCTCATGTGTCATAGCTCAACTATTGACACTAATTTAGCTATTATAATAACGAAAGATTTATACACTAGTGTCACAACTCAACAATTAACACCAAATTAGTGTTATTGATAATGACGACGTCCTAGGGAGACACCAAATTAATGTATAATATCCTTCATATATATGCAGGTTTCTTTTAATGTTGTATTATGGACCTTACACCATCGATTTCCCAACTACTTTATAATGCTACAGTGCATTTACAACATTCTAGTCGAGTGGGTTTACTCATTAGGGAGACTACCCAATACCATGAAATATTACACCCTCATTCATTGATATACTTTATTAAACCTTACCATCCAATCAATCACTTGAATGCTTGATAAGTGTTATTGATGGACTAGGCTATAGATCACCTCACTACTCTAGATGAATAACCATATTAAAAATAAATCCTTGAAAAATTCAATAATTTTACATTTCTCCTCATCCTAATTATGATATAAAATTAGTTAATTTATTTTTCAACATTTTTATTAGTAAAAATTAATTTTTCTTTTAATGAAAAATTTCAATATTTAATTTTTGGAATTGTGAGTGAATTAAAGTTTTTTAGTTTTTTTATAAGATCAATAGATGGATTAAAAAAAAAATATTTCTTTTTCTTCACACCAATAGACTAAAACTAAAATTAGTGTCAATGGGGCTGGAGTGAACCTCTACACCCAGATTGTACAATAGTGTTTTTAAATAGCCCCCTTTTTAACTTTATTCACTAAAATTAGTGTCAATGGGGCTGGCGCGAACCTCTACACCCTGATTGTACAATAGTGTTTTCAAATAGCCCCCTTTTTAACTTTCTTTAGGTCTTTGAACCTGCTTTCAAGGCTTCATGGGGTTGTACCAAGGGAGGTAGCCATATTAGTCCTAGTAAACACGATGGGATTCTTTCTTTTGTTGTTAATATCCCAATGAAAAGGAAATGATAGTTTATCATACATTTACATCAAACCATGAAACCTGGGCATTGCTAAAAATATATGTACATTAAGTCTACATAAAGACGGTGGGATACCAAGAAACACAATTTGGAATAGATCGCTGAGAGGAAAAGAGAAGGACGATTGGGTAGATCGGTTGCTCGCATGGTTCCAGTTGAAAGTGCATTCACTACTACATTTCGATCCAAAATCCGATGGAAAAATCCGACGGTGCGTGGATTTCTCTTTTTAAACTTACCAAAAATACAAGGATACAATTTTTTTTGTAAATGTGGCCACAAGCGTCGGTTAAGCGACGGCGCGTTAGTAAGCGTCGCTTAAGCGACGGCGCGTTAGTAAGCGTCGCTTAAGCGATGGCACCTTTGGAAAGCGCTGTCGCACATTCAACGCTTAAGTCCAATAGATTAAAGTGATCTTAGTGGACATTAACAATTATCATAAAAAAAAAAGCTAAATCTATTTAATTTAAATTTTGTACCCTATTATTTTTAGATATAAAGAAAAAATTATATTTTAATAAATTTTATAATAGTTTATAAAAACAAAAATAAAATAATAATAGTAATGCTTAATTGTTTTTTTTTTACACTGCATCTATAAAGTGTGTAGATGAGATAAATTTCTTAATATACAAAAACTGTGTTTAAATTTATGGAGTTTTTAGTGTGTAATGGTTTTAAATCTATCCATGTGTTAGACACTCTATCCACCTTCACTCCAAATTTTAAACCTAGTGTTTTAGTACCTTAAAAACGTTCATACTTAAAGTTTTAAAATGTAAAAAAGTTACATTTTAAATAATTTGATTAATAAATATAAAATAAAAAATAAAAAATAAACCTACCAAACCCCGAGAACAAAATTAAAAATAAGAAAAAAATTTCATTGTAAAAATTTTGGTAAAAGAAAGAAGCACTTCTCCAGCTAAACTTATTTAGCCATCGGAGTTCTCATAACATTAGGAACATCCAACGGAATCTTCGGGGAGAAACCTATCCCCCGCTTTTATTTTAGATAGACTAAATGATTAAAAATGGATTTAATAAAAATAACTTTGGCGCCCACACCAAATTCAAAACCAGAGTCACTCTGCAGCCTCTTCTTTGCCCCCTCTACAGAGCAACACCAGGATCATCCATCGACCCATCAAACAACCTGAAACCGATCGAAGGGCCAAATCGAAATCACGAGACAACCTTCTTTCTTATTGGGTTTCTCTCTTAACTTGCTTTCTCAGTAATATTCCGATGGAACAACAACAACGCAAGAAACAACAGATTCCGCAGGAAGAAGAAAATGCAGAGGAGCTGCAGCATGGACCCTACCCTGTTGAACAACTTCAGGTAATAAGTTTCAAATTCGTTTCAAAGCCAAGAACAATGCAATGCAATTTCTTTGAAATGAATTTGATCTCTGGATGCTTTTGTTGTATCAAGCCTGTGGGATATCTGCTGTTGATATTAAAAACTCAAGGATGTCGGGCACTGCACGGTAGAAGCTGTTGCATATTCTCCCAAGAAAGATATTGTGCAGATCAAGGGCCTTAGTGATGCCAAGGTTGATAAAATTATTGAAGCAGGCATGTCAACTTTATCCCTTAGACCACTTTTTTTCTAGTTCTATTTTTGAAAACATGAAAAATTCAGTGGGTGGCTTGTATTCATATGATTATTGCCTCTAGTAGCCTCAAAATTGGTTCCCATGGGTTTCACTAGTGCCAGCCAGCTGCATGCTCAATGCATTGAGATTATACAAATAAGTTTTGGCTCTAGAGAACTTGACAAGATACTAGATGGTAAAGTAATTTCTGCAGAAATTGCTTGAGAGTAATTTGGTTACAAGGATACAGTTGAGTTGCATTGTTATTAATGATGGGATTGGTGGAATTCTTTGTGGGCATTGATAATTGTTTTTTAGGCACATTCCATGATTCTGAGAGTTTTCTCTTTTCTTAACAGGAGGGGTTGAGACTGGATCAATCACAGAGATCTATGGGGAATTTCGTACAGGAAAAACCCAATTATGTCACACTCTTTGCGTTACTTGTCAAGTAAGGTTCTCAAAGGAAAAAATGTGCTGCTATTATTTTAAAATATTTTTGAATGTTGTAAATTTTATTAATGAAACAATAGTCCACACCAGCCAAAATCTGGGGCAATATGATAAACCCTTCTAGGCTCTATGCCACATACCCAGCAGCTATTCACATTATAATAAATCGGCCCAAAGCCATTAAACAATCATTATCATAATGTCCAAAATTATGGCTCTGGAAGTGTTCTCGAGCAGTTGTATCTATCGTAAATGTGCTAACAGAAGCCTGACTAGGAGACCCATTTCTTGTTGTCTTCCCTACTTGGTTTTCTTTTCCATTCCCACCTTGACACTGCATCAGTGTATTACTAATCAATTTCATATGCAAAATATATGCTGGCAAGGGGGGTTCATGTTTGTTATCCCCAAATCCCTTTACCCCCGTTTCTTGTTCTGTTTTCATTTCCCATTCCTTTTCTAGTTTCTCGTAACACAATGTATTAACCATTGTCATGAAAACAAAGAGCCAACCATTTCAGGCACCAGATGCTACCTTAGTTTCATAGGGTTCATCCTGGCATGGCTGCTTGCCCTTTGATTTGGCTAATGTAATAAATATAAATGGGATCTTCTCATTTATAGGTGGGTGTTGCAGTTCATTATGGTGTTCGCATGGAAGAAAATGGTTGATGGTTGTTTGGGGAAAAATAATACTACTCATTAGCTGCATATTTGAGGGCACTAGTTTGAAGCTCGTATAAAGATATGGCTGTTTGAACTTTGAGGCAGAAAACCTCTCATTCTGCTCTTAAGTCTACATTACTGGCATTATGTAGTCACTCCCTGCACTTAGAGGAAATGAGATATCCAGTGAATGCTGTTTGTGGCCATGTCTGCTTCTTCCCAGAGAATGAAACCTAATTGAGCTTCGGTTGCTTGAAAACCTGAGCAATTCAAATCCATTCATGGCCTCCATGCTCCTAAAGCCTCTATGTTTCAGACTCACCACGAGACCACCTCCATTTTCGTCCAAAACATAGGTAGAATCCCTCCAAAATTGGCTTAAACAGAGCGAAAACATCAAACTCAGGACTAAATTATATGAACCCATATCTGAAAAACAGGATAGACTCTGGGCATTCCCCAAATGAGAAGAACTCCCTCTTCCTGCTTTATTGTCTTCAAAAAGTTCATCAAAGTGGTCCTAAGAATCTCAAAACTTGGCTATGGGCGGCTTCCTAATGATGATAATGGAACAGCGCTTAATTAATTAATGTAGTTGGTAGAATATTGAAGGGAAGTAGAGAAATGAAGTAATCATTGTACAAGAGGCACAATAAGCTATAGGCTAGTTTTCCAAGGACGCCCTCAACAACACACACAAGGGCCCAATTGCACCGAAAAGGGACCCATACACATCAAATTTTGATTGGGACTCTTGCAGTGAGCTCTCTGATTATTTCTTAAATTTTGCACTGCATTGCAAGTGCGGTGCAGCTGCTGTTGGAATGAATGTCTTATGCGTGAATTCAGTCATTTTCTAATTAGCGATTTGATTTTGAGGTTGAGTGTTGTGGAAATAAAATAATATGGCCAAATTTGAGACAGCTATGCATAAAGATAGAGACAATAAAGTTTCTGTAATTGCCATATGTGTGACTATGTAGAGAAGACTAGAGAGGAGGATTGGACAAAACTTCTCTGTATTTAAGCAAAATTTTGAATTTCTTGTTTTATCGAGGTCCATAACAATAGGCCAAAGGCTTGTTCAGGAAAGAATGGGAGCATTTAGAGTCATTTTGGTGTTTTAAGAAGATTGGAAAACATAGTTTGAAGTGTTTACATGAATATGTTTTAGAGTATAAGTTTTGAGTAATGTTCTTAATTAAAAAGACATTTAAGATGTAATGGTGTGATGGGAGAAGAACTACCTTGTTGATGATATAAGAGAGTATCAATCTCATTTTATCTGTTGACTTTATTGTAACTGTTAAATCAGTTGTTTGTCTTGTTTGCAAGCTGAACATGGTGTTAGAATCTTATGAGCCTGAGTCTATAGTTACTTGTGAAGAAGTTCAAATCAGTTTCAAAATTAAAATAGCAAAACCCGTGTTTATTTGTGAAGAAGTTCAAAATAAGTTTCAAAATTAACTGAATCACGAGTGAAGAAAGAAGAAAGAACAAAATTAACTAAATCATGGGTGAAGGAAGAAAAAAGAACATGAGAGTGTTGATATGTGAATGTGATGCAATACATGCTGCCACCACTGGATTTCAGAGATTTGAACCCATTATGTCAAAAATTATAGCACATATAAAAAGCCACTAGTTGTTGAAATAATTTAAATAGATCCACCACAACAAGTTGAATAGAGCTTACATGTGATTGCTAAGGAAAGGAGAATCATCACAGTAAGAGGTAGCTGCTAACCCATCAACTTAAAACTTAAAGATAGACAAGTTCAAGGGAATATTTGTGAAGCAAAGGGATTCACAAAAGAATTATTTATCTTGAATCAAACAACAACATGCATAT
Source organism: Pseudotsuga menziesii (assembly GCA_001517045.1). NCBI lineage: Eukaryota > Viridiplantae > Streptophyta > Pinopsida > Pinales > Pinaceae > Pseudotsuga > Pseudotsuga menziesii. The sequence goes on along the minus strand of LPNX011202384.1, from coordinate 33,193 downwards.
AGTCATAGAGATCATGAATTCTACTCGAGCAGTTGGACTCACTCCACTAAGTACTAGAACCTTGGAAATAACTCTATAGGAGGTCAAAGTTACTACTCCTTCACAATTTCCTTGTCCATTTTAGTTAAGTGAAAATGAAATCTGAATATTTCATATTTTTCTAATCATAAATTATATGGAAAATGGTATGAGACATAGTTATCAATGTTAGTGTGGCATTTAACTACGCCTAGAAGATGATTATGGAGTTGTGCATGAATACAATTGTGAAGGGAGCATTGTCGTGCAAAGGGAGGCCATCTGTTAATGAGGGATGAGGGCATTGTTGTGTGTAGGGTAGGGTGTCATCAAGGCTATGTGAAGGGTGCATTGGCACATGAGAGAAACCACTTCTTGATGAGTGGATGAGGGCATTTCCATGTGTAGAGTAGGTCATGTATTAGAGCCATCTATTGGAAATAGAGAATGTCCGTCGTTCTGCAAATAAGTGCTAAAGAGAAACATTTTCATATTCAAATAAGAGAGGATGTAGTGTATGATAGATAGTTATTCACTAGTTTGAGATGCTTGTGGATCTAGAGGTTCAATATCATACTTTATGATGGTTATGAGACACTGCAAGTGCTAACGATGTTCATTGATGTTAGGAAACTTGGATCATAGCAAGGGCAGCCCACCACAGAAACTGGAAGTCTTCATGGACACTGGAAGTGACCTTGTATGGGTGCCATGTATTGAAAACTTCTCAAAGCCTTCATTTGAATGCATAATGTGTGAGGATTTAGACATCCCCACATTCTCAGCCTTTCAGTCTCATTCAAGCAGGCGTGAATTCTACAGCTCTGATTCGTGCTTTGCCATTCACAACTCAGATAACCCCAAAGATATCTACATCGTGGCAGGATGCCCATTTGAAAGTATTGACATGGATCCCTGCCTGGACCCCTGTCCAGCATTTTATTATGCCTATGGGGATGGCAACTTAAGGGGTGAGCTGATGAGAGACAAGCTCAAATGGCAAAATATCAGCAAAATATTGGCAAAATATCAACTGAATCAGGAGTTTTTTGGATTTATATTGCTCAGTTTGAAGAGGGAAAGCAGAGGAAATATTGAAAAATTACCACTGACATCATGACATACTACAATTCTGTCAACTTGGCAATATTATGGCTGGAAAAAATGTTTTTTAAAAAATATTAAATTTGATAATATCATGATATTTTGAAATTTTTGTGACATATCAGCAAAATATTGGCAAAATATCAACTGAATCAGGAGTTTTTTGGATTTATATTGCTCAGTTTGAAGAGGGTTATTGACAACCAAAGGGTTATTCATTGTTAAAACTTGCCTATAAAAGGGATAGAGGGAGGGGGTTGCTTCAAATGTTTAAAAGGTTGAATATTTTTATTTTTATTTTTCAAGCTTGCTGATATTTTCTAATATTTTCCATTATTTTCCTTGATGTTGTCGATAAGTTTCTTTTTGGACCCTCTGTGATATGTTCACTGACACCATGTGTGTAACATTTGTTTATAGTATGGTTCATCAATAGCTTGGTTCATTTAAATCCAAAAAAGAAACTTATCGACAACATCACCTTGGTTAAGCGACATCTCAGTTTACCATCGGTTAAATGTAAAGCGTCGGTTTTTCCATCTTGTTGCATCTCTGTAATCGTTCTATTGTATCTTTCAGTCTCATAGACCACTTTTGGTGATTAGCAGCCACGAATAAAGTCTATTTATCTATGATGGTTTGCTATTGATGGGATATTGAGATCCCATGGAGATACAACCTATCCATCCAATGTCATTCTGTACATAGAATCCTGAAATATATGCTATCTATGCTGGACAATGGAGACTCTGTCTAATGGTGTTTATGGATGTGACATTATCTTGAATTACCTTACCTCCATGCCTGTGTTTGTTTCTATTTTTGTTTTGATACAATCCGTGATGACCATGATGACTATTGCTTTGTAGTGAGTACTGTAGCACTTCTAATTGTAGCATTATGTGTTTTCAGTTGGATATCCATGTTTTTAATTTCTTCTTTGGTTTTCAGACACAAATGTTGGAAAATATTTTGGACCAAAAATATGGAGGACACGAAGATTTGCTACTTGGAGAGCTTCAATTTGCCTTCGTAGCTTTCTTGGTATGCACATCCTAGTTGAATCATTCATTATCCAATTCCTTTTTGTTTGAAACAATTTTTTCAACTGCAGAAAATTGTATACAGAAAGGAATTTTTATTTGAACATTTTAAAATGCAGATGGGTCAATCACTTGAATCTTTTGGTCAATGGAAAGCTATTGTGTGCCTTCTCCTGAGTTGTGAGGAAGCATTAAGTACTTTTCTTTTAACAAAGTACCAGACATTAATGCTTTATTTTGATGTCAGAAACCAGGTCCAGCTTTATATCTGCATTATATAAAATTATCACAGGTATTTCAAAACTAAGGAATGCCTGATAGACTTATAATGACTAAAGACAAGAAGTTAACAGAATTTATGGAGCTGATAATTCCCACATAACTTATAAGTTTGGATCATTATAGAAGTTGGCAAAGATAGATGATTTGAACAGTTCACGAATTGCTTTAGTGTGACTTCAATTCCAGAAATGTAAAAGAATCATGTGGGTAATTTTGATGTAAGGAACTTCATGGTCCCAAGGACACAGATCGAGATATTTAATAAAATATGAAAGCATAGTAATCTAAGAGCTATTTCTGACTTTGTAGCCTGTCTTTTCCTGCCTGGAAAATGGTGGTTCTGGAAAAATTCACAGTACACATGATTCTTATAAGCTCAACCATTTATTTTTTATTTGGAGATGTTATTAATATTGGAAACAAGTTGGATTTCAAGATCAAATGGGTTAAATACATTCCATTGCACTTTCTCTTATGAAGCAATTTGAACAAAGCTCCTATCATCTATGTGGTAAATGATATGTCCTTGGGTTTCCTATGACTTCTGAGAAATTTTCTGCCTGCTTTTGAAAATTGTTTCTCATAGTTTTCCATATTTCTTTTGATATCCTAAGAACTTCAAGTTTCTTATCTTTATGAGGCCATGGCTATTCCTGCTCTTAGGAATCCGTTAATTACTATCTCCCATTTCTTTTTTTCCCTAGTTCGGGGGACATTGTCTCTAACCTGTCAGTCGATTCGCTTGAAGGTTAGTTGGAGATTGGGGAACTCAACCCATAACAAGGATCGTTGCTTGAATCCGTAAAGAAGTTTATGTCTGAATAGGTGAAAATCACTGGAATGTAGTTTCTTGAAATCTGTTCCTTTTCATTTCCCATTTGCAATGTTAAGTGGCCCATGGTGTCTAAAAGCTTGGTGGGCTATTTGAGGGTTGGATTAAAGCCTATTAACACATATTTCATTAAATTTGTAATTAAACAGTGGATCTAGAATTCCAAAATAGCCTAAAAACTCATTTCAAGCATTGTTCTTGTAATAAAATATTTCCAAATTTAATGAAATATGTGTTTATTGTAAGAATTGGAAAATCAACCAATAGAAGGTAGGGGTGTTTCGAAATATTCCTCTGCTGAGAAGCTTGTGTTCCAGTGAGTGAAATTACTTAACTGAGTTGGCATATTTATGGTACCTTGCACGAAATTTCTTCAAGGTGTTTCTGCTTAGTATATTGAAAGAGTGCGAGGCTTTGGGTACAAACTTTGAGATTTTTTTTGTACCATCTCTCCTCATTTCTTGCAAAAACAAAGTGCAGGAGTGAAGCCTCTAAATGGACTATGTATACTTACCCTATGAGCATAACTAGTCATCCCCCAAGAGATCAAACCCTAAGAAATAAGTACTTTTGACCTAACTTCAATTGTCAATGTAGAAATAGAGTTTTCCTAGCTTTGAACTCTCATTCTAAATTTCTATGTTGTCTATCGTTTTAGTTAAGACAAATCAAGATATCATCTTGTGTACTCCCTTTCAGCACTTTGAAGTCAATTTAAGTTCACTATGAATCCTATAGGTTGGACTAGATAATATGAAAATTCATTTGTTTAAATTCCAGTTCTATCTTAGATAAGATAACTTAATTCATGTCCACAAATGACCAAGGAATAGGTCAATGGGACCAGACAGTATAATCAGTGTACACTGTCCACAAGACTGTAGGAGTGTATAGAATACTCATTGATGCTAAAATGTTATCCAAGTAAAAGAAATACTAATTAAACAAAAGTGTCTAGAACTCTCCTAGAGCTTATTTTCATGTTAACATCAATAAAAAGAGATTTCAGACCTGTCAACTCTCCATTTCCCTTGGGGACTTATTGCTGAGAGAAACTGACTATTGTGTAGAAAAATTTTCCACTACTTTGCTGCATCTCCTTTGTAGGCCCACTTTAGGTTCTCGTTAAAGTTTCCCGCTCTGCATGCAAGTCACATCATTTGCATGAACTGTATTTATGTTTATATTTTTAAAGTATTTTGTCTATATGATCCACTCATAAATGTGCACAAGCAAGATCTAAATCCAAGAATAAAACATCATATGCTGGACATTTTTCAGATTCTTATATTCTTTGGGACTTATTTATGTTTTGACGTGCTTTAATAGCAACAATTATCTTTTGTTGAAGATTTTTTATCTCTTAATTTAAGCTTATTTGAGCCTTCAATAATGTTTCAGGGTGTAACCTAATTGATGAAACTTGGGAAAGCTTTGGGGATGTCAAGATCACTGACAGGAGTCTGATATGGTATGTATGCAAATATCAAATAAAAATTGCAAATAGGATGTGTTTGGCAGTGGGGATGTAAGACGAATCACATAATTATATATGGAAAGTCTACACAAATTATTATTACCAAACTGAAGACAACATATATTCAAGAGTAGAAGTACTGTGTTCTTGGAAAGACATCTGAGATTTATTATTTGACCTGATACCATGTAATTAGTATTCTTGAACGTCTTACAGGAATTTTTATTTAACAGAGACAATTGGACTAGAAAACCTTCTAATAAATGCTTCAATTACAATGCACTCAATAGAGGCTAGGAAAGAGAGCAGAGGAGCACATGCTCGTGAAGACTTTATAGTAATATACATTTTCCACATCAAATAGGGTTTTTCTAGTTGTTACTCAAGTTCCTAATATATTATATTGATATATATCTAAAATCAGATGTGATTTGTGTGCAGACAGGAGATGATGTGAACTAGATGAAGCATACACTTGGGTTAGTATCTAACAAACTTATGGACTATTATAGTCAATAAGAAAATATTTTGCAATGAGAAACTATCTTGAAGCTCAGTTATCTCTTGAAATATCTTATAATCTAGTTCTATTTCTAATCTCTATAGCACAACTAAGAAATTAAAAAAATTGAAATGCCTAGAAAAATGTTAATTACCTAATATTTTATTATTTTTAGTTTAGTGAAGTCTCTTGCATGAATAAATGATATAAGGAACATTTATTGTAAAATCTATTGCTTTCCTAGTGAAACTTACCTTAAGTAATTGGAATAAATATCACCCATATGACAAAAAATTTGTTTGATGTTCCTTACTAACTTGATTAGAAAAACCCAGATGATAATCCAAAATGGTTTAGAACTAATGGGCCTTAAAGGCCCAGCCATGCACAATAGTTACTTCCATATTGGTAAGAGCATGAGAAACCAAAACTTGGATGTTGGACTCAATCCAACCACTTGATGATTAATCTCAATTGTGCATATCATTAATGTCCTGTCCATCCTTTATCATCTACAGAGTTTATGGGATCCCAATTGCAAGCCGTTATATCCCCCTCATGTGCGTGACCAATTAGATGGATATATTAAACATTGAGCATTTATTCTTTCAAATCAGGTTCCAAATCAGGTTTCAAATCAGGTTCCAAATCAGGTTCTTTTATCATTCTTTCTGCTCTCCTCATTATTCAAATAATTTAATATTTTGAAGAAAAACTGGCATATAACTTATTTTGTTGCATTTTATCAGCTTCTTGTTGTGCAAAAATGGGATGAAATCATAGGCCAAGCCAAGAAAGGTGTTGATTATCTGAAGGATCGGGATGTTATTAGAACAATGCTCAACATTATGTAGGTATATGGTTTTATCTTGTTGAACATTATGTTTTGTAACTTGCGGCTTTTATGTTTATTGATTTTCTTCTTCAATTTTGTACAAGATTTTTGAAAGTAATTACTTGCTATCAAAATAGATTATTTTGCAATATGCCAGTGGTATTACTAGTTTATTCACCTATGTCTTGAAGATGAAGTTATTTTCTATATCAAAGTCCTTGTTAAAGCACATCACCAGGTAGCTACTATTAGAGAATTTTGGTCACTTCATGTTTTTGTTTGAATTACGTTTATAAGTTATTCCCTTGGGTGGTAAATGAAGATGTGGTTGTGTCATAGAAGGTCAGGTACAAGATTTGGGACTAGTACAGAGTTATTGTAATGCAAATTAGACAAAATATTGGGTCCAATATTTGATCATTTGCATACATCACCTGCAATGTTTTATTTCTTTATCTCTTGTTGTTTTTCTCTCAGCAAAAGAATTGTATTGTTTTTCATTACTTAAAATCTAAAAGATGCATGTCTTCATAGCCTGATCAAATTTGGGCATATCGACTAAGAGCAATTAAGAGACCAAGCAAAGGTCTAAACAAACATCAAGATAAATGTTGTTGTCCTTACATACGGAAAAAGAAAAAAAAACAGAAACTTATAAGTTATATTGCTCATGATGTTATATTGTGTATGGCATCAGCTACACTAGAACTGAAATTAGCATTTTTGTTTTATGGCTTGATAGACAAATACAAGTGTGGCAATTTCTCTTCGAACATTCTTTCTACCTCAGATATCAATAATTTTCTTGGACATGCTAAATGTTTACAAGTATTCGTTCTCTTCTCTATTTCGTTGAATGTTCAAAAGATTGATTTTTTATGACAGTGCATTCAGTCCAAAAGTTCTTTACATTACTCTTAGTTCAAGACAATTGTTGTAGAGTTTATCGCCACTATTCAAAATAATGTTCCAGATCTGCACATTTCCAGTTTTACAAGGAAATAATCAGAAGTACAGTTCCTGAATTTTTATTTTTGCATTATCCTAGATTCTATCTTGTGACTAATAGTTGAGTCATCTCAGGTTCAAATTATATAAGGTCTTCCAAGCCTGTATTTCTTTAGGTATTATCGCTCAAGGGAACCATCATTGGGTTCATTATATATGATTGTCTTGTTCATGTCACCTTCATTATTAGGATCAAGTTGTATTATTTTCAAAAGGAATGGTCCAGACTTTTATTGTTGTCGGTTTGATTTTAAGAATAATCAGATATATTCAGGAATGTTTATTTTGGTGTAGCTGCATTCACTCTTTGGAGCTTTTTTCAGTCATGGTAGGTTGGATAACAAAAAAAACTATCCAACAAACAAGTTAAAATTATGATAACTTCTTGTAGCTCTAATAATGGTTATACATGCAATATTCTTTTTGTAGCTATACATAACTTTGCTCAATTCTTTACGACTGAAAATCCTCCCATAATAGTATCAAAGGTAATGGAGGATTGATGACTAAGCAATTTGAATCAGTGCTCGATAAGCATTGTCAACTCCTCCTTCATCAAAGCCTTAACTTGAGTGTTGCTAAGTTTAATATGGTATTTCTTAGGTTGGGGGTTTGTTGTGCCCCTATTCAACAGCCTTAAAAAACATTATTTCATCAAACAAAATTTGTATTTTGTTTTGATGAAATGTTTTGAATTTCATATAGCAAATCTAAAGAATTGACAGCTACTGAAACAATGAAATTAAATGTTTTTAAAGAAAACCTTTGGGAACTATGGATTAGTTGACAAAATTACTACTTTGAAATTATTATTTTGAGTGGATTTGCGTTGAAAATCAAGAGATAAGTGTTAATAATTGGTCATAACCCAATCTTGAAATTTTATCCAAATATTTATCATTTGATTTTATTATTGTAAATATTGATAAGGTTTTGAAATTGGAAGGTTGATTATTATATTTTTGGCACCTTTTCAAAGTTCATCTGAATTATATTTCCAAGGATTTTTGTTCAAATCTAAAAATTATGCATAACACAACCTTATTATTTGATCTTGATCTTTATGATGGGCTTCATATGTCATCTTTATTATTGCATGTAAAGGTTGATGTTAATACTATAGGTTATGGGATTTATTTTTCATATTTTAAAAAAGAAAACAGCCGTATAATGAAGAAGTTACATGTTCATTACCAAAGGGAAATCATGATTAATTCAACGTCAAAAAATGGAATGGCAATTAAGACTTGGATCACTTCAACCTAAATCTATCACGACATGAAATTGCAAAGTCAAGGTAGATTATTCCATTTGTCACAAAGATGAATATCATCAAAACTTTAACGTGCAATAACTAAAAGGAATAACGCCATTTTGATTTATGGAGTTCAACGCCATGTGTGGATTGAAATTATGTTGTCACATTTATTATGTTTGGTTAATAAAATTTTATATGCATTTTGAAAATGCCAAACAGCTGGATTCATGCCAACGAGTTGAGATTATTTCCACCAGATCATGAGCATTGAAGAAATAAAGGAATCAAATATTTTCATATTTTCTATCTGTCAAAGAATGATTTATTGGAATAGATCTTATGCAAATTATGCTCTCAGCAAACCAGGAATATGTTTCAGTTTGTTAAAACTCTTGCACGAAGGAGGATACTGTGGTCAAAACATAGAGAATCATGATCAAATTATTCTGTGATCTTACCATCCGTTGCCAGTGATTATACTGAGCCAAATTTGATACCCTTATCGCTCTCTTTAAGGAAGGATTGACTTCGATTATGGAGAGATTTACCATATAGTGAGGATCATAAGTACCAGTAAAATAAACTGTCAACATGTTTATCGATCAAGCTGGAAATATTATTGGTTAGCTAAGCTGTTTATTTTCTCATGATTAAATTTTGTTCACATTTCTTTATTTCAATAGATTTTTATTTTTCCATGTGCAGATACCGAGGAGATTGTTATGATTCTGGAATCATTAGATGAAGAAAATGCATGCTACCAATTTCAGTCTCAGCTAGTAACAGAAATCGCGTTTTCAACTAATAGGCATTTTTCTAGGTTATATTGTGAGCAAATGGAGACAGATCTACAAAATCCGCCACCTGGGTTTTCTCCAGAATGGACCCATTTATCTTTTCTCGGGTAAATTTCGACAGAAAATGATGGTTTTTAGGAGATTTTTTGGATCCTCTGAATGCGATTTTTGCAGTTGCGTCCGGCAAAATTTCGCGAGTGTAACGCCCAATTTGGATTCCATTTTTGCTGATCTTTGTCTATTTAAGAAAACTGGAATTTGATGGTGAGAGAAGGGATCAGATTGGGGGATACCAAAGTTTAAGATATTTCTCTTTTGAAAGCTCAGAAAACACTGCTACCAGGGGGTCGATAGTTTGGGAAGTGGAAGACAAGACTACTGTTTAATTTACTTGTGACTCGAGACAGTTTCCTGTCTGCAGCTGCAATATTTTGAACTGGTGATGCTTAATCTATGTCTATAGTTTTTAATACTTAGCATATGGTTTGATATCTCATGGTTTTTGTTATCCCTCTTTCTATATTATTTATGTTTGTCATAATCTCTTTTAAGAATTTTGCAAATATAGTTTATTTGATTATCGACTTATGTTGATTCTCGACCTGTTAATGAATGTCATGGTATGAATTTGATGATTGACATCATAACATGGGCGATGTATGTGTCTATTGCATGACCTTGTTAGTTTCTGAATTTCTTTTGAATCCTTTCAATATTTTTAATGCAGTAGTCCCATTAGCAAATTCGATCTTAGATTAAATATTTGAATAGATCTCGATCGGGATAATTAAGTTAGGTTAATGGTAGTTTTTCTTTATGCAATGTAACAGGAAACCTATTGGATCAGATCGTCACATTTATGTTTTGATATGTAATCATTACAATCCTGTTATAAATGTATATCTGTTAATAGTGTAATTTATGATTGAGTTTGTTAATATTTCATTAATTATTTGTTATTACATTCATAGATTAATTATTTTATTATGTTGATTACAGTAGTTAGTTTTGTAAATATATCAAACTAATTTAGTAATTACCTTTAATAGTTTGTTGTGTATATTTATAGGTATATTATAGATCTATTTAACTAACAAGCAGTAGTTTCTAGTTTTACCTTTTAGACTTAGTTTAGTTAGATTTTTAGGCTAACAGAGCCTTTAAACCTGTCGAAAACAACCATCCCAAACAACTTGGAACCTGCTCTAAGGATCTCGGTCTGGGTTGTCTTCTCCGTTACGTGCATAATCACATATGCCCATCAACATTGGCGCTAGAAGGAGGGCAAGTTGATGACAAGTTAATCTACTAAAACTATATCATTGATTAATGGCTTCTGTTCCGATTTGGAGATGTTTTTCTTGAAAAATCATTTATGATTCTCCAGCAAGTCACGGGGGCTTCACTTGTTGACCAATATCCTATCACGTTAGTTCATATTGTGGGTTTTAAAATTATCAAAAATCGAACCAATATATTGCAAGTATTGGGGGGATGAGGGGTTTAAGGTGGGGGTGGGTAGGGTGGTTTATAAGGATTGAGGTATAAAAAGGGGTGGAGAGGAGGATTTAAGTATTGGGAGAGGGTTTCAACAAAAAGAGTTTGGGTCAATATCTCTCAAAATTAAGGGTATTATTTAATATCCCACGATTGCACGTGCTATGTAAGAGGTTCACTAAGTGAAGTCCCCGTGCAGCAAGTATGGTTGGTCTTTTAACAGAAAACAAGTTTAATAGTGAGAAAGTAAGATCTGCATATGAACATGTTTTACAATTTATTGATCACTGTATCTTTCACAAGATTACTGATAAATATGTCTTGTGCATATGCTTGACTCTTACTTTTGAAGGACAAATCAAGAAATGGTGTGAAACCTTGCCGGTAGCTTCTATCCATTCTTTTGAACATTTAATTAGTGAATTCTTAGTTTCTTTTGGGGATTATGATTTCATTAGTTTGTGCACTAAATTAAAAAATTTAAGGAAAGACAAGGATGAATCAGTGGAAGACTTCATTAATAGATTTCTTCATCTTTGTTATATGTTTCCTTTGAAAGATATTCCTTGTTTAGGTGAATGGCTTCATCATTTGATTCTTTCAAATGAACAAGATTTAAAAGCTAATCAATCTGAATTTTTATTAAACGATTATTCACAGTTTGATTTAGTTTTTCATGAAAATTCTGAAAAATTAGAAGTGGAAGAAAACCAACCTTGTTTGACAACGTTTTTTGTGGATTTTGAAGAACATGATATTTCGAATTATGATATGTCCATATCTTCGTTGAATTATGAAGAAAATTGTCATGTTTTAAAAGGTACTACTTCTATTTCAGAAACAAAAGAAATTGAATCTAAAACTTCTAGTTTGGCTAAAGAGATTCGAGATTCATTTTGTGGAGATCTTATCATTGATCATTTTATCACATATCCCTTAGTTCTCGATTCTTCTTATTGTAAAGAATCCAATGACTTTCTATCACATTTATATTCTTATGATAAACATAGTAAAGTCTCAGATAACTTATTATGTTCAGATTTTTCTGTAGATCGTGTCACGGATATTAATCAGTTTATCCTAGAAGAAGAAACCAAACCATCCATAGACTCATCTTTTGAAGAGGAACTATTTAATGAAGAGTTTTCCTGTGGTGATCTCTCTTATCCACGAAAAGAATTTCATTCACTTAATGCTTCAACATATTTTTCTTTGTACCCTGATATTTTTAATCAAGATGCAATGCATAGTTCATATTCTTATGATCTTGATTTCACATTGTCACAATCTTATGTGGTATGATACAATCACTATTTGCATTTAGAAAATGAAGAGATTAATCTTTCTTCCCATGAAACATTTTCTCAATTATATACATGGGAATTAGGAAATATTCAAAGAAGCAGACTTGAAGAAGTCTCTTATGATTCATCGAAATTCTTAGATCAACAATCTTATCATGATCAGTCACTTGAGTTTGAAAATCAATATGGAACAGGTAAAGTCAATGTTGATCATCATCATATTAATAATTTACATCTTACAACAATTAATGATGATTTTCCACCTACCTTGTTGGATTCCATTAGTTCATCTCAAGTTAGTGATTATGAGGAATCTAATCCCTATCAAATTGATCAGGATATTAATCATAATGTGGAGAACACTCTTGAACTTGAATTTAAGAAAATTGAATCTGAATTTGATGATCTTTTTAAACAACGTGTTTGTCTGCAAGATGATGTTCATAGAGAGAAAAACCTTCAGGAAGGATTGTTTAACTTTGAGTTTCTTTCACATGATTCTGTGCACAAAAATTTAGCACATGACTGTCACGATATATCTCTCTCGTTACCATATTCTTTCGAACAATCCTATTTTGATAATCACACATAGTATGATAGGATTGTAGATTGGCTCGAGAGATCTTTTCTTGCGAAGTTTCCAGAGAATGGTAAGTTGGCATTTACTTTGTTTTTTGAAATTCAAAATGGTAAGTTTGATTTGTTTATTTTCGGTTTCAAAATACTTCAATTTTTATTGCTGACTTTCATTTTGTTTGATTTTGCAGGATTGGAGTTATTACGATGGCTTCATTGGAAATTTTCATTTACTTAGTTTGTATATATTTTATTTTATTAGTTTAGGTTAGGTTTATAATTTAGAATGTTTGTTTTCATTTGAATAAATGCAGATATATAGAGTTGGGACAACATCATTTTAAGAATGAGATGACGACATCATTATCAGGGAAGCAATTCTTTACTTCCTCTCGTTTTTTTAATCTTCTCATTAAAAGAAAGAACCTTTCATCCTTTTATAGCTGCATACTCATTAGGATTTATTTTGTTATTTTTATTTCTGAATAAAACACATTAGATTAACATCTCATCAATAATTAAAAAACAACTTTGACTTAATTGAAAACTTTCAAAAACAAAAATAGGGATAAAAAACTTTAAAACATGTTAATCTATTTTAATCTCTCATTTTCTTTGCTGATAATAAGTCATAGGTTGTTAAACCCATTTTCCATTTGATGAGATCTTGATTTAACTCATGTGTTATGTCTGTGTAATTTATTTTAAATTTTCATTTTCTTTACTAAGAGTTTTCTCGTAGATTTTGAAATCCTTCGTTTTTGTAATTTGCTCAAATAAAACTCATGTATATATTGGTTGTTTCCTTTTCAATTTATTTTTTATTTTTTATTTTATTTTTTTGTTGTTCTTTTGATTTTTCAAAACCAGGAGGAATGATTCGGATTTGGAAATGTTTTTATGTCATATACTAGGAATCTGATTATATAAAACATGAAGAAAGCAAGACTTTTAAAAATCTGTTCTTATCTCAGAAATAAAAGAAAAATAAATTGAACTATTGCAAACAAAATTAATAGACAAAACTTTCACTTTATTTCATTTCTTTTATCATTATCCTCAAATTATTGGATTTAATGGATATCAAAGTCATTATTACTAGAAATTCTATTACTTATTTAGAAATCAGTTTTGGGAAAGCAGTTGCAATTTAATAATAAAATCAGTTATCTATAGATCCTTTACAGTATCTTACTCGTAAAGAGTTTCCTATTACGTTCCCCCATTATGAACATGCAAATCTCTTGTAGATGAGCACTTAAATGCTGATTATGAAATCTTCTTTAAACTTATTAGCTTGGGATATAAGCCGTTGGGTAGAATGGGTTAAAAGACGTACCCTTTCGAGGCTATGGACGCTTGCGGGTAGGAGGGCTCTGTCTGTGGCATACTTGGATTCCAAATCATAAATTGTTATATATACAAAAATCTATAAAAATCCAAGGTCATCCCACACTCGTGAAGAGGTTCCAATGCAACTTACCCATTAATAAATTGAGAAGTTCTAAATATTCGTGTCTTATCTTATCTTGGGACTAGAACGGTAGGATGTATGGTTAAAAGTAAACTCTTTCGAGGCTATGGACGCTTCCAAGGAGGGTCATGGCTGTAGTATTGGGATCATATCTTTAAAAACTGGTCAAATATCAAAATTGCATTATATTTCTCAGGATTAATTTCTTTTGGAGTCTTATGTTTTCTGAAAAAACTTAAAATTCGTATCATTTTTTAAGGTAATCTCTGGATAATGATAAAAGAATCGAATCTGGTATTAGTTTGAAATATAGTATTATCATAAGGCACAGTTCTTTTATCTTCAGGAAAATGCTAATCTGAGGTAAAGAAAAATTTTCTTATCTTGCTACATACACAAGTCAGATTTCATGTTTTCGCAGAGATAACTATTTCACCCAGTCAGTTGCCATCTGTTGTGCCCCTATTCAACAGCCTTAAAAAACATTATTTCATCAAACAAAATTGTATTTTGTTTTGATGAAATGTTTTGAATTTCATATAGCAAATCTAAAGAATTGACAGCTACTGAAATGGTGACGTTCCAGAAGCTACTGAAACAATGAAATTAAATGTTTTTAAAGAAAACCTTTGTGAACTATGGATTAGTTGACAAAATTACTACTTTGAAATTATTATTTTGAGTGGATTTAAGTTGAAAATCAAGAGATAAGTGTTAATAATTGGTCATAACCCAATCTTGAAATTTTATCCAAATATTTATCATTTGATTTTATTATTGTAAATATTGATAAGGTTTTGAAATTGGAAGGTTGATTATTATATTTTTGGCACCTTTTCAAAGTTCATCCGAATTATATTTCCAAGGGTTTTTGTTCAAATCTAAGAATTACGCATAACACAACCTTATTATTTGATCTTGATCTTTATGATGGGATTCATATGTCATCTTTATTATTGCATGTAAAGGTTGAGGTTAATACTATAGGTTATGGGATTTATTTTTCATATTTAAAAAAAAAACAGCCGTATAATGAAGAAGTTACATGTTCGTTACCAAAGGGAAATCATGATTAATTCAACGTCAAAAAACGGAATGGAAATTAGGGCTTGGATCACTTCAACCTAAATCTATCACGACATGAAATTGCAAAGTCAAGGTAGATTATTCCATTTGTCACAAAGATGAATATCATCAAAACTTTAACGTGCAATAACTAAAAGGAATAATGCCATTTTGATTTATGGAGTTCAATGCCACGTGTGGATTGAAATTATGTTGTCACATTTATTATGTTTGGTTAATAAAATTTTATATGCATTTTGAAAACGCCAAACAGCTGGATTCATGCCAACGAGTTGAGATTATTTCCACCAGATCGCCAGCATTGAAGAAATAACAGAATCAAATATTTTCATATTTTCTATCTGTCAAAGAATGATTTATTGGAATAGATCTAATGCAAATTATGCTCTCAGCAAACCAGGAATATGTTTCAGTTTGTTAAAACTCTTGCGCGAAGGAGGATACTGTGGTCAAAACATAGAGAATCATGATCAAATTATTCTGTGATCTTACCATTCGTTGCCAGTGATTATACTGAGCCAAATTTGGTACCCTTATCGCTCTCTTTAAGGAATGATCGACTTCGATTATGGAGAGATTTACCATATAGTGAGGATCATAAGTACCAGTAAAATAAACTGTCAACATGGTTATCGATCAAGCTGGAAAGATTATTGGTTAGCTAAGCTGTTTATTTTCTCATGATTAAATTATGTTCACATTTCTTTATTTTAATAGATTTTTGTTTTTCCATGTGTAGATACCGAGGATATTGTTATGATTATGGAATCATTAGATAAAGAAAATGATGCTACCAATTTCATTCTCAACTAGTAACAGAAATCGTGTTTTCAACTGACAGGCGTTTTTCTAGGTTATATTGTGAGCAAATGGAGATAGATCTAAAAAATCCGCCACCTGGGTTTTCTCCAGAATGGACCAATTTATCTTTTCTCGGGTAAATTTCACCAGAAAGTGATGGTTTTTAGGATATTTTTGGGATCCTATGAACGCAATTTTTGCAGTTGTGTCTGGCAAAATTTCGCCAGTGTAACGCCCAATTTGGATTCCATTTTTGCTGATCTTTGTCTATTTAAGAAAACTGGAATTTGATGGTGAGAGGGCGGAGCAGACTGGGGGCTTCCAAAGTTTAAGAGATTCTCTTTTGAAAGCTCAGAAAACACTACTGCCAGGGGGTCGATAGTTTGGGAAGTGGAAGACAAGACTACTGTTTAATTTACTTGTGACTCGAGACAGTTTCCTGTCTGCAGCTGCAATATTTTGAACTGGTTATGCTTAATCTATGTTTATAGTTTTTAATACTTAGCATATGGTTTGGTATCTCATGGTTTTTGTTATCCCTCTTTCTATATTATTTATGTTTGTCATAATCTCTTTTAAGAATTTTGCAAATATACTTTATTTGATTATCGACTTATGCTGATTCTCAACCTGTTAATGAACGTAATGGTATGAATTTGATGATTGACATCATAACATGGGTGATGTATGTGTCTATTGCATGACCTTGTTAGTTTCTGAATTTCTTTTGAATCCTTTCAAGATTTTTAATGCAGTAGTCCCATTAGTAGATTTGATCTCAGTTTAAATATTTGAATCACTCTCAATCGGGATAATTAAGTTAGGTTAATGGTAGTTTTTCTTTATGCAATGTAATAGGAAACCTATTGGATCAGATCGTCACATTTATGTTTTGATATGTAATCATTACAATCCTGTTATAAATGTATATCTGTTAATAGTGTAATTTATGATTGAGTTTGTTAATATTTCATTAATTATTTTATTATGTTGATTACAGTACTATTAGTTTTGTAAATATATCAAACTAATTCAATAATTACCTTTAATAGTTTGTTGTGTATATTTATAGGTATATTATAGATCTATTTAACTAACAAGCAGTAGTTTCTAGTTTTACCTTTTAGACTTAGTTTAGTTAGATTTTCAGGCTAACAGAACCTTTAAACCTGTCGGAAACAACCATCCCAAATAGCTTGGAACCTGCTATAAGGATCCCGGTCTAGGTTGTCTTCCCCGTTACATGCATAGTCACATATGCCCGTCAACAGGGTTGAAGTCTTCTCAAGGGTTCTTACTAAATTTCAGTATTAACTGGTTCCCATCTTTTGTTACCAGAAACACTGTAATCCCCCCATGTTTTAAATTCTGGGAGTAAGAGAAACAAAAAGTAGCCCTAGAACATCTTTTTGGATGCTTTCCCTCCTTTTGGTATGAAATTTTTAAAAGATTTGATTGTTTTGTTATTTTTTGATATGCAACTCCTTTTTAATAATTACAGGGCTTTTGTTTGACATGAACTCCAAGAATGAAACTAGCAACTTAGCAGTGGACCAACAAAAGCACTAAATGGTTTGTTTGTAAAATTGATTACCTTTTTTTTTCGAAAGAAAAACATAAATTTGATATTTTTGGGGAGAATTCCAAATTTACATGGACGAAGTTGTGACCTCTGATTATCAACCAGAACCAAAACTGAAGAAGGCAATTGATAGGGCGGATAATAAACAGTTATCTGACCATCAAAACAAGACAATTAAAAGACTAAAGACCCCCCTCCAGTAAATAGGTCAATACATCAACAGACTTAAAGTCTTAAACTGAGATTTTTATTGAAGCATAAGATGAACTTTGACCATTGTCACCTTGTCTCTGAATTCTTGGATTACGAGCTCTCCTTCTCTTAGGGAGAGCCTCTAATGACAACACATTGGTCTTGACATTGTATTCCCTATAAATATGCTCATAGGAGATACCCTGAAATCTTAACTTTTCTTCTAATAGCTTGTTAAGCAAAGGATTGGTCAGTGATTAGTACTACTTGTTACAAGACCATCCCACGTAGTTTCAGGTATCTATCCCTATTATCATGAGCATCAGCAACTCCTTGATGAACTGAGGATGGTCCTCTCATCAGAGACACACCAAATTTTGTTATGGGATGCTTGGTGCATTCCCCAATAGGTCAGTGTGTTTCATTTCACACTTGGGTGCACCCTATCATGTACCTGAGGAGTAGCTGTGTGTACCTCGGCTAGTTAGCTAGGATATCGCAAATTATGGATATTTCATGTGAAGAATAGAAAATGTTTGGCAGAGTACAAGTTGTTGTATTGGAAATTTGTGAGTCTAACCTTCCAATCTATTCAAATTAAAAAATATCAGTGAGTGTTTATTCCATCCACAACTGAGCCTCAACTTCCTTTCTTTTCTTTCCCTAGGGCCTGTATATACCATACAGTGCAGTTTACATTTGAAAATGAAATCTCCTACTGTATGTAGTTTTAATGACCATGCATGTTTAGTAGAGTATTAGAGCAAGCCAAGTTTTCCAGTGTCATTTCTGGGGAATATGTTTCCATGCTATTTGCACTAAGAGAAGTGGAGTGCATTTTACAGTCTGGGTGGGGGTGAATATGATCCATCATATCTTTATGTGTGTGCACACATAATAGTTTGTTGAATCTAGATGGTGCTATGAATATGGACAATAGCACAAACCCATCTAAACCTGGGTCTTAAATGCACCTTGAGGTTGCAATCCTCAAGGATGCATATCTCAAGTTCAGAGAAACTACCAATAAACCAGATACTGAAAGTCATGGTCTACAACCTTGAGCTCCATGAATCACATTCTCAAAAGCCACTTGGCTTGGGTTTATATGGGTCTGTGCTAATAATATTCTTGTTCATGTACAAAGGTTTGATAAACATACAGATTATAAGTAGTTCTTCAGTTCCCTGAAAGTAATCAACGAAAACGCTGGTGGATGAGCTTGGGTTATGTATATCGTATAATGATGTCACACTGTCCAAAGAAGTATGTATTGTCCTGTACTTGATTACCATTTGTGTTTGTATTTTGAAGAGTTTACACAGTTTGCTAGTTTGTTGGGGAAAAGAGACCCGATCCTCTCTTTGGAATTTCACCAATTATATTTGTCAACCCTAAGTGAGGGACATTGCAATATAAAGTCTTGTAGTTTAATTTATATTGGTTTGTAAAAGAAATGTAACTTGTTTAGCCGATATTGGTAGTATTTATTATTTTTATGGTTTGCAAAATTTTCCAGAATACATATATTGCCAGCTATCATAATTGTGTCGTTGTTTGCAACTAAGTGGAAAAGTATCAAGTTATTGTATGTATTCATGTTGTGTATTTGGTCTGGAGGAGTTTTATCGTCCTCTTTTTAGTATATTTGTTACTTTTATGAAAGCATTACTTTCTTAGCAAAAAATTGACTTGTCAAGTTTTTTTCATTGGATTGTCTACCATTGGTATTTGACAATATTGCGTTCTAATTGATTTAGGTTCCACCGCTTGAATTCTTTAAAAATCCAAGTAATAATAACAAGGATCAATAGGATTGTTGTAGGTGTGATGTGTTTTCAAAAGAAGGAACTTCATACATGTATTGTTCTATCACAGATGTTATTATAAAATAGAAATGATCATATGGTTGAGTTCTTCTAATGGTTTATATTAAAATTTGAGCTATCTTATTCATGAGTAGGTTTTATTTTTTAAATGTTGCTTGGATCATAGTTATAGATTGCAATTACCTTCTCGTTGGCCTTTATAGTGCGGTATCAAGTGTTATGTTCAATATTATCAAATTTGAAGTCTTTTATGCAGCTTAATATTTTTTTCAATTTGTGATAAATCAATGAATCCACGTCAACCTTAGAGCATGTCAAATGGTTGAATTAGATGTTAGAAGAACTGAGGTATTGGGAAATTCATAAAAAAATATTTAGTGCAAAGTTCATTCATATACTGCTCGAAAATAATTTCTTGCTTTGTGCAATGCTGCCATTGATCTTCAGGCCTTATGGAGAAGTATTTTATGTTCATGTATATGTAGGTATGCTAGTTATAAATGTTTATGCATTCTGAGTACACCTGTTGTTTTTCGAAATTGTTTCTTTTTGTCATGTTAATTCTTATGAAATTACTATGTACATTTTTCAGTTATTTGTTTTCTTTTTTAGCGAGCAACAAAATTTATTGCTTAACATGTGTTGTTTGTAGGTAATCTTATTCGCAGACTTTATACCAACACGAGGAGGTAGGCTGCTGCAGTGCGGATATAGAAGCATGTGCGTAGATATAAAGCTCAGAAAGTTCAGAAGCACGTGCAGTGCGGATACAGAAGCATGTGCGCAGATAGAAAGGTCAGAAAGTGGGCCATTGAGTATGAAGAGCCTGTTGTCGAGGATTTTCCATTGAGCATGAAAATAATGTTGGTGAGGGTTTTAAGCTTTCAAGTATGGTTTTGAAGCTACCACAGGATCTAAGTATGGTTTAGCAGCTAAGTACACGTTGGATGGTTTAACCATTGTAATATTTTGAAACATCATTGATGTATTATATGATTTTCACGTAAAGTTATATGGAGATAGTTTTTGAGAAAAATCATATTTATTGTAATACTTGACATTTTATGTAATATAATTTGTGCGATTTAAAACTTATATGTTGTACTTTATATTATTTATAAGTGTTGTAAATAACTAATAAATGTGACATTGCATAATTCACATGTATAGTAGATGATGATAAATAATGTATGATTTTTTTTTTTTAATTTAGACATAATATCATATTAAAAATTTATATTGGTTAATAATGGACACCATTAAAACTACAAAAATATAATAACCACACATAAACCAACTAAAAATGACTAAATTAATGACTAATAAATGAGATTAATGACCAAAATTCACATATAAAATGACCACAAATTGAGATATACATGACCAAACAATGAGATATAAATGACCAAAATTTGCATATCAATGACTAAAAAACAATTTTGGTGGCTAATTTAGGGTCTTTTATTACGTGACCAAATTTGGTCATATTCTAGTTTGTCATGTGGTCATATATTTGGTCATTGAGTCAAATATACGACCAAATTAATGACCAAGTATATGACCAAATTAATGACTAACTGTTAATCTATAAATGACCAAAATAAAAATGACCAATTTTGGTCGCATAATAAAAGACCGTAAAGTAGCCACCAATGATCGCCAAACCAAAAGTGGTCATTGATATGCAGATTTTGGTCATTTATTTGGTCACTAATCTCTCATTTTCCACTAGTGTGTGGATAACTTATACTTGACAGGAAATGAGAAACAGATCATGGAAAGCAAGAAGAAACTAGCAGAAGAATTTGAGATGAAATACCTTGGGTTAATGCATTATTTCCTAGGTCTGGAAGTATGGAAAAGTTCAGAAGAAATCTTTCTCAACCAGGGAAAGTATGCGGTAGAGATATTGAAGAGATTCAATATGTTCGAATGAAAAGTCATGGCCACACCCATGGACTCCAACCTGAAGCTGTTAGCTAATGACTCATCAGAGTTAGTGGATATGACTCAATACAGACAGATCATTAGGTCATTGATGTACTTAACAAATACCAGACCAGACATTTGTTTTGTTGTGAACACCTTAATTCAATATCTTGTTCAACCAAGATGAGTTCACCTAGTAACTGCAAAGCATGTGATGAGATATTTCAAAGGGACTATAGAATTTGGTTTATATTATGATGGTAGCCATGAGTATAGATTGTATGGCTACATAGATGTAGATTGGGCCGGAAGTATCTCAGATAGGAAAAGCACATTAGGTAGATGCTTTTGTTTGGGGTATGCTATGAGTTCATGGTTTAGCAGGAAATAGTCCAGTGTTTCTCGTAGCATGGCTGAAGCAGAATACATAGCAGATTGCTCTACTAAGTTGTGAAGCCATGTGGCTTCGGAAGCTGATATCGGGTCTCTTTGAATTGAAGATGGATACTACATTGATTCTATGTGATAACGAGAGTTGTGATAATAGATAACCCTGTGTTCAGTCGTAACACATAGAAATCCAATATTTCTACATTCAAGATAAAGATGCAGATGATGATGTTTCAGTATTTACATACTGTAGATACAGATCATGGTGATTCATTATTCCCATACTGAAGATATAGATGATGTTTCAATATTTACATACTGTAGATGCAGATGATGGTGACTTGATGATGTTTTCAGTACTCACATACTGGAGATACAGATGGTGATAGTTCAGTATTCACATACTGAAGATGTAGATGAAGATGGTTTAGATGATGATGTGTTGACAAAGCCTCTGTCTCGGGTAAAGTTCGAACACTTTCGAGAAAAGATTGGTGTGGTTCAGAAAGACCTTCCTCGAAAGGGGGAGTAGTGATGTTGCAGTGGGATTGTATGATCCCTTAACACTTGCCCTAAAGTGACCCGGAGACCTCCGTCTTAGAGAATGAAGAGGGATTGTATCATCCCGGGACATATGTCCAGAAATGATCTGGTGAATTTGGTCATCGAGAATGTGGTGGGATTGTATCATCCATGGGAAATTGCCCAAAACTGACCCAGAGACCTTGGTCTTTGAGAATGAAGAGGGATTGTATCATCCTAGGACATCTGTCCAAAAGTGGACATCTGTCCAAAAGTGATCTGGTGACCTCAGTCCCCGTGAATGTGGTGGGATTGCATCATCCTTTAACTTTGGTTCAAAATGTAACTGGAGGTCTCGGCCCCCGTAAATGTGGTAGGATTGCATCATCTCTGAACCTCGGTTCAAAATGTATCTGGAGGTCTCAGCCCCCATGAAAGTGGTGGATTGCATCATCCCTGAACCTCGGTTCAAAATGTATCCGGAGGTATCGGCCCCCGTGAAAGTGGTGGATTGCATCATCCCTGAACCTCAGTTCAAAATGTATCTAGAGATCTCGGTCCCCGTGAATGTGGTAGGATTGTATCATCCTTGAACTTCGGTTCAGGACGGTGTTGCTCCCGCAACTTTTTCTCCCCAATTTTAATTTGTTACTTAAACTCTGGGCCCCTCCTCATCAATTTTTTGCTTGGTGATTGTTAAAAGCTTGATCCTCTCTGGAATATCTTTTTCATTGCACTTTGAAAATAGATGTCCGCAGGTTTATATGTGCCTCGTTCTTTTTCCTCTGAGTCATGAGTGTCTGTTTTACTGGCCGAAGAGAAGGAAAAACTTTGTTCTTTTGAGTTACCTTTTTTATGAAGGAGGGAACCTAGCTGTGCCTGAGCCTTAAAGCGGTTTGAATCCTCGTTTTCTTCTATAAATCGAGCGTCTTTTGTTAGATCAGAAGCTGCAAAGTTCCATGTCATCCGGCATTGCGGCTCCTAGATCATTTTTTTTTTCGCCCGAAGTATGATCCATCCGACGCCCGATTCGTTTGGTTTAAATCGCTTGTCCATAAGTTTCCACTCGCCCGCCGTTGCGGCTGGGAGGAGATAGTTGGCTTCCGATTCAAGTATCATTCGACGTCCGACCTTGTCTTTCCCTGCCCGAACTAAGTTTTTCCTTCTCATCGCCTGTCTCCGGCCATTGTTCCGTCCGCCATTGCAGATGAGCCACCCTTCCTGGTTCCCGAACCACTATTCCCCCCGACGTCCGATTCTCACCTGTTCACCCATGTTTTCTAGCACCCGTTCCTTGTACTCCTCCGCCATTGCGACCCCTGAAGTCTTGTCCCGTCCGATGCATAAGCTTGCTGACCGCCGATTTATAATTTTGCCGCCCCAGGCTCAAACGAGTACTCGCCCGGATGAACCAGGATGGCTTCTTGTGGATTTATCATTATGATTAGAAAGTTTAAGTGCTTAATATCTCAGGTAAATAAATAATGCACCCAATTGGTCTGCAGGAGGAATCCCATAGATCGCTGAAGCAACCTAGAGTGGAGGAAAGGACAAAACAAATGAATGATAGAGGCACCGACGAGGAAGACTCATCAGTTACTGGTCATAAGATAAACGCTCATAGAGAACGAATGGGAAAATGCAGCAGCCAGAAGAGGAAGCTGAAACGTTGAAGATGCTGGAGAGTCACATGCTGAGAGGCAGCCCAAGGGGCAAGAGTTGTAGTTTACATATTTGGAAGTAGGACTGAAATGGGGCTTTTTCCCCTGGAAAATTTTGTACATGTTTGCTTGTAAGAGGAACTACTTTGTTTTGCAAAGGAAACTGCAATTTTGTCTATCGGAGAGAGTGTAAAGTGGAATGTATCAATGCAACACAATGAATAATGTTGAAGAGGAACTATTTCGTTTTCAGCTGTGTTTCATTTACTGTAAGAGTATTTCATGTTCTGAACCTATGTTCTAGTTAAATGTTCTTCAGTAGTTTCTGGGATATTTTTTCACTGTCAGCAATAAATGTTGTTATAAAATGATCGGCTATCTGGTTATTTAAATATCTGTAAGCGTTCATGTACTTTAGAAGAAGTATCAGCTATCTTTGTTTCTTTTTAATGTATGTGAAAATGTATTGCTCATTCAAAATGATAATATTGCTCCCTAGGGATAGTTTAGATAGTTAGTTTATTTCTTTTTGTTTTTTCGTTTGGTTGCTCGCGAGCAAAAGACGAAAGGTAAGAACCTGGGCATCACTTTGTGACCACTCCCTGCATATTGATCGCCCTGCATTTATTTAGGCACTTGCATATCATTTCTTTAAGTCAAAATACAAAAAAATCGGTGGGCCGAGCCGCAACCGGTAAAACCTTAGTTTTGTTTCTTGACCTACGGTAGCCGGACCGCAAACCGGACGTATTCCCTACTCCAAACAGTCAACGGGCTAGTTGGGAACGTTGATTGGGGAGAATCCCTTACTGTTACCGCCTACGAATTTCTAGGCCTCAACAGTTTTGGCGCTAGAAGGAGGGCCTCCAGTGCATGGCTGGCCGAGGAAACCCGTTTTACCGAGATTATTCTGCTGGTTAGAGTTCTGAAAGTAGTGGACCATGTAATCCAATTCCAGAAGAAGAAAATAGAGAACATCTATATCTTGTTCGCAACGAAATTGTTAATGATCTAAGAAGACATACCCGTGCTTATGTAAAGAAGATTGGAGGGTTGCCTATTATCCATGATTTTCCTAGAAGAGAGTACAAGAAGAAAGACTGTCCTCTAATTGAAGATTCAGTGTTGGTTGGAGACTGGGAAGAACTTGTAGAAACTGCCATACAGGAGGTTGAATTGCCTTTGAACCAAGTAGGCCCAGACACTCCTTACAGTTCTCCTGTTCACACCCCGGTTGGTTCACGTCCTCAATCTCTTATTGGTTAACCCCCTCACTCTCTGCCTCAACTCATGGCCAGCGTTAACCCGAATCCACCTAATCCACCAAATCCACCGCCAGCTTGGAAAGCTAGATCACCTCTAAATCTGACCCCACCTTTGCATGACCTACCTCAATCCTTTGAGAAGCTACTGCCCAAATTTGATCCAAATGAGAAAATACTAGTGGATGACCACCTACAGAGTTTCTACTTGACAATAGAAGGTTTGAGGGCTGGGGAACACGAACATGTAGTGTGTAGACTATTCCCGCACACCCTCAAAGGAGCTGCGGCCTCGTGGTATTTTGGATTGCCCGCTAACTCTATCCCAGACTAGGATACCTTCGAGAGAATGTTCAGGAGTAAGTACGCAGTCCAAAAGACTCACGCTGCCCTCATGAAAGGACTGTGTGCATTAAAGAAAGAGAAAAAGAAAAAAGTGCACAGCTTCACACAAAGGTTTGCAGCATATCTTAAAAATTTCTCTGAAACAGATAAGGCTTCAGACAAAGTACTGATCGAATACTATACTTCAGCTTTGGGTCCTGATTTAGCCATGTTTGCAAAAGGTAGGGCCAAGCCTACCTTAACAGAGACCTATGAAGAGGCAGAAGTGGTGGAAGCAGAAAGAGAAAGTGTGGAGGACTATCCGGAACAATCAGGAGAGAAAGGTGCGGGAAGAAAAACCTTATTGTTCACTAAGCCTAAAGAAGAAAAGACACCAGACTATGAAAGCATGGCTAAAATTATGCAAAAGCTA
>LPNX011202364.1:120081-158189 GCA_001517045.1 Pseudotsuga menziesii | reverse complement strand
TAGATTACATACCACCATGTCATAATTACATATAAGGGACAAAAAGTAAACAAATGTAGAGAAATTCAAGACTAAAAATTGGGAACCAAATCTATCCACCGCAATTTTTGAAGCAGTGAAAGATTAAAAAGGGTATACTCTTGGATAATATTTGTCTTCTTGTACAAGGAATTGTCAATCTTCCTGAGCATTTGAACGTTTTATTGATCATAATTATCAAGGTAAAACATAGTATTTAACCCACATCTTAAACAAACTCTTCCCATGAGAGATATAAGAAACATTATTCATTTTATTCTTGCACTAAGTTTTATCTAATCTTGAATGTCTAGTTGGAGAGTTTCTTTGTATGTATCCCTTAAAGTTACACCTCTGCCTCAGCACCAACACTTGGACAGTTTGGAAGACTATTTGACACTTGTTCCTTTTATAGACTTATGCTAAGCATATTCTTGTTAAGAGCACCTTCTCAAGGGTCTGAAGGCTAAGGCATAGACCACGTTTGGTGGAGACAAAAGCATGTGCATTCCTTTGAAGTTTACATAATGGGGATCGATACATAATATTACCCCCTATTGGCAATGGGGTAACCAGGGGGATTTTCAATTTATGAGGACACAGGTTTACTATAGAACATTGGACCTATTGAACATTCTCAGGATAAAAATTACATTCCATTGCTTGTAGTATAATAAGAAGGAATTTCTAGGTTACTGTGTTTAATCGATTCTTTTGAGACGTATAGCACACATTCCTACACTCATTTACTGTGTTTAGTCTGCTAGATGGTTTTGGCACTATTTACCTTGAATGAATTAGTGACAAACACAACCATATCAACCAGAGTCTTACCCAAAAGAGATAATAGAAAACATAAAACCAAAATATGTATAAACTAAAATGAACCAAACTGACAAAGAGGTATGAACTTTAAAAATGCTACATGAAAATAATGAGCTTATTCTCAATACTAATAAGGAACGAAAATCAAATAAATAAACTTCACCTGCCTAATAGGCAAAACAGAGCATACATGAAAATGGGGACTTCCAGCAGCCAGTTAAATAAAAGTAAAACTGAAGCTGTACCTTGTCATCAGAATACTGGATACAAATAATACTGATTAGAATAAAATAGCTTTGTATAATGGAAATGATAGACACAGAGAAAAAGGAAGAATCTATGATTGAGTTATGTTAGCCTTCCTCATTAAGTGTGAAACCTGTAGATGTTCAATAAGAAAATAAAGGTGCACTTGACAAACAGTGATGTTAAACTAAACCACTATGATACTGCACATGACTGAACAACAAAAATATAACATAATGGCTGAATACTTATGATTTCATGAAGCTGATTGTATCAACAACATCTGAAAAACAAGATAGAGAAAATCCACTTTAAAACTGAAACTAGCTTATGCAATGCAGAAAATATACACAAGAAACTCGATAATGCATGAGGATAAGATCAATACATTAAATCTCTAGAAAAGCTACTGCAAAACTTAGGAATGAATTGACAAAATATACTAATAGCAAGAACATAAGAGAAGCACATTGAAAATGATCATTGATATCATAGGCTAACCAAACACCTGGGATAGTTGATAACTTGATCCCACGGGTAGATATTCTATGCTAAACTTAGGGAATATCGCAAACAACTCCATGAGAATTAAAAAATGAGGAATATGTTTTCCTTGCTGGTGAGGAAGCAACCATGTAGTTCACTTTGCAATGAAAGACAATCTGGATTCCATGGTTTATGCCAATATTATCTCATTTAAGTACTGCCACTATAAATTACTCACCAGATATTATCTCTAGACAAATTGAAGACTTGGAATTCAACACAGAACCTAGCCACAAGGAACTGTGAATATTCCCTAGTTGGGGTTATTCCACATATTCAAGCAAAATAAGGGAACAAAACATAGAATTTTCTCACACATTTTGGTAGCACCAGTGACCATATACAAAATAAAAAAGCATGAAAGATGGATTTCAGAATTTAAAAATTTGAAATTGTTGTAGACCAAAAAGTCTAGATTACATACCACCATGTCATAATTACATATAAGGGACAAAAAGTAAACAAATGTAGAGAAATTCAAGACTAAAAATTGGTAACCAAATCTATCCACTGCAATTTTTGAAGCAGTGAAGGATTAAAAAGCGTATACTCTTGAATAATATTTGTCTTCTTGTACAAGGAATTGTCAATCTTCCTGAGCATTTGAACGTTTTATTGATCATAATTATCAAGGTAAAACATAGTATTTAACCCACATCTTAAACAAACTCTTCCCATGAGAGATATAAGAAACATTATTCATTTTATTCTTGCACTAAGTTTTATCTAATCTTGAATGTCTAGTTGGAGAGTTTCTTTGTATGTATCCCTTAAAGTTACACCTCTGCCTCAGCACCAACGCTTGGACAGTTTGAAAGACTATTTGACACTTGTTCCTTTTATAGACTTATGCTAAGCATATTCTTGTTAAGAGCACCTTCTCAAGGGTCTGAAGGCTAAGGCATAGACCACGTTTGGTGGAGACAAAAGCATGTGCATTCCTTTGAAGTTTACATAATGGGGATCGATACATAATATTACCCCCTGTTGGCAATGGGGTAACCAGGGGGGATTTTCAATTTATGAGGACACAGGTTTACTATAGAACATTGGACCTATTGAACATTCTCAAGATAAAAATTACATTCCATTGCTTGTAGTATAATAAGAAGGAATTTCTAGGTTACTGTGTTTAATCGATTCATTTGAGACGTATAGCACACATTCCTACACTCATTTACTGTGTTTAGTCTGCTAGATGGTTTTGGCACTATTTACCTTGGTTATTTGGAGGAACCATCCACTCTTGTAGGGTTGTTTGCACCTAATCTATGCTATTTTAAGGAATAACATCCAACATCTTAGGCACCACCATCATCAATTATGCTAGTCTGTGAATGGTCAGCCCTGAAGGAGATGTTTTGAGGATTTCTACTGATTGGAGAGTCTATCACGGGTTTGTTAACCCCTTCAATTGATCTATGGAATTTTAGAATATAAGAGGTTTAAGAACCAACAAGAGAGTTCATTAGGATGGCCATCTGTGTTGGCCAATGACATGCATGCTTCAGTTTTTTGACAAAACTATCATGGTATGCCAAGATTTCAAGAGCACTGTATATTGTCGTTTCAACCACTGGAAAATGGGCCTAAATAAAATATATCCTTCTACAATAATATTTGTCAAGAAAAGGGTGCAAGTGATGACACAATATGTTTGGGTTGATGCTACAATGAGAAAGGGTGAAACTGTAATAAAGCATGGACTTCCATCCATGCTTCCCAAATACCTGAAGTTTAGGACAGTGGAAAAAGTAATATTGCTTGTAATATGCAACCTTATTTATGTTGATCTGTTCATTAGGATAGCCTCCCATTGAGTCTCATTAGACTCCATATGCCCAATACCAATTAAAATGAACTGGTACTACCATTTAACTACCACAAAATATGTTTAAGCCTCTTTTAATTTTTGCAAAACAGAACTGGAAAACACTGCTATCTATCATATTCCAGATCTACCCAAAACAGTTTGGTAATTAATCATTTGTTGCATTTTAAGCTAGACTAAAATTTTGCTGCATAAATCTGAATCTTCCAGCTTTGTAAAACACTTAAAATAGATTTGGAATATGATAAGATTCCATACTTCAACTCTTCTTCAATATAGTGGGATTTTCACCTAGATGCTAGTGCACACTAAATAATGAAGAACTATTGGTTCCTTTCAGTCAACAAATTTATACAAGAACAAAAAAGGAAAAAACATGAGAAGCATTAGGTTATTGAATAAAGCCAATATTCATCCAAAGCATACTAAAATCCATCAATACCATACTTTTCTATTCAAGTCACTGATGGGAAACAGTTAGATAACTTGGAGTAGACTCACTTGTTTTTTCATTGGAAAAAATTAAAATTTTATTCATATTAAGACAGAAAGTACATTTCGTATATGCAGTTAAGCATTTATGTCATGCTAAAAAAGAGAGGTAAACACCTACTTCTTTTTCAGCATTTTCTTGATAGTCTAGAACATCACAAATGTTGGATTCCACAAGGGAGCAAAAAACCTTCCTCTGAACAACACTAAGAGTTCTAAAATTAGATTATAAAAAAGGTTTTAACAATTTTCCATCCAGATAATCAAAATAAACCAGTAACCCTCCTAAATCTCTGATGCCTCAACATCACTATATACTCCTCTATCTAGAATAAACTCAAAAAAAGTGGGATGAAAATATTCAGAATGTTGGCTATCGTTGAGTTCTGGAATATGCCACATTCCATTCTCTAGCTGTAGACAAGCCTTTGAAAGTCCATCCCCTTCTCCATTTATTTCCCTGTACATGTAATGAAAATAGATTGAGTTAAAATCGTAGAATCTCATGAAATATTGGCCTAAAAATGTAGTAATAAATAACAATTAATACAAATGATGTGAAAAAAGCTCAATGAACAAAATCATACCTTCTCTTGCCAAAAGAAATAAGTAGGAAATTTCAAAATTAGTTCTAAAATATAGATATCACAACTAAGATTAGAAGAGTTTCTTAACGTATGGTTGTCGAGGACTCACCTTGTGTCATGTCCCTCGAATTTCTAATGTATGGGGATGAGTGCAACTTTTGCACATGATGCTCTTCTCTCGTATTTTACCAATCTGTCCAAAGGAAATCATTAAAATGTAAGTAAGAAACATGTTTAGAATATGAATAAACATACATTAACTATAAAATTCTCACCCTTTTTCCATTGTGAATAAAATAGAAGTCTTCCTCGGGGCTTGATTCCTCTTGAAATTCAAGTTCTCTTATAACTTCAAACAAATTCCAGTTTTCTTCCATGGGCAATGTTTTGAAATGTGCACCATCCTTAAAAATATCAATGGATATTAGAGGAGAATGGGTGCTATCATCATTGTCTTGCTCTATTGGTATCCAAATCCAATTGTTGTCATCCCTTATATGCCTAAAACGTCGAAACTTAAAAGAAACATAGAGATTTTGTCTCGGTATTGAATATCTACAAGTTAAAAAGGATGAAAAAATAGTTAGAAAGTGATGTCAAACCTCGTGAAAATCAAATAAAAAGAAAAATCAAAATTGAATACATTACCTAAAACGAAGTGTCTCTACACTCAACATACATTTTAATTGCTCTCCATTCACAAGATGTAATCTTGTATTCCATCCAGGGTAAAATAAGTTACGTAATAACATGTCAGAGGGGTTTGTGCAAGAAAAAGTCTTCTTAGTCATTTGAATAGATTCCTCTTCCTTGAACACTTCAGCAAAAACCAAAAATGGTAAGTGC
The DNA here is from genome assembly GCA_001517045.1 of Pseudotsuga menziesii. Classification (NCBI taxonomy): domain Eukaryota; kingdom Viridiplantae; phylum Streptophyta; class Pinopsida; order Pinales; family Pinaceae; genus Pseudotsuga; species Pseudotsuga menziesii. The sequence continues at coordinate 152,798 of LPNX011202364.1, read as the reverse complement.
ATACCAAAATGATCACATGCACGACCCTTCTCCCGCATACCAGATTGAATTTCAAGAAATAATTTTGAACGTATGCAATCAATTAATGTTGGATTAGAATGTGGTAATCCAATTTCACGAAGTATGGGTAACTTGGCTTCTTCAATTCGTCCCAGCCTTTTACCCCTTGGAAGAAAGTAATCATATTTATAAAACCATACCCCCTCTTCCCTCAATGACGTGGAATCCTTTCCCTCATAGAGTATCTCTCCTATATGCGAATGGAAAACACGTAAAGTACTGGTAATACTCTCCACAGGCTACCATTCTTCAAAATCAAAAATGCACAAACCTACATAAAAAAAACAGATTTAGTATCCATCCAATCTAGGGCATTCATATTCTAATACTCATGCAAAATTAAGAAAAAATATTCAATGCTTATAAAATGACAAGTTCTTACAATTTCGTCCAATTTGAGGAAAATTGTCTTATTTGGCAACAGACTCTTTGAGGATATCCTTGCGCTCATATACATGAGCTATGAGCACCTTCTCCACTTTTTCACCCTGTTGGCTCTGCTTAAATGCCCTTACTACACCTTTCCAATGGGATTGTAAATTATCTAGTCTTCTTTTTTTTGCCCAAATTCGGTTCCTTGATGGTTGCAAAGTAACCCAAGATCCAATGGACACCCGTAATGTGATCCAATTATCCATTTCATCCTTTGCATTCTCAACTACAATAGTTTCCAACTTTCTTGAAGATCTACGAGTTCCCATTTCACTGCAAAAAAGGTACAAAGGATCCATAGGAAAATGTTATCAAGAAACTTCATATTTATAATGAACTCCATATTCAGGGGATCAATATTGGTTAGTGGGAAGAAGATTCACATCTATTTTATCAGTGAACATATACTCTACTTCACATTCAACTGCTGCAAGAGTTCGTAGCTGTTGGGTTTTAGTGTCCACAAAATACAAGGACAAGTTGTTGGCTTCATATTCCATATACAGACCAATGTTATCGGAAATCGGACCGGTCATCGAATCAGTAAAGCCCAAAATGTGAACCGGACCGGAACCGGCAAAAGCCCGGGTAAAAAACCAGCTGACTAAAAAATACATAAAATATTCATATTTTGTAAAAAACATATATATATTCATGTGCATACATATGAATCCAGACCATTAATACAAAAATATGCAAAGTTTCTCATATATAGAGCAAATATGGGTGCAAATATCCAAAGTAGCACCAAGTGCAATACATCTCTGAGGTTCTGAACCAAAGTACATTAACAAAGAGGATCCAAAGTACATCAGCAAAGTTTTATTTTCTAGTTTAAAAAAAAAAATTTGAGTTTCCTGAGTCCCCAGTCTAGACCGGCCAGTTTTGACCTGTTCGGTCGGTTTTGGCCGGTTCCGTACCCGGTCTGGAAAAAAATCCGGTTTTTTGAGATTTTTTTGCTGATCGAACCGGCCAACCCTGTAAACTGGTCAGACCGGCCGATTTTTCCGGTTCCGGCCTTGTTCCGATAACACTGATACAGACCACCATACACACTCAGGAAATTTGTGAGCAACCTGTTAGTGAGTAATTCTGGAAATCTGTGCAGTGGGAAGGGCACTTTTCTGTGTCAAGCTCAGCTATTATATAAATAAAGTGCCCACTACTTCACTAATCAGTTGGCTGGGAATTTGTGTAAGGCAACAGCTCCTTCAAGGGATAATCTACTAGTCTATGTTAACAAACATTAGCTGTCATTTACAGCAAACATTGCCCAGGCATGTCACGTTAGCACACTAGGAGGAGAGAACAATAGTTCAATTCTGTGTCATGCTAGCAGTAAGGAGGCTCTAGTTTCCCTAAATATAGGGGGCCTGGGTTCTCTAAAAGTTAAGATCCTTTCAAGCCTTATTACATATATGATGTTGAGCCTATAAGCCGGCCTAAATGTAAGAGCCTTAAAGTGCCTTATCTCAAGGGGTGTTTTCACCTGTATAATATAGAAGACCTCTCAAGCATTATGGCATACATAGAGTTTTGCCTCACTTTACGTCTTTAAAATCCTAAATCAAAGTGGCTATCTACCTCAATATGGAGCTATCTGCGTTAAAAGAAAGGCTAGCCTAATTAGAAGGGCTATCTGCGGGTTATCTATGCCTCAATCTAGGACATCTTTATAAATAAAACCGTCTGACTAAATATAAGAGCTACCCGCATTAATAAAAGGGACGATGCATAATTAATTACATTATGAAAAAAGCCTCAACTTTATATTTGTCTGTGTCATCACGTGGGAGCAAGAAAGGGCAGTTCCAGCGTTGAGAAATCATGTGGGACGCCCTTGAGGAAGAGGTATCAGCAGGGATGGAATTTGATGGGTAAATTCCCATCATGGGTCAATTTACTTGTCAAATACAGCAAAAATTTTTCCTAGACCGTCAAAATCTGGCTTGGAATACAGAAAACGTTTAACATTTTGTTTGTTACCGACAGTTTTGACGGGTGTCCGTCATTTGAAATTCCAACTTTATATTTGTCTCTATCATCACGTGGGAGCAAGAAAGGGCAGTTCCAGCGTTGAGAAATCATGTGGGGCACCCTTGAGGAAGAGGTATTAGCAGGGATGGAATTTGACGGGTAAATGCCCGTCATGGGTCAATTTACTCGTCAAATACAGCAAAATTTTTGCCTAGATCGTCAAAATATGGCTTGGAATACAAAAAACGTTTAACATTTTGTTTGTTACCAGTAGTTTTGACGGGTGTCCGTCATTTGAAATTCCAACCTTGGGTATCAGATTAGATTTGCAGCTGAGCCATTATTGTGATCATTGGGAAGAAAATGAGTTGCTACAGGAGTATTGGGTATTTTTATTTAATGCTATGTAGTTTTCTACATTTCTCCTCAATCTACATGCCCAGTGAATCAAGAGCAACATCTAAGGTGACCAGATCTGAAATTCTTCAAAATCAGAAATGCACAAACCACAGTGTCAGAGCAAACCACACTCAGATAATGGATAATAAAGACTCTTAGGAACAAAATTGTTACATAAAAGAGGAGATACCAAATTTTGCTTCTGTTTTGCCCAAATTTTTAACATAAGATCATTGAGTATTGAATTTACCTAAGAATGATATCTATCCAATAGACCAATGAATAGAAGGACCAAACTTCACTGGATGTTCGTAGATGGCTTGCTGGGTTGTTTTGATAATGCTCCCTTAATGCTGCTTTTGCTCTGGTTGAGCTGTATTTTAGATCTGGCTCTCTATCATTTCCAGCAGATGCTCATCCCATGTGTCCCATGCAATCCCAGCCCCATTACTCCATAGAATGCACTCATCTTTTAATCCAGCATGAAGATATTTCTCAATGGGTGAGGTAACATGTTCTAGTGATATCAGTAATGAAGATGTTTGAACAAGAGAATTCACTAGCGTCTTTGATGTGCACAGCATTGGCGGGCATCTCTAAAAATTTTGATTTGCAAAATTTTGATGTGCACAGCATTGGCCCGCTTCTATTGTAAAAAACTTTTACTGAAATTAAAAATTTTCCACCTAGGTATATGTATTTAATAAAAATATAAATAAACAACTTAATGAACTTAATGTTAACCATTAGAGTAGTTAAAAAAGAAGTAAGTTGTACGATTTACTTAAATATAGATTTATATAAATTTATATATATTTTTAATATGTTAATAGTAATTTTTTTATATAGTTAAGTATATATAAAAAAATATTGGTCATGTTTATCTTTGGCTTAAAAAACACCACATTTAATTACTAATATATATCTTTATATATTTTTATATATTTTTAATAAATTTTTATATAACATATAATAAACTCATAAGGACATGGTTAAAAAAAACTTTTCTAATTATGTTTATATATTTTGAAATATGTTTTTTATATATATCATTATATATTTCAATATATATTTCAATATATATATATATATAATTGTAGGTGCAGTTTATATTGTGGTAGGTAATAAATCCATTTTCAAATAATTTTTTATTTATATTCTATATATTTCAATATTTATAAAAAAATGTTGGTGCCTGAATATTGTGGTAGGTAATAAACCCACAAATTTATGTATAAAAAAAACCTCTATCTAATTAAAAAAATAATAATGTAATTAATGTGGTCAACATGTTTTGATCCATTAATAACTCTCCAATATGTGGAGAAGGCGTGCATATTGGATTTCTCTTTCCAAGACAATTTGGGGCACCTTGGGCAGATATTATTTCACTCTCCAAGAAAATTATAATATTAAAATATTCCATTATTATGAGATTGTGTAATAAAATATTGTTTAAGACCTATACAGTGTTTGACTTTTAAAGCAATTTGATTGGCTAATGCATAATGACATGGAATTTGGGTGAAAAGTTAAAAGGCCCATTTTGGGTTGAAATTTCTTCTAATGCTAGTTTCTTGTAGAGTGTGATATCCACCATTGCGTAATTTCCAAATTCATACATTTTAATACCATAAAGAAAGGGAGACTTGGCTACCTTACACTCAGCCATATTAAACTTCTTCATTAGGTCCGAATCATACTGTGGCTGACTCAGCATGATGCCCTTACCATTTTGCTCAATTTCTAATCCCAAAAATTTCCTTAGCAATCCTAGGTCTGTCATAGCAAATTCACTATGCAAAGACTTCTTAATTTGGCTAATTGAATTGGTGCAGCTACCTGTAATAAGAAGATCATCAATATAAATAACAATGACCTACAAATTAACATCATTTTGCTGCAAATACACATTAGGGTCTGATTTGCATGTTATGAAGCCAATTGAAAGCAAGAAAGCATCCATTTTTGCATACCAAGCCCTGGGGGCTTGCTTGAGTCCATACAGTGATTTTTTTATCCTACATACCAATGAAGGATCCTCTTGGAAACCTTCAGGATGCTACATATAGATCTCCTCCTGTACCTCACCATGCAAAAAAACACTCTTTACATCCATGTGGTGAACTTCCCAACACTTACTGCTAGTGCAAGAACTAGTCTAATTGAGTCCATCTTTGTAATCGGTGCAAAGGTCTTTGTGTAATCAACTCCATGGACCCGGGAATAGCCCTTATCCACTAATATAGCCATATGTTTTATATCAAAACCATCAGCAGCAAGTTTTGTTCGGAATGCCCGTTTACATTGAACAACTTTCCTCTTGGAAGGAAGGGGAACCAATTCCCATGTATTGTTCTCTTGGAGGAACTGAAGCTCATATTCCATTGTTGACTTCCATATTGGGTCTGTACAAGCTTACCGATATGTCTAAGGATTAGAACCAATTAGCATGTAATATTTCTCAGCAATAGCACTATCACTTGCAAAAGAAGCCTTACTAGTTTGTGATCTAGTTTTTCGAGGCTCTTGGGGATTTCCTGCCAATTCTCGAGCTGCTTGCACAATTGTTTCATCCCATTTGGGCTTAGATGGTGAGTCATCTATAGAAATATCATATTCAGCAACATTTATATCAGAATTATCAGAAAAAATAGAGCATGTGTCATCACTTACATCTTCAAATGGTTGAGGAGAGGAGCAATCCCCTAGTGCAAGTTCAAAATCAGGAATTGGCTCTTCTTCAAATTCGACACTTCTTTCAACAAAGGTTTTTCCAGTGGATGTGTCAAAGAGATTGTACCCTTTTTTGTCCTAACCATAGCCAACCATGATACACTCCTTTCTTTGTGGTTACAAGGCTTTCCTTTTCTCTGAAGGATTCTTGCCCAAGCTTTTGTCTCGAATATCCTGAAATTTGAGACATCTAGTTTTTCACTGAACCATGCCTCATAGGGTGTCATTCCTTTCACTGATTTGTGGAAGGATCTATTTTGAATGTGAGCAGCACAATTGTTGGCTTCATCCCATATCTTGGGATTAATTTCCCTCACTTCTATCATGCAAGTTTCCATCTCTTTGAGAGATCTATTCTTCCTCTCTGCCACACTATTTTGCTATGCTGTGTAGGGAGTTGAGTGTTACATTTGGATGCCACAATCCTCACAAAGTTGCTGTAGATTCTTATTCACATATTCCTTTCCATTATCAGTCCTAAGGACTTTGATCTTCTTCCCACTCTGATTCCCTACTAGTGCTTTCCAAACCTTGAGTTGCTCAAACACCTCATATTTCAATTTCAGAAAATACACCTAGCAAAATCAAGAGTAGTCATCAATGAATGTAAGAACATACCTAGATCCACCATATGAGGGAGTTGGTAGTGGACCAATCAAATCAAAATGCACCAACCCAAGTGGTTGTGTTTCTCTCCTTGCCTTCCCCTTCTCGTATCTCTGCTCAGGATGCTTCCCAATCACACATCCAATACATGCTCCAGTAGATGGCTAAATTCGTGGAAGACCTTCCACCATTCCTTCTTTGTGCAATGTTTGGAGATATCTATAATTCATGTGGCCAAACCTCTAATACCATAGTATGGAAACCTCATTCATATGTGAGTGAAGTTCTTAATCACTAGAAGTAGGGAGGAAATTAGAGAATTTGTACATTCTCTCATGATGATCAACATACCCAACTGCAAGAAGTTGGTCTGTTGAAATTTTAGAAATCTCTACAAAGTCAGAAGTAAAGATTACTCTCTTTGTCTCTCCTGTATGGGTCATCTGGTAGACTGGTAGAAAATTTGTTGCAAGTTCTGGTACATACAGTACATCACTGAAGAACCCATGGTCTAAATCAATTCTCCCAATCCCTATGGTCTGGAGTTCAGAATCATCTCCCATTCAAACTGTTGGGCCAGCATTCGAACTCATGGAGGAGAATAATTCTCTCCTAAATACCATATGCTTGGAAGCACCTAAATCAATAATAAAGGATGAGGAATTAGAAGTAGCTACCACTAATGCATGACATTTCTCCTTGCCTTCACTTGAACTGGAGTTGCCATCTTTCTTCCTTGCGATGTCAGGGACTGGAATGTTGTTCTTCTCTGGCAGTTGTGCCATGGTGTCTATGGATTTTTTCATGCATGAGCTCTCTAGATTCCATCCCTTGTGGAAATAAGTGCATTTGGCCTTCTCTTTTCCTTTCTTCTCCTTTTCTTTGGCTGGATTCATCGTTCCCTCACTGGATTTAGGTTTTTCTGATTTCTTCTTGTCCGACAACTTTGAATTCTTAGACTTGGGCTTGCCCTTTGCTGAATTCGAGATCCCCACTACTAGTGCTTGATCTTTGGTCTTGATGGAACCCATTTGGAAAATTTTTTCCTACTCTTGAGTGAGTGACTCCATGAAGTTTTCCAAGCTTGGCATTTTCCAGTTTCGAAGGGTGAGCTTTCCTGAGTGAAATGTGCTCACAAAGACTGACAACTCTGGCCCCAACTTCGAAAGTATAAACAAGATCAGTTGATATTCTTTCTTCTCAATCCCACATTGTTTTAACTACAATACAAGTGATTTGAACTTGGTGAAGAAGTCTTGGATTGTATCATAGTGTACTGGGCTTAAGCTTATCAGCTCATTCTCAAGCTGGTGACCACGTGGCTCATTAATTTTTCCAAATAGAGACTCAAGCTTCTCCCAAACCTCCTTTGGTGATGTCAAACTGCCAAGGTGGAACAATAACTCTCTTGAGATGCTCAGAAACAGCAAACCATATGCTTAATCCAATTTGTTAAAATACTTGTCTTTTTCTACAGCAAAATTTGGTTCCACTTCAGTGCCCATGGTAACTCTGAAAAGCCTCTTGGCTCTCAATTGAATCACCATCTATGCCTTCCATTCAAAGAAGTTGAAAGGTTTTAGCATGATGTGGGTAGCCTCCGTTACTTCCTACACTGATGGTGGTGAAATTTTTATCTTGTTTACACACAGGAATTTGATTTTATCTGGAATTCACTAACAAAGCAACTCAAATCCACTAAGAATTTGGTCTGCAACTCAAAAATCTCTAACCAGCTCTGATACCATGTGAAAATTTGAACCATAAAGTGATTAATTCAAACCCCAGGAGAATCTAGGATTGTTAGTGAGGTTCACAAATCAAATTTGGGTGCAAGATTCAACAAAAACCATCAAATTACAGATAAATTACACACAATGATAGCTGGAAACAAGATAAATTTGGATTGTATAACTATGAAATTGTTATTAATTGGTTTATAAATACATCACAAGAGTTTCGAGTGGCTTTGGAATCCAATTGTGAGTAAATAATCCAAAATTGCCAAATTGGCATCAAACCCCCCTAGGTGGGCCAATCTCATCCCAAATCTCTCCAAATGGAAATGAATTGTTGAAGTGGCATGGCTGGTGTGTTTTGGGTCAATGATTACACCTTGGACAGCGTGTTCGTGGAAAAATGGATGGTTTAGAGTCTCAATCCAACATTAATTGCACCAAATCAAGCTAAATTTGGGAAAAATACCACTTTAGCTCTCCAAGTCAACTTGTCTGTCCACATTCAATGAATGGGAGCACACCAGTAATGATGGCTATGCATATGTGGCTTGTTGACTAGGCTGGAGTACCGATGTAGTTCATAGAACCTCAACTTGACATGGCATATGTCCACCTAAGCACCCCTAGTCCACCTCATAGTGTATTAAAGCTTAAAAATGAAATAAAATTGACTAATTAGTGTAACTAAGGTACTAATGATGGATTACTATTCTAACGCTATCCCTAAGGAGAATTCCTTCGATGACCATACTTGTACCCTAGTGGTCTCTTTCCATCTTGATGTTTTCTCCAAGGCTTATGCACTTGGACCTCCTTGACGGCTTTTGAGTTCTAGATTTCTCAATGAGCCCATGTCCTGATTTAACCTTAATAAAGTGGTAAAATCTTGGATGGAAACCCAGTCGAATACGTCCCAAATCCAACCAATTCTTACCATGTTTCATGGTTTAGGGAACCCTTTTCATTGCTTGCGGTCATGTTTTGTCAGTTGTATGGATTGCCAAACTGTTCAATGTTCAAAGTTTAATGGGTTCCTATAGCCCACCATATATTGCTTACAGGTGAATCCTTTAATCGGGCATAGATTTCATATGTGAATTTGAAAGAAGAAATTGATAAGTATCAAAAGACTCTAGCAAGAAGGAAGCTAACATTCTATATGTTGGCTTATGTTATGGATGTGTTTTGCGCAACTTCTACTTTTTCGGCACTTGGTTGGAACTGAAATAAAAATTCACCACTGGTACATATCTATTGTTCATACATGTGGGAGGAAAACTTTGTTCCCCAAGTTTATGATATTTGTAACCTATTTCTAAGGTCATTGTACCACAATATATTCAAGGAAGACACTCAAGGTTTTTTCTGAGAGAGCCAGAACATTGATCACTTTACATGGTGATTGGTATGTGAGAGAGTATTTATCTTACATTCGAATTTGGGGCAGCAAAACAATTTACCTCCTGCCTAGAATAGTCCCATATCGAATTGTGTTACAGGAGGTAGCATATCAAACTGTGATCGATGGTGTTTTTCAAAACTTGCACGGTCCAAAAGAAAGGCTTGGCCCAAATTTCCCTCGAATATGGATTTCTCATTCTGCAAACTTCCACCCATGCACCTATCCTAGGGTGATCCTAGGTAAAGAAATTGCTAGTATGAACCTAGGGGAAGTATCCAAGAGGATGCATGACCCTAAGTCATATTTGGACAACCTATTTGTGTAGGAGCATTACATGTTTAAATATGCTCATTAAGAGGAACTAGATGACTTAATCTACAGAGCAGCTATTGATTTCCAAGAGGGTTTAAGTAAGATTCTTGTCTAAAATGTTAAATATCATGTCTTCAAATACCAAAAGGATCTCAAGGATTTCATCCTTCATTAAATATAGGTAAAATTGACAATAAAGGAGAACCTTCAGAGGAAAAATATGGAAAATGAGTTAAAAGAGAAAGCAACAAGCTCTTCTTCTTCCCTTGCTATTCAATAAAAATACAAGGGTAAGGCTATTTTGTAAGGTCCTTCAAGAAATCATCCTTCTCATATGATAGAGACCCTACACAAATGTGCAAAGTTCAAGAAAACTCTTGAAAATATTATCTCACGGTTGCAGACACAAATAGAAGAGGCTGAATCTCAGCCTAAGAAGCAAAAGACTCAACTCATTCCTGAACAAGTATAGGTACAACAAGCACCAATTCTCAATCCACAACTGACAAAATTCCACCCATGTAGTTGTCCTGGGTTAAGAAATTTCTAATATGAAACTAGGGGAAGCACCCAAGAGGATGCATGACCCTAAGTTATATCTGGCCAGCCTCTTTAAATATGCTCATCAATATGAACCCGTGTTGCCACTGCAACTATTACCCCTAAAAAATTTGCATTTTTTAGGACCCCCCTTTATTTTTTTATCTTTTGCTACTTAGACCTTTTAAGTTTTGAAAGTCCAACACTCATGACTTGTTTTCACCCTGAAGAAATTCGAAAAATTGATTTTTTATTCTAAGGCAGAAAGTATTTTGATCCACAACAGCAGAAGAGTCTCTATGTTTGATCCACAGTGGCGGGTGAATTTCAATTTTTAATCCGAAGTAGCGGATGAATTTCGATTTTTCACCCGCTATGGCAGATGATTTTTTAAGTCGGAACCACAATAATGGTTGGTTTTTTATGCACTTTGTTTGTTTTGTTTCATTCACTGCATCAGAAGTTTTCATGAGAATGTAGCCACCATAGTGGGTGTTTTTTCTTTGTTGATCCGCTACAGCGGATGCTTTTCATAAGCGTGGAGCGGCTCGTTGTTTTCCGATACATCAAAAGCTTTCCACATATTGGGCCGCAATGACGTTTGGGGTTTTTTGATGATTTTTGGAATTTTTGACCATTTTCCATGCACTTGACATAGTTTATCCCTTCGAGCACACTTAGATTGATTATGGATAAGCTTATGCTTCTTTATTAACTCTGTAGAATATGAAGGGTGCCATTACTGGTGCATTCATTCTTTTATGAGATAAGACAACGTTACGACTTTTCTCATGGATAAGAAAACAACCAAGCCTATTAGGATTGCTTTGGAAAGTTAGCTTTTGGAAGGTTATCTTGCCAATGTGAGCTATTTAGAATTTCTCCTTTAGAGATGTATTTATTATGTACACATTCAATTCATTAATTGAACAAGTGAGTTTTACATATTTGGGTTTCATTCTTCAATTGTGTTCATGATTTTTCTTCACTCTTTATGCTAGATCTTTGCAATCTTTTGTGAGGTTAATTGATTTCTAGATCCTTAGCTTATTTATGAATTATTTCTGCCATCAATGCTTTAGAATTTTCACATAGCGATCCCCTAAATGTCCAAGGGTTCAACTGCGAAAAAAAACACTCAGCAAATGCATGTAAATATAATAATCACTTAGCATAGTCATGTAAATATAATAATCACTTAGCATATTCATGCGTAAATATAATAATATTTTTTTTTGTAAACCAGAATTTCAGGATTTCTGCAAAACCAAATGGTACCCATTAGTATCATACTCAACAAATTTCTCTAATTGATTTTTATGGATTCGACCATTAAGGAATGCGATTTATATTGATCCCATATGATCCTGACAACGATATGACAATAATTAATATATATTCCCCATTAACCCTATATAACAAATTGAGAAAGAAAATGATATTGTAAATGACACTAACTCTAGGATGAACAGTTCAAAGTTGAGTCTCGTCATTTGGATTTCGTATAACCATCACTTAGTATGATGACCATAGATGGACATCGATATACAAATCCTACTTATTCCATTCATTGCGAGATAGGTGTATATATCTTAGAATTTTGGGGTCGACTATCATCTATGCTTTTTCATCTACCGATCAGAATGAGACAAGTGTACTGTGTAGATTGATTCTATGGGCGTCGTCCAAGATTAAATGAGAATGATACAAGTGTATTGTCGAGATTGATTCTATGGGCGTTAGTCCAAGATTAATTATTAATAATTTCAAAAAACTAAAAAGTAACTTAATTAACATGTGATAAGTACAATTAGTGAAAATTGTAAAAATTAAAATTAACCTTCAACTATTTGATTATTAGATACAACTACAAGCTTAACTCCATCGATTATTAGATACAACTAGCTTAACTCCAATGAGTCTAGAACTATTAGCTTAACTTCAACTCTAATCACAGTTATATTGGATAACTATTCGATACAACTATTAGCTTAACTTTAACTCTAACCACTTAATGCTTAGTGCATTTGGCATCTAGGAGTCTAGCTAATGTACAGTCATGTAAGAGTCGAACTCCTAATTAAATAATTCAAACTCCTAATAAAGTCCTCCAAACTTCTAATAAACTCCTCCATCTTGTAGTTGAGAATAGCTAATATATAGTTGTCCATCAACAATTTCTTGGTATTGCAATCTCAATTTTTAAATATGAGTCATTGTACTAAGTTCAAATTGTCTTTCAACATCTTTTGAATTGGAATTAGTTGATACATGTAAGCCACATAGTGGTTCATGTTTTCAGATGATGCAAGAAACCGCATGGTGGATATGGCGATTATGTGTTTCATTCCTTCATGCAAGAGATGCTTGAAAGGCATGTAAGGAAACTTCAGAACAAATCCTTATTGCATACGAAGAAACTCGGCAAAATGATATCCTGCTCCTCTGATCACACATAGAAAATCCAAAGAGTAAGGTGGGTTTCATTCGGCATCTATGAGCCTTAGTATGGCTACAACGTCCATGATGCAGTCGCCCACATGGCAAGAGTGGTCGCTCTACTCGAAAAACGAAGTAATATCAAAGTTGCCATTTCCAAAATAATTCAACATTCATGGGTATGTATGCATGATATCTCAATCTTATTTCTTTATATTTCACTTCTCTCATGTCTTGATTTGTGTGTTTAGGACGCAATTTTTGCAATGTGGAATGGGAAGTTTGATGGAAATCATGCGCTGACATTAAATCTTCCCAAGTATGTGTTAGACAATGCTATTCCATTACTGTGTATAATAATGTGATTACAAAAGCAGATTGTTCGCAGCTAATAATTAATTGGCTTTCCCATCGATTTCGCTGTGTGACCACGCAACGACGTTCACAAAGCGTATGGATTGTGCGGTGAGAATAGTGGACTCGATTTGGTTCTGTCAGAGTTCACACGAGCTAAGAAGAGGCTCTCCCTTTCCGTAGTTATCGATGAGGGATATCGTGAGTGTGCACAGAATGGACATATGGAGCTAGAGGAAGCAATATATGCTTTCATACTGTTGTCTCGTCATTCTCAAGTCATACTTCGCTGGGATGAAGGGAATATTATCGTACTCCTTTGACTACCTGGATGGGGGGCAGATACTAGGGTTGGGTGTTTGGGATAGCGTGGAATCGACTTCTTTTCTCAAAAATAATCCCAACTTCAACCTTGCATTTCCCTTCTGGAAATACCTGGCGGCCAAGAAACTCAAATACCACGTCTTTGAGGTCGTCTATGTCACCTACCAGACACCATGCCTCTAGAATTCCAGGCCTGGATTTCAAATATGATAACTTAATTTCGTCAACGAGGATATTCGGTACTGGTATCCGCTTATTGATCTCACATACGAACAAACACCTTTGGAAGAAGTTTAAATCCTAGTCATTGTATGAAGTTCAAATCGTTGTGCTCTCAAATAGTAAAGCTTAAAAATCTGAGGCATTTCGATTTCAGCTAGTTTGATAATCTCAGGTTGATTCTAAAAGAGATTACCATCTTTCCAAATTGTGAAATAATCGTGCAATAGGGATTTCAATCAAACATTCAAGAAATGTTTAGTCTGGTTTGTTTGTTTATTTTGGAATTTGTAAATTATTGATTTTAGAAAAATTGTAAAATGGTTGTTTATTATTTTTAATAAGAATCTTTTTGGTATTTGGTAAGATTATGTAATTAAATATTTTATTTGGTATAAAATGAGTCAAGTGTCACTTTGAATGGATTTGCCATGTAATTTTAGGTTTTATAAACTAGAAACAACTATATTAATAAGATTAATATGTATAAGGAGTACATCGATTGGCCTATATTTGATACATTTAAAAAAAAAAAAAACATTATCAAACTGTCAAATATATAGATGTCGGTTTATTCCAAACATTTAATATTATTAATATGATTGTTACTAATATAATATAAGTTGAGACCTCTCCAGTCTCTTGATCCTTGACGTAGGTATGGCAACAATTACTCTATAAACTGTAAATAGATAAATAATGCAGTATACGAGTTAATACTAACACGTGATTACAGTTTCATGTCTTACAGAGAACTAAAAAAACAATAATTGGATCAGTTGGAGTCACCCACGACACCCACGACAACAAGCAACATACATTATTCTAATTGTATCTTAATAAGAGTAAATAAACATGCTTGGCAAGTAAAATAATATTAATTGAAATAATCAGTTCCTTCTTATTAGTATGGTGGGTTACCTTAAGTGGATGAGTACTATAAGTTGTGAGCAGAAGGTCCAGTGGTTAAATCTCAAAGTGGCTAGACAAGTCTGGCCTCCTAGGGTAGGTGAAACACACAAAGTTCCTTTGGTGTTGCTCGCTTGGCTTACACAATTGGCCACATAGTTTTATAGAGATGGATTACTCTTAAAAAAAAGTTAAACATAAGTTAAATTAATTACGAAATTGTTAAATCTCTTCATTTATGGTATAACATAACAATTACATTAATTAATATAACTAGCAAGAACCATATTAATAAAATTAATATGTTTGGAATACGATATATTTGACACATTGATAATGTTTTTTTTTAATGTGTCAAATATAAGTGTGTCTATGTATTTCTAACATATTAATCTTATTAATATAGTTGTTGCTAGTTTATAAAACCTAAAATTAGATGGAAAATCCATCCAAAATGACAATGAAATCATTTTACACCAAATAAAATTTTTAATTACATAACCCTAACTAATACCAGAAAGAATCTAATAAAAATTAATAACATGCATTTTATAATTTTTCTAAAATCAATAATTTACAAATTCCAAAATAAACAAACGAGACTAGTGAATGTTTGATTGAGATCCCTATTGCATGATTATTTCACAGTTTGGAGGGATGGTAATCTCTTTCCAAATCAACCTTAGTCACACTAGCTACTAAAATTGAAATACCTGAGGTCTGGCTAAAATACTCTAAATTTGAGTTGTGTGGGTTCCCATAATGATAATAGTAATGACTTCATTTGTGTACCGCCTAGATCCAACACACAAAAAAGTGAGGTTGCCTAAAAATGCTTCTGGAATTTCTTTCAGTTCAAGTTTTTTTTTCCTAGGAATAAGGTCACCAAGTTTTGACATCTCAATTCCATTGCAGGGAGAAACCTAATATTACTACCCAAATAATCTTTTGCTCATAAATCCCGGTGTCAAGAAATTGTTGAAACATTTAGTCTACCCTAAACATGTATTTCTCCACATAAGTTTATCCAATGTATATTACCATGTCACGCACAATATCGCCTATTAATTATATAATTTTGGTTGGTGTAAACATTGAGGAAGTGATTGCAAAGACAAGTGGTTTAACAAAATATGAGCCATAATTTTTTTGTGTATTGTTGACTTATCATTTTTTACAAAATAGGTAATACAACCAAGAAAAAGGAGCGCATAACAAAGTAGTTAGTATGATGAGAGTGTTTCGTACCAACATTAGAAAAGGAGGATGGGGATGCAATGTTTTAATAATATTGATTCATGGAAGCAATCTTTCGAGCAATATATAATAACTAATTTTAATTTATTGTAAAAAGGCTTTAGAACACCTTTCAAATTGTGCATTTTCATAATTTAAATGAAAATTCATTTGACCAAGCTTCGTATCATGATTTTTATCTCATGTAAAAGTATCAAATATGTAATTTGATTAAGAGACTTTACTTTATTGAATTTGTGAATAAAAATAATAAAATAATTTTGATAAAATTTAAATTTCTTGTTTCTTGGGTTTCTTTAAATTCAACTGTGTATGTTGCTATATACAACGGCCTTACATGAAGAAAATTGGTATACTATTAATTGAACTTTAAGTTAATAACTATTTTGTTGTTGGAACTGTATAGAACGTGACGAAAATCCAGGACAGAAAGACAAATATGATCAAGAGAAGAATGAAAAAGGATCAATCACTCTCCACAATTATTCTCATAGTTGGAACTTTTCTTCTCGTCTGCTAGCTTCTATGCTTATGTTAAAATCGACTTCTTAGTCATGAGGGCTAAATTCATGCATGTATATGTCTTCGTTCACTACATCATCACGATGAAAATTTTCAGTAGACTATCTTCTTCTTCCAGGTTGGTTTCAGAATCAGAACGTCTGTCGGGTTTATCATTATCACCACCAGTATTATTAGGGGCTCCTCCATCATAATCTTTTTCATCAGAAGAACGATGTTCAGCATCTCATTGAATGGGGGAAGCATCACCATTTTCATGTCTTTCGCTTAAAGATTCTCGGGGAGGATTGTATATTTACATATATATCATGTATTTTTGATTCGAAATTAAGACGTGTTTTACAGTCTAATATAAAATAAATTGTTCAGAAACATAAATTTAATTTAGGCTCAGGGAAAAAATCCAATACTTATACCTACCTGGCATCCGTGGATTAACATTGGTTTGAGAGTCCTTATGTGGAAAACAACGATCCTTGTATCCATATGATCAAAGAGTAATAAAAAATTTTGTCTACTGTACATGTTATACTTTTGAGTTTTAAGTTTCAATTCTCTATGATGAAATCCCTACAATCTCTGTCTCATCTTTTAGATTTCAAGATTGAAATGGATATATCAGCATACATGTTAGCAACTTAAGGACGACGCTGTTGAAGAGTATAATCTCACCGGTAGTTAGTTAGTGTGTTAGGTCAAGGTACTATTCATTTGTATTTCATATTTAAACACCTCAGAATAATGAAAAGACAATCAATCTGCCCAGTGTGCTTCTCCAGCTTCATTCTATTCTTTCACATGGTATGAGAGCTTACGGCCTGATCCTTCCATTGTTGGGGTAAGCCTTTTCAAAGAGTGGAAAGCACTCTACGGAGCTATTGCCTACAGCATTCTATTTTTATTTTTTTTTTAGATATCTGATATTTGGGTTGTCTCTAACGCTAAAAAAACGTTTTTGAAGCTATTGCCAGATTTTTTTAGTTCTGATCTACTTTGATTTTAAAAAAAAGAGAGACCTCCATTGTTTGCCAGAGATATCCATTTGAAGCTATAGCCAGATTTTTCTTTTTTCTGATTTGCATTGATTAAAAAAAAAGAGAGATCTCCATTATTTGCCAGAGATCTCCATTTAAAGCTGTTGTGAGAATTTGCCACAGATCTCCATTGTTCCACATAGAGTTACCTAGGAAACCTAGCTCAGGATTTGTTTTTTTTATTATGGCAAGGCCCCGCGGCATTATTTATAAAAAAAACGGAGAAAAGCGGTGCCACCGCACATATTGAAGAGGCAAGAAGCAATACCACGGCTCTACTTATGTTTAGCAAAAGCTGTGGGGGGCACCGCCACCCAATCACTTGGAGCCGTGCTGTTTTTTTATATAGTTTTTTTATTAAAAAAAAAACAAGAGTTTTGTTTTTCTATATTAAAAAAAGGGGGGCTAAAAAACAAGGCTAAACAATTTTTATTTTTTATTTTTTAAAAAAAGAAAAAAAAAAGTAAGGACAAATATTTGTTTTTAGTCATATCCGATGGCTAATACTAGCTCTTTGAAGACGATCTCTGGACATGTTTTGACCGGAGCTAATTATGAATTTTGGTCTATCAAAATGAAGACATTTCTACAACTCAACAAATGTTGGGATATGGTGGAAACCGAGTTAAAAGAACCTGAAGCGGTTGCTCTGGCCACAATGAATAATGCTCAAACGAATGCTCTTGAAGTTCACCGAGATCGAGATCTCACAGCCACATGGATGATCCAAAGTTGCATTGAAGAGTCCATTTTCCCACGGATCTCAGGTGCTACCACTGCACATCAAGCTTGGAATCTGCTTGCATCAGCTTACAAGGGAACCGATCGCATTAAAACGGTAAGACTGCAAACCCTACGCCTTCAATTTGAAAGTTTGAAGATGAAAGAGTCAGAATCTGTGGATTAGTTCATGACTAGGGTTTCGGGTATTGTGACCCAATTCCAAACCTATGGTGAACCGCTAGAACAAAAAATCGTTGTTCAAAAGATTATTCGGTGTCTCACCAAGAAATTTGCTATGGTAGTGACTGCCATAGAAGAAGCAAAAGATCTGTCTAAGTTCACCCTAGAAGAGTTGACTCAATCTCTTCTATCTCATGAAGCGCGATTCACTCAAGAAGAAGAATCGTTGACCAATGTATTCAGCACCTAGGCTTCTCTCAACAGAGGTCGAGGCATAGTAGGACGAGGTAGAGGAAGAAGAAGCCAATGGTCTCGATCTATAGAAGGCACAACTAGTCACAATCATGAACACTTAGAGCATTCAGAACACTCTCACAACTCTCAAGGTCAGAGGGGAAGAGGCAAGAGATGGACCAATAAGTCCAATTTTCAGTGTAACTACTGCAAGAAGTATGGGCACTATGAACGAGAATGTAGAAAGAAGCAAGTGGAACAGAACAATAACTAGAACAATAGCAGAGCCAATGTATCCAAAGAAGAAGAAGGCTCGTCATAGGTGATGTTTCTATCTTATCAAGCAACTGAAGAACACCGCAACTCAGATCTATGGCTACTAGATAGCGGTTGCAACAATCACATGACAAGTAACAAGTCATTATTCTCTAGTCTGGATTCCTCTGTTGTCACGAATATCAAGCTAGGAGATGACTCTCTAGTTCCAGCAAAAGGAAAAGGTATTATTCCTGTACTTAGTAATCAAAATGAAAAAATGTCCATTCATGAGGTGTTTTATGTGCCTTATTTGACTATAAATTTGATCAGTATAGGTCAATTACTTCAGAATAAGTATGATGTTAGGTTTCATGATACATACTATGCTATCTATGATAAACCTCCCAGTAAGAGACTCATAGCCAAAGTTGAAATGACCAAGATTAGAATCTTTCCTCTTAGTCTTAGGAGTGCTAACCTTCCACATCCTGTAGTTCATACAGTTTCTAGTCAAGATGAATCCTGGTTATGGCACTGTAGATTCGGTCATCTTCCCTTCAAGAGTCTCAATCTCCTACACAAACAGTCAATGGTCAAAGGATTACTGGTTATTCATAAACAATCCAACACCTGTGAGGATTGTATCACTGGTAAACATCATAGGGACAATTTTCCCACTTCCACATCTTGAGCCAAAGAGCAACTTGAGTTAGTTCATACATACCTCTGTGGACCCATGCAAACCCAATCCATAGGAGGCAATTTTTATTTTCTGACCTTTATTGATGATTTTAGCAGAAAAACATAGATTTATTTTCGTAGGCACAAATCAGAGACTTTCTCCAAGTTTAAAGAGTTCAAGGCTCTCACTGAGAAGAAGTCTAGAAATTTCATTAAAATTCTTAGGTCAAATGGTGGAGGTGAATATGATTCACATGATTTTTTAGATTTTTGTAAGCAACATGGCATCCAAAGATAGTTCACCACCAGATACACTCCACAGCACAATGGAGTTGCTGAACGGAAGAACTGGACCATCATGAACATGGCCCGTAGCATGCTGTCACACAAGAAGCTATCAAATGAGTATTGGGATGAAGCTATTGGATGCTCAGTCTACTCGCTCGACAGATCACCCACAGTAACTCTCCAAGAAAATATTCCTGTAGAAGCATGGAGTGGCACTAAGACTAGTGTCTCACATCTCAGAATCTTTGGTTCTATTGCCTTTGCACATATACCTGATGAACTCAAAAGAAAGTTAGACAAGAAAAGTGAGCGCTGCATTTTTACTGGTTATAGTGAACAACACAAGGAATACAAGCCATATAATCCTGTCACCAAGAAGATTGTGGTGAGCAAAGACGTTAAGTTCATTGAAGACAAATGTTGGAGTGATCCTTCAGACATACAACATGAAGATCACTCATATCAGCGAGATCTACCTATTAGACTTCCAAGATTGGAAATACAGCAGCAAGACGATGCAGCATATGGTCCACAACAGAACCAGAAAACCAAAAGCTTGAGAGAGTTATATGAACAGACTCCAATTATAGCCGAGCAACTTTAGTTTGCTCTCTTCTCCTCTCAGCCCACATCTTTTAATGAAGCAGTGAAGGATGCACAGTGGGTAAAAGCCATGAATGAAGAGATTGATGCGATAGAGAAAAATCAGACTTGGGATCTTGTTGACATCCCTGCAAACAAAACCAGTATTGGATTCAAATGGGTCTATAAGACCAAATTGAATGAAAAAGGAGAACTTGAAAAGCACAAGGCAAGGTTGGTTGCCAAAGGTTATGCACATAAGTATGGTATATATTATGATGAAACCTTTGCTCCTGTAGAAAGGATGGATACCATCAGAGCTATACTTTCCATTGCAGCACAAAATCAATGGCTTGTGTATCAAATGGATGTGAAATCTGCCTTTCTTAATGGCATTCTTGAAGAAGAAGTTTATGTAGACCAGCGACCTGGTTATACTGCCAAAGGTCATGAAGACAAAGTGTATAAGCTGAAAAAGGCCCTGTATGGTCTAAAACAAGCTCCACGAGCTTGGTACAGTAGGATTGAATCCTACCTCATCAACAATGGTTTCAACAGAACCAGTAATGAGCCCACTCTGTATGTCAAAATAGAGCAAGGTAAAATATTGATAGTATGTATTTATGTTTATGACATGATTTACATTGGTAATTTGATGCTTGAAGATTTCAGGACAGTCATGAAAAAGGAATTTGAAATGACTGATCTAGGACTGATGAAGTACTTCCTTGGCCTGGAAGTTACTCAAACTGATAAAGGTATTTTTATCTACCAACATAAGTATGCTCCTAATATTTTGTAGAGATTCAAAATGGATAAATGTAAACTAGCAGAAACCCCTATAGCTCTTGGCACCAAGTTAACCAAGAATGGTGATGAACCAACAGTAAACAATACACTCTATAAACAAATGCTAAGCATTTTATTGTATTTGACTACAACTAGACTTGATTTGATGTATGATGTCAGTCTTATTTCCAAATTTATGGAGTCTCCCAAAGACTCTCACTGCAACGTTGGAAAAAGAATATTGAGATATGTTGCAGGCACACTTGGATATGGCCTCTGGTACACTCATACACTAGACAATACTCTTAGAAGGTACACTGACAGTTATTTTGCAGGTAGTCTTGATGATATGAAAAACACATCTTGTTATGCTTTCCATTTGGGTACAAATCTGATCTCTTGGGCATCTCAGAAACAGCCATTGTGAGCATGTCTTTTGCAGAAGCAGAATAGGTAGCAGCCACCACAGCAGCTTGCCATGCATTTTGGCTAAGAAGACTATTAAAATATATGGGACACACTCCAAAATATCCCACTTCTATTTTCTGTGATAATATCTCTGCAATACAGTTGTCTAAACATAATGTATTTCATAGAAAAAGCAAACACATTGACACTCTCTATCATTTCATTCGTGAGTTAGTCAATGAAAAACAAATTTCTTTACTGTTTTGTGGCTCTAAGGAGCAATTAGTTGACATGTTCACCAAACCATTGGGAACACCTGCATTTATATATCAGAGAGAGCACTTAGGCATAGACAGTGCTAATGATGTACTACCAGTTGAGATTAAGGGGGTGTGTTGAAGAGTGTAATCTCACCCGTAGTTAGTTAGTGAGTTAGGTCATGAGTTAGGTCAAGTTACTATTGTCATTTGTATTTCCTATTTAAATAGCCCTAAATAATGAGAAGGCAATCAATCTTCCTAGTGTGCTTCTCCATATTCATTCTATTCTTTCACATGCATGACCTACCACGTATACGCACCTGTTATCATTTCCAGGACTATGTCGGTCATTTCTATAACAAAAAACCGGGCTTCTACTTGTCCTGGTAAAGACCAGAGGACTATGCTTCAATATGTAACTATCAGGAGATGGGGGGTTTCTGCTTCACCCCGTTCTGTAACCCGAGCTTTAGCTTCGGCTTCTTCTTCGGCTTCTCCTTCCTCTAATCATTTTCTACCTTGGAGATCGAGACCTCCAACGATAAGGATTCTGTCGGCCACAAATTCATATGCATGCCCAAGATTGAGATGACAATACCAAGAAATGATTGATGGATAACTGTATAATAGCTAGATTTCCAACTACCAAATGCAGAAGTTTATTAGGACTTCAAAGGATTTTCTCAGGAGTTCGAACCAGTTAGACTCTTACATGGCTACACATTAACTAGACTTGTAGATGCCAAATGGACTTGAACTAAGCATTAAGTTATTAGACTTGAATTTAAGCTAATAGTTGTAAAATCATTGGAGATAAGCTAATAGTTGTACCTAATAGTTAAGCTAATAGTTATCCAATATAAGTGTGATTAGAGTTGAAGTTAAGCTAATAGTTATATAATCATTAGAGTTAAGTTAATAGTTATATCTAATGATAGATGGAGTTAAGCTTGTAGTTGTATCTAATAATCGGATAATTGAAGATTAATTTTACTTTTTACAATTATCACTAATTGTGCATAGATGTTAATTAAGCTATTTTTTTTTAATTATTAATTACGTCGAAGGCGTTTTTCTCTGAGATCTGTTTTTCGCCACCGTGGCAAAAACGGTCATCCCTTCAACCAATTATTTTTAACCACGTGTCAATTTCGTTACCCAATCAGCGTTTGCCACGTATTTTTACCACTTGTGCTCGGACTACCTCATTGAGACCTCAAGCCATGACCTCCGCGCCGTGCATATCATCCCATCGTGATGCGGTCACTGACTGTTGATGTGATCCTGTAATGGTGATCTGAATTCAAATTTGCATTTTGAATTTGGAAATCCGCCCAGCTTGGGTTAGCCCGTATTGTTTAGCATTGCAATTGAGTGCCGAGCTTTGTCCCAAAACACAAAGGTGAATGGGAATCTCAGTTGTGTTCAAGCTATTGTATTCCATGTTGGAAAAACGTAATTACTCGCAGATCTATACTTGACTTCCAGCCGACTCTTGCAGAGTCTGTACGAGTCAAGATCTTGTCTGTCAGTCTGACAAGAAGGAAAAGTCCACAATTCGACTCTGTAAACCAGTCGAATTTATTTCAGAAGCTAAGTTGTTAGGTAGATAGTTATTACAGTCTGTAATGGCAAGTTAGTCGGCCCATGTAGTAGCAATTTTCAAATTGCCTATAAATAGAAGAAGCAAATTGTAAATCAGTTTACAGAAGATAGACACTAGAGGAACTCAGGGTGAGAAAGTGAATTCAAAGCTCAAGCTTCTGTGCACGTGATTTAATCGACGAGCTGAAGCTCTGTAGACTAACGAGTCTAGATGGACAAGTCTGGACCGACCATTTTATAACCGACAAGTTTGTAGTACTTTGTTATTTCAGTATAGTTAATATATGAAATAGTTTGTGGTTGAATGCATGATTATTTGGCTGCACATATTTCCAGATTTACTTCTATAAAAGTATTTCACAATTACTGATAAGTAAAAGAACAAGAACCCATAAAAATCTCACCGTGTGAAAGTTCCAAGTTTTACGGCACATTGGTCGACTCAAGTCTTCCTACATATTTGGGCATATGTTTCTCATAAGTTATTTGGATTTGTAAATGTGTTTATTTTACTCCAGCCTACTCACAGGTGAAAAGCATTTGTAATTTCTTAAGTCTTTAGACTAAGAAACATATTCTACAGATTTCGACTAAAGTGAACCGACTAGAGTGGTCGGTGAGTCAGTCGACTAAAGCAGCTGACTTGGTCGGAGAGCCGACTTGGTCGAAGAGCCGACTTGGTCGGAGTAAAAGTGGTCAAGGTAAAAACCGATCAGACAAGTAAGTCGGAGTAATTTTGGTCGAGTGTAGGACCGACTAAAATTTTTTAACTTGTCTAGTCGGACATAGACAAGTTTCACCAGACTGGTGAAAAAGTAAAGTGGTCGGCATGAAAAGTAAAAGTGAAAATTTGAATATCGACTGAGCCCTAAACCCAAGTTTAGTCGGCTTGATTTTGGCTATCTGGTATCAGAGCAAGGTTATATCAGAGCAAGGCTTATATCAGCCCAAGATTTTAGGAAATAAATCTTGTCTTAAAAAGTGGAAATTAATTTTCTAAGGAAAGTTAATTAAAAAAATAAAAAATGGCTTCCACTTCTGGTTCATTGCAACCTCCAAGTTTTACAGGAAAGAATTATGAATATTGGTATTTAACAATGAAGGCTTTATTCAGAGGTCAAGATGTCTGGGAGATAGTCTAGCATGGTTATGCAGAACCAGCAGACATGGCAGCATATAACAATCTCACACAGGCTGAGAAAGATGTCTTGAGAGAACATAGGAAGAAAGATGGAAAAGCTCTATTTTTCATACATCAAGCTATGCATGAGAGCATACTCCCAAGGATAGCAGCAACGACTAATGCCAAGGAAGCATGGGATACATTGGAGACTGCCTATCAAGGTTTTACTAAGGTAAATACATCCAAGCTGCAGATTCTAAGAAAAGATTTTGAATCTCTGTGCATGAAAGATTCAGAGAATGTAGACACATTCTACACCAGAGTTGTTGGGTTGATAAACCAACTGAAATCTCATGGAGAACTCGTATCAGACCAAAGGGTTGTTGAAAAAATTCTCAGAAGTCTTCCCCCAAGATTTGAAAATTTGGTTGTGACCTTAGAGGAACACACAGACATGTCGACATTTAGCATTGATGAGCTGCAAGCTTCACTCATCAATCATGAACACAGAATCAGCAGATCACAAACATCATTGGAAGGTGCATTTGTAGCACAGTCATCCATAAGCCATGGTAGAGGCAGGGGGAGAAACAAATTCAGAGGTAGAGGAAGAAGTTCTTCAAGAGGAGGATGAGGCAGAAGTCCTACAAATGTCGGTGGCAGAGGAGATAACCAAAACCCAAGTCAGCCAACTGGCCAGAGGTTTGATAAATCAAAAATTCAATGTCATTACTGTAAGAAGTTTGGTCATTATGCATATGAATGCAAGAAGAAGCAATATGACCAAGGAAGGAAAAGCCCAAGTCAGTCGACCAGCACCAACACTTCTACTGGAGCAATGTTAATGGCATCGATATCTCCACTTGAATGCAATGCTGTTCAAGAAAGTCCACATGACATATGGTACTTAGACTCATGATGCAGCAATCACATGACTGGTAATTTAAATCTATTTTCCAATCTAGACACTTCAGTTAAAACTGATGTTACACTTGGAAACAATGTCCAAGTCACTGTCTTAGGAAAAGGCACTGTTGATATTATAACCAAACAGGGGGAGATTAAGTATATCCCTGATATCTATCATGTTGAAGGTCTGAAACATAATTTGTTAAGCATTGGACAGTTGTTACAAAAAGGCTATAGAGTCTACATGGAAGATGAACACTGTGTGATCAAAGACAAGCGTCCAAGCGACCAGTTGATAGCAAAAGTGCCAATGACAAGCAACCGCTTGTTTCCATTGAGGATAGTTCCCGACATAAAAGGGAAGACAAATACAGGAGCTGCATTCAAGGCAGAAAGTGAAGAAACAGTTGAGATCCTCGACAAGAGAGAAAATTGCAGAGCTAATTTGCAAGCTGCATTTCAGAGAGAAGTTTAGGATGAATCCTGGTTGTGGCATTTCAGATTTGGACATCTGAATTTTGGTGGGCTAAAGCTACTGCACACAAAGAATATGGTGAAGGGATTACCATTGATCGACAGACCAGAGAGGGTTTGTGAAGGCTGCATTTTTGGCAAGCAGCACAGAGAGACATTTCCAATCGGAAAGTCCTATAGAGCACGCAGACCACTTGAAATTGTGCACTCTGACATCTGTGGTCCAATGCAAACATCATCCATTGGTGGCTACAAGTATTTTCTAACCTTTATTGATGATTACTCAAGAAAGACATGGGTATATTTCTTGAAACACAAATCTGATGCATTTGGTTATTTTTAGCAGTTCAAGGCACTCGTGGAGAACCAGAGTGGTCATTGCATCAAGATCTTAAGGACCGACAGAGGAGGTGAATATGTTTCAAATGAATTTCTGAATTTTTACAAGACCCATGGCATACAGAAACAATTCACAGCACGGTATACACCTCAGCAAAACAGTATTGCTGAAAGGAAGAACGGAACCATCATGGAGATGGCACGTAGTATGTTGGCAGCCAAGAATTTGCCAAATGAGTATTGGGGTGAAGCAGTCGCAATTGTCGTTTACATTATGAACTGATGTCCGACAAAGAGTGTGAAGAACAAAGTTCCCCAAGAAGCATGGACAAGTATGAATCATAGTGTTTCACATTTAAAAGTTTTTGGTTGTGTTGCATATGCTCATATTTCAGATGAGCTGAGAAAGAAGCTAGACAAGAAGGGACAGAAATGTATTTTTGTCGGCTATTTAGAAGACACAAAAGCATACAAGCTGTATGACCCTGTCACAAGGAAAGTGATAATCAGTCGGGATGTTCAATTCGTCGAGAATGAATCATGGGATGGAACCGTCGACATAAATGTTAATATTGTGTTGAACATCGACAATGATGATATGGAAGAGGAAGTGGTTCAAATACCACATGTAAGTCAACCAGTCGGAGCACCATCGACTCCCATGACACCAAGACACGGTTCAGCACAAGGACCATCGACACAAGTAGCAGCTCAAGCTACACCGACAAGTACACCAAGAGGACAGCAGACTCCATCAAGCATTTCATCAAGGTCGACACCGACAGAATCGGTGAAGACAAGAAGTCTGCGAGAGATATATGAAGCTGGTACACCTAATTCATTCTCTCTGTTTGCATTATTTTCCCCTATATATGATCCACTGACATTTGAAGAAGCTGTTGAAGAAGAAGTATGGGCACAAGCCATGGATGAAGAAATAGAATGCATTGAGAAAAACCAGACATGGGAAGTGGTCGATGTACCAAAAGACAAAGATGTAATCAGCTTCAAATGGATTTATAAGACAAAGCAAGATGTTGATGGGAATGTGCAAAAGCATAAGGAAAGGATGGTAGCAAGAGGGTTCACACAACAACTCGGCATCGACTTTATGAAATGTTTGCACCTGTTGCACGCATGGATACAGTCAGAACAGTCTTGGCCATTGCTGCATAAAACAAATGGCCAGTTCATCAAATGGATGTCAAGTCAACATTCTTAAATGGCTATCTAGAAGAGGAAGTATATATGGAACAGCCACAAGGGTATGAAGTTCCAGGTCAAGAGCACAAAGTCAACAGGATGAAAAAGGCACTATATGGTTTGAAGCAAGCTCCTAGAGCTTGGTACAGTCGGATTGATTCCTATCTCATTGAAAATGGATTTCACAGAAGTGAAAGTGAACCGACTTTGTACACCAAAGTCGATGAGCAAGGTAAGATGTTAATTGTCTACCTGTATGTAGATGATTTAATATTTACTGGTGATTATGGCATAGCAGATTTTAAAACAGTCATGGAAAGTGAATTTGAAATGACTGATCTGGGGCTTATGAAGTTTTTTCTGGGCATTGAAATTCAGCAGTCTGAAAGTGGTATCTTTATATCACAGTATAAGTATGCAAGTGAAGTTTTAAAAAGGTTTAACATGTCTAACTATAAGACAGCCCCAACACCAGTGATAATAGGTTTAAAATTGAGCAAGGATGATGAAGGATCCACTGTAGATCCCACGCTGTTGAAAAGGCTTGTTGGAAGCCTTATGTATTTGACAGCAACAAGACCAGACATTATGTATGGAGTAAGTCTGATCTCAAGGTGCATGGAGTCACCAAAAGACTCACATTGGCAAGCAGGTAAAAGAATTCTGAGTTATGTAAGTGGCACAAAATACCTTGGTATTATGTATTCAACCTCAAAAAATTTTAAACTCATTGGTTACATTGACAGTGACAATGGAGGCAGCATAGATGACAGGAAGAGCACATCTGGGTACACATTTCATTTTTGTATAGGTGTTGTTTCATGGGCTTCAAAGAAACATCCCATAGTAACTCTATCTTCACGTGAAGCAGAGTATGTTGCAGCAACAAGTGTTGCATGTCAAGCTGTCTGGATGAGGAGAGTCTTAAAAGACTTGTCACGGAACCATCAAGAACCCACAACAATTTTCTGTGACAACAATTCAGCCATAGCATTATCAAAGAAGCATGTGTTTCACAAGAGAACCAAGCACATTGACATAAGGTTTCATTTTATAAGAGAGTTGGTGAACGACAAGGAAATTTGTTTGGAATTTTGCAGGTCTGAAGACCAACTGGCCGACATCTTCACAAAGCCATTGGCAAAGGACACATTCCAGTATCTGCGTAGTTATCTTGGAATGACAAGTTCTCCACAGTGAACTCTGTCATAAACAGAGCATGTCTAAGCTCTAAAACATTTTGTAAATTTTGTTTTAAAAATCCCCATCTGCTTATAATTAAGGGGGAGTGTTGGAAAAACGTAATTACTCGCAGATCTGTACTTGACTTCCAGCTGACTCTGTCAGAGTCTATACGATTCAAGATCTTGTCTGTCAGTCTAACAAGAAGGAAAAGTCCACAATTCGGCTCTGTAAACCAGTCAAATTTCTTTCAGAAGCTAAGTTGTTAGGTAGATAGTTATTACAGTCTTTAATGGCAAGTCAGTCGGCCCATGTAGTATCAATTTTCAAATTGCCTATAAATAGAAGAAGCAAATTGTAAATCAGTTTACAGAAGATAGACACTAGAGGAACTCAGGGTGAGAAAGAGAAGTCGAAGCTCAAGCTTCTGTGCATGTGATTTAATCGACGAGCTGAAGCTCTGTAGACCAACGAGTCTGGACGGACAAGTCTGGACCGACAAGTTTGTAGTACTTTGTTATTTCAGCATAGTTAGTATATGAAATAGTTTTTGGTTGAATGCATGATTATTTGGCCACACATATTTCCATATTTACTTTTGTAAAAGTCTTTCACAATTACTGATAAGTAAAAGAACAAGAAACCATAAAAATCTCACCGCTTGAAAGTTCCAATTTTTATGGCACATTGGTCGACTTGAGTCTTCCTACATATTTGGGCATATGTTTCTCATAAGTTATTTGGATTTGTAAATGTGTTTATTTTACTTCATCTTACTCACAGGTGAAAAGCATTTGTAATTTCTTAAGTCTTTAGACTAAGAAACATATTCTGCAGATTTCGACCAAAGTGAGGCGACTAGAGTGGTCGGTGAGTCAGTGGACTAAAGCAGCCGACTTGGTCAGAGAGCCGACTTGGTCGGAGAGCCGATTTGGTCAAAGTAAAAGTGGTTGAGGTAAAAACTGGTCAGACAAATAAGTCGGAGTAATTTTGGTTGAGTGTAGGACCGACTAAAATTTGTAAACTTGTCTAGTCGGACATAGACAAGTTTCACCCGACTGGTGAAAAAGTAAAGTGGTCAACGTGAAAAGTAAAATTGAAAATTTGAATATCGACTGAGCCATAAATGCAAGTTTAGTCGGCTCGGTTTTGGCTATCATTCCAAAGATTCCGTTAAGCCGAGATGTCATTACAATGCATCCCTGTCTTGTGTGAGTTACCCTTCTGTATGAGAATGTATAGATGCAATAGATACACGGTCACCACTGAATACTGGTTTGATGTTTTTCATTTGCATTGACATGCCTATAAATTAGAGCGATATATTTTAGTTTTTCTATCACTGAAAATTTTTGTAGTCCATGGTAAAGAAAAGGAAAATACAGCAGAATAAAAAAGGTTCGGTCAACTAACTGATTTCTCACATATTTTTGTTCTCATATTTGGGTTTTTGAAAATTATACACTCTCTTCAATAAGCCTGTCATAAGAAAGTCCTCAAGCGGTTATCCTTGAAAGTATTAAATATTATGCAGTCATATTTGTCTTGTCTGTGGTTGTTTTTTATAGTTTCACGGTACAGAATTTGGAGGTCATGCCATGATTATATGGCCTCTAGCCAAAAATCAAAATAGTTTTTGCACGCAGTTTTAGGGCAGTGGCATGATAAGTTTTTGTTTGGTATGCACGGAATCTAAAAATATGCAATACCGACGTGTCTAGCCTCTCCGCTTGCTAATCTTGGCATGTTAAAGGTAGACATGGAGGGATATGGTGAGAGGGAAATTCCTCTTTATCGCTGCTTCCTGCAGAGCATTTTTGTTCTGAAAACCATGGAAATCCAAATATGAAATGGAATGGAAGAAAATCTACACAAAGCTCTTGGTAAAGGTATTACTACTACTAGAGCCTCGTAGAGAGCAAAGATTTGTGTTAAGCCTCGTTTTGAGCAAATATTTGTGTTAGAAGACAGTAGTTTGTATTTGTTTTTTTGGCCACATGTTGGAATAATTAGTGATCAAATCCATTTTGGGTTTTAGAAACATTTTTATTTAATGTTCGAACATATTTCTATTTCTGGTACTTATATTAGGCATATGCTGTTATGCTTTTGTAATACATTTCCCGTATATAAATTCATCATTCAATTATGGCTTTTGTTGACTTATTATTATCATAAGAATCGTAGAAAAGGTTTAAGCAAAGCTATTAGATGTGAGGAGAGCATCATTTGGAGCACAGATTCGTCTTAGAAGAATATATACATAAGGATAGAATATTGGATGAAGGATTGAATATTGAAAGTATTTTTGTATATTGAAATTATTTTTGTATTTGAAATTTTAGTATATGTTGGAATAATTACCGAACACATCCATTCGGATAAGCATGTTTATACTTTCAAAGGTTTTATTGCAATTTTGGGTTTTACTTTTTACCACATATTTTTAATTAAGGTTGGTATTTTTGGGATTTATACTAACCGTGTTATAATGGTTTTGTAATATATAGGATAAGCAGGTTTACACTTTCAAACGTTTATTGCAATTTTGGGTTTTAGTTTTTACTACATATTTCTAATTAAGGTTGGTACATGTTTTTGGGATTTATACTCACCGTATCATAATGGTTTTGTAGTATATATCTAGTGTCTATTATGGCTGGTGTAACATTTTTAAAGCTTTTTTTATGTTAAATTTTATTTATATTTAGCATATATTTCTTAACATAAAATCATGTATTTATGATCCACTTACTATCTTACTCTTAGCGCGAAATTTTTTGTATAATTAATGAAATATATTAATGGAAAGAGTTTCTAGTTGATTAATGAATATGGGAGTTTTTCATGAGATAAATATATTTCACAATATAAAATAATGCACACTTATTACTATCTTGTTGTTAGTGTGAAATTTTCCCATTTTTAAAGCTATTTTACTATCTTGATGTGACATTGAGAGAAATGAAAAGCAAGAACATATTATCATTATTAGAGTTTTGGCAAATCTCTATAAGGATGAGACATATAACTTTTCTTTTGAGACAATATGTAGTGATGATAATAAACAAGATGAAAAGGCAAGGCAAAACGTAAATTCGATATAGCATATGCTTGTTATATTACATAATGATATTAAAGTAGATATTTTTTTTAACAGAAACAAAAAGAAAATATATTTAAAAGTGGCTGTGCACAGACATTCAGTACAAGCAGAGTGGGATAGAGTGTCTGTGCTCAACAAAGAGGCAACACCATGAGATCATCCACTGAATTTCCTTACACATTCCAAAATGAGACTGTTCAAAATTTATATAGCCGCGGGTTGTGTAAACCCTTACAAACTGTTTGCTAATTAAAAGACAGAAAAACATTTAAGCAAAGCCAGACAAAATAAAACTAAGGATTGCCTCTTGGCTGCAAGACTGACTCCTCCTCCATTGGAAGCACAACATCATCAGAAGCTGCATGGACTCTGCTGCTCTGGTTCATAGAGATGAATTTCTGCAAGTCCTCAGCAATTCTTTCAACCTGTCCTTGAATTTCACGCAGGCGACTCTCATTGTCGTCAATGCGAGCATCATGGTTGCTAATTTGGTGCGAGGTGTAGCTAACTGTATCCTCCATCTTCTTAATCACCTGAGCCGTCTCTCTATTATCCATAACACTCATGGAAAGCAGCTCGTAAATTCTCCTCAAGTTCTTCTTTTTATGTCCATCAAACCAGAATTTTCCCCTTGCTGCGCCATTTCGCTTGCTTTTGACCAGAGAGAGATGCGAGCGAACTGCCTTTGAAGAGAGGAAACAGAACTTAAAGGGGCCACAGAATTGATTACACAAGCACGAAGAGCCAAAATCTCTTTAAACAACCTAAGCCCACTGTCACTACAAGCCAATGTGCCCACAGTACCCTGTCTCCATCCTGTGCACTTGCAGCTGATGACCAAGCTGATATCGCTATTGCCGAGATGAGAGCCTGAATTCAGAGCAGCTGGGGTCGAAACAGAAAGGGATATGCACGAACACGGGGAGAAGGCCGCAAGAGCCACTCTCTCTTTCACCACAGAGCGAATGCAAGGAAGGTCCTGCCACGGAAACCCATATAAACTTCCCTCGCAAACACCAGAGATAATTTGCAGGAGGAAACTCAGGGAATCAAAAGATCCATGACCGAGAAGAGATGAGGAACGGATAGGCATTACACTTCCCGCAGAATCC
>LPNX011202364.1:85983-119962 GCA_001517045.1 Pseudotsuga menziesii | reverse complement strand
GAATAAGAGCCATCCACTCAGCTTCGTTGTTGGTCCTGCTTCCAAGCCCCCAAGCAAATGTATGTTCGACCTGTCCTCCGGGATTCAGGAGAATCCCCCCCGCACCTGGATATTAAAGTAGATATTTTACCATTGAAATTATTTTTAATTGGATGTTGCTTTTATTATAACAAAGCTTGAAAGACTCTTTCTATTTTCAATTATTTAAAAATAAATTAGATTCAATAATTTGAGCCAGTTTTATTATGGAAAAGTTAAAGGACACTTTTTGGTTTGATATAGGATAATTTTTTAATATTAATATTTAATATAAATGTTTTAAATTGGTCAATTCATTATAGATATTTTTGCATATCTTTTCAATTGTAATATACAACATTTATGGTCTAAACCTTTTTTTCCCTTTTTTTTTATGTAGAGCATCTACAAAACGTTACCATAGAATAATGATTGGAATAGCAATTTTAATTTTGGCATAGAAAATGTAAAGCAATTAATTTGCCTAGAAATAACATCATTCTTAATAAATTATTCTTAGAATAATGATTGGAATAACAATTTTAATTTTGGCAAAGAGAATATAAAGTTATTAAATTGTCTAGAATTAATATCATTCTTAATAAATTATTCTTAGATTGAAATAAATAGAAACCTAAATAAAGCATTAGAGTAGAATGACAATTTTCTTAGTATTGAGGATGCAAAGCAATTCAATTATTTGGAAAAACATTATTCTTAATAAAATACTCTTAGATTGAAAAAACATCAAAGTGGAATTTCAATTTTTTTAAGAGAATGCAATTCAATTTAATTACTTATAAATAGCATTATCCTTAATAAGTTTTTTTTCCATAAGAAAAAAAATTGATTATATTAATAAAAAAACTACATACAAAAGTATGTATTATTCCTCGTAGCGTTACATCCTAAAGTCACATAATATCTCATGTATTTTCTTCTTTTGTGCATATCAAACAAACGAAAGCATTATCCTTAATAACTTATTCTTAAATTAAAAATATATAAAAACATTTTTTAACATTTATATTTAACAAATACCATTATTAATTTTTTAGAATTAAATAAAAAGTCAAAAATAAAATAGGATTTTTCTTTATTGTAATATTTTAAAATATACACTTTAAAGTTCATTTTTTTAAATTGATATTTTATAATTCATAAAAGATCCAAAGAAAAGTTATTTATTTTTTTGAATTGATATTTTATAATTCATAAAATATTGGAAGAAGTTGTGCATTTCTTTTAATTGATATATTATAAATTTATATTTTATAAAAGATGGAAATAACTTATTTATTTATTTAATTAGATGAAAAATTACATGTCTTGGTCTTCTATATTGAGGAAATAGTGAAGGTAAGAGTAACCATTTGATACAGGAATTGATATTTTATAAAATCTTTAAAAAAAAATTGTTTAAATGTAATTATAAAAAAAATTGAGAATCTTAGTATATTAAATTTGTGTGAATTTTTATTTAAGAATTAGAATAAGATAATGCATGTGGAAAATCTTATTATGGCAGTATTGAAAATTAAATCTAAATATAATAATGGTTGGTGTTATTAATGAAAAATGTTAATAAGTTTGTGTGGCAAAGTCTTTTTATGGAATAATTATATATGTGACAAGGTCTTTTCAAAGCATTTAATAGATTTTTTATTTGTAATATTACCATTTAAAAGAAGAATTTTGTTTGGAGATTTCTTTAATAGGAAAACTTAATAAAAGTGCAAGTCCTTTGTGTTGGACCTCTGCTAAATAGATGTTTTCAATAGTAATTGAAGTCTACTTGGTTGAAAATTGGAGTTTGTTGTATTGTAGTGGAAGGTTTACCTTTGATTTTTGTTTGCTTCAAATTTGTGGTGACACAAGATTGCATCTTAGTTAAAAATTAGGGTTAATTAATATTTTAAGCTAAATACTTGTGTGTATTGGTTCAATAAAAGAGACTATGGCATGCTAAGATTGTTGTCACAATTTGTTCAACCTTATCCAATAAATCCATACCTCTGTAATCCACTCACGAATTTGAACCTCCATGTTAATACAAGCTTAATCACCTTACTTGTGGATAGACCACATTCTTGTTATTCAAATCAAATCAAATCTTGTTTTAAGAGGGCTTTTAAAGATATATATTTTCAAAACTTTCAAAAATTCATTTACAAAAATGATTTTCTACTCATAAATCTAATTTTAACTTTTCCTTCTACTATATTTTAGTTACAAAATAATTTATATTCATTATTTTTTTACTAACTAAATTACAACTATTTATTAATACAAAAGATATATATTCTATATTTTGTATTCTAAAATTAACTAAATTATCAACTTTTGTCAACACAAATAATATCATTCAATTTTAGTTTTTTTTTACTAACTAAATTACAACTATTTATTAATACAAAAGATATATATTTTATATTTTGTATTTTAAAATTAACCAAATTATCAACTTTTGTCAACACAAATAATATCAGTTTTTATTTGTATTAACAAAATAAAAACAATTTGAAGATTTCACTTTCAATTTGGAGGGCATTTGTCTTTGAAGTGGAATTTTTATAAATGATAAAGTAAAAGGTGTGTGTATATATATATCAATTTTCATTCAAATAAATTTTGGGATGTAATAAGTTGTAAAGAACAATAAGCACATGATGAAGGAAGAATAATTTTAAGAGGTCCAAAGAAGAAAAAATAATAATTTAAAAATAGATTGATCCCACTTTAAAAGTTTGGGAAGTGAGCCCTCTCTTAAATTTATGACAATTATATGCATCACCCATAAAAATTTTAGTGTTAGTGAGATATAGTTTGTTTAATGATCTTGTTTGTACTTAAGAAAAACATCCATGCATACTGGACATTGACAAATTAAGGGGTACTAACTTATTATGAACCGTCATTGGGAAGCTACATTTCTTAGAGTACAACACCATTAAAAAAATTAGTCCCAAGGCATTGAAAAGACACTTATTATAAAGGAAGAGAAAATGTTGGATGAGGAAATGATAAAAAGGAAGATACAACATCCCTAAGGAGGAAAAAACATGGAAGCAAATGCTATTTAAGATTTTTGTGGTATAGGGAATTTTCCCTTGAGGATTTTGTGTTATGTTTAGAAAATAAACCACCAAATTGTGTATGACATTACACAAAAAAATGTTATTTCTAATCATCAAGCATATTTTCAATCATAGGATATAATTATTTCTCTACCAAAATTTCACAATATGAATATTTAAGAAATAAAAATGTGCTTCACTTTTATTATACGATTATGTTAACTTGAAATGGGGTAAGAATTATGTTAAATTAACATAATAGCTCAAAAAGAAAATATTAACATTGCATAAGTTGAATCTATATTTTTTCATTCAAATTTATTGATCAAAATTAATTTTACTTTTTTTTTTTCTTTAAGTTATTTTGCACCTATTTGGGGGCAATTGCTAGTTATTAATTTTCGACAAAGCTCATAGAATATCTTGAGAGTACACTTGTCTCATTCTGGTTACTTCGAAGACTTCTTTCTCCGAGGTCTGTTTTTGGACACAGTTTTGGAGTTTTGGTTGTCCCTCTATTCAATAACAACATGCTGTGTGTCTTAAATAAAATTGACTCATCGTCAAATAAAATATCGCTCATGACCATGAATTATCGCTCATGACCATCAATTTTCTCTATAGTTCTGTGCTTTCTTGTCGGATGCTTGTTGACTGAATAAAACCCTTTCTATGCTGCTGGAAGCTTCCAACAGTGGGTGCACCTCCATTTTAGAGTCTCGCCGTCGATCTATTGTGCAATGGCTTTTTTTAACATTTGAGAGAAATATCTGTACCAATGGCTATGTTTCCTTACTATGGCTCTGTTTCCTTGCTGTCAGTTTTTATCGAAAGGATTTTTCACTTAGTAATAATTTTCATTTCCGTGTTGATTGTATTAGTAGGATGCCAAACCTGCGCCCACCATACCCTTCGTGATTGAAGATTTGGCAAGCATTCAAACACTTAATGGGATTTCAATTGAATTTTTTTAATATTTGTAAGACTGTTTGCAGCCACCAATAGTGGAGGATTTTTCTACCGATTTACCATGTGTTCGGTTGGAATCGAGGAGAGGCGATTCCTTGCTTGTACCTAAATCAACGTTTCTTCTAGTGAAAAAATTGCAAAGCCGACCACGGCTGAATTCTTATAACACTATGTTGGAGAAATATAAATAGTTAAAAATCTGTGTATTACAGTGTACGAATATTTATACAACTTTCAATGAGGGACCATGTAACAAAATGTTCTTGTACTAAATGTTATCAATTTTGTATACAATGTAAATGTGTATGGTGTGAGCTCCTCGCTGTCCAACAAACTTGGAGAGGGCATGTTTAGTAGAGACTGTATCGGGAGTGAAGACCTTCCACACTCTTCTCCACCGAATGCATTATCTCCGGAATTGAAGTTTTGCAAACTGTAAAAATTACAGCATTAAAGACAAATTAATCATAGCTATAACTTTAGATATGGCAAAATATTTTGAGAAATGAACAAGATGAACGGAGGAAGTTATTGCGATTGCAGGAAGCCTGGACTTTTGTAATGATCTCCATATAGGTCGCCTGCCTCATATTTTAAATTTGTTAGTAACAACATCGAAGTTTAAATATTTAGCTTGATTACACAAATTACTCCAATTAATGTCTATCTTTCAACATTTTAACTTATATTTCATACACATTAACTCCATTAATCTCCATATTTAAAAATAAATAAATAAATTAGGTCAAGTGAACCATTTTACTTAATGACACTAAATTACTCAAATTAATGTAAAATAGTGAAAGAAAAAGAAAGGAATGGGCTTATGTACACTATTTCGACTTATTTACACAAACTACTTCCACTGCTATCAATATTTGGAACTACAAATAACCAAATACGCTCAGGTTTTGCTATAAACCCAATCGGTTGCTTCCCATCAAGTGAATTAATAATTCAAATCGCACTCAGAGGTAGGGCATTTCCTATTGATATAGGAGCTTTTGGACCAGAAAGAATAGTATTTCCAATCATAACCCCTCTGGGATGCAGAATATACATCTTATGGCCATTCTTGTAGTGCACCTTGCAAATGTATGCACTTCGATTAGGATCATATTCTATGGTCGCAATTTCTCCTGATATGTTTTCCTTATTAAGTCGAAAATCAATTTGAGGATACAGGCACTTGTGACCCCTCCCGTGTGTTTTGCGGTAATAATTCCTCTTCCATTACGACCTTTCCCACAATGATGTTGTCGAGAGGTCAATTTCTTCTACGGGTCAAACTGCACTCTTCCATCGAAACCTGATACAGAAAAGCTTATATATACAAATTACTCTCAGGTTAATGTCCATGTTTGTTAGTACAATTAAGGAAATAATTTGAATAATATTTGGTTGGAAAAATCAAGAAATAAGTCAAAGAGAAGAAATTTGTGACTCGATTTGCTAAATCCAATGTTAGTTTAGATACTAGTGAGACTATTAAAAAAATTATTGGAATAACATTTTAAAATTAAGAATGAGAAATTGGTTAAAGCTTATAAAAATAATTACAGATTTTTAAATATATTTATATTTTAGAGTAATTTTTAAAAATAAATTTAAAGACAATATAAATATATTTTATTATTTTTTTAAATTATATTAGTTAAAAATAAATTTATAACTTCAAAGTTGATTTATTTTAATTTATTGTATAGTAATTTTATGAATTTATTTATCTCCATAACTTTTGAAATATATTTTTATTTATATAGTAATATTTTTTAGTTTATTTAAAAACTTCAAATATCTTCTTTTAAAAATTATAGATTTTAAATTATGAAAGGGTTTTGTCTCAAACTTTATGTATAAAATTGTAGAGATATAGATCTAAGCATGACTTTATAAATAGAAAAATTGTCATGTATTTAGAAAGAAGTATTATGTTTAGAAATTACAATTTGAGGGACGAGGATCTATATTAGGAGAAATGATAAGTTAATAATTGCATGTATTTATGGATAAAAGTGAGTATATGAAGTTGGTGGACCTTTTAGATGCAACTAGATTTTTAGAAAATGATCATTAAGACCTTGAAAAGTTGCACTAACACTTGGCATACATCTACACATTTGCCAATTTTCGTTGTCAATGTTAGAAAAAATAAAAATTGAGTTAGTTGTGAACATTCTCAATAAACCAGCATAGATTCATCTAAAAGGGGATCTACCAAGAAACACTAGGGATCAAATCTCTCAAGGTGTAAACCCTTTTTTAGAGTGGAAATGTGTAATCCAATGCTTATGGTTTTAGTTTATCTAATTTATGTTGTTTTATATATATATGCAATTCTAAATAATTTAAATTCATTTAAGCCTGCAAGTTATTTTTAATAATATTTTTTTTATATAAAGTACACGTGTCAACTCTAGGATGAGCATCAAAGGAATTACACATCTCTTCTAATGGGCTATAGAATGTACCTCTTGGGTGCAAAAATTTTATTTATTTTGAAAGGTGATTCAATTTCCAGCTTTTCATATTTATTTTGTGGAGGTACGTCAAAATACCCATGTAAGATCAATGATATCTATTTAACAACATAACTAAAAAATAGATAAGATTAAATAGTTTTTCATAAATGGATAAGATTAAATAGTTTTTCATAAAATTGTAGATTTTATATTTTTATTAGAAAGTGGAAAAGAAAAGTAGAAAAAAAACACCTAAATTTAGGATATTTTAGATTAAATAGTTTTTCATAAATGGATAAGATTAAATAGTTTTTGTAGAGGTACGTCAAAATACCCATGTAAGATGAATGATATCTATTTAACAACATAACTAAAAAATAGATAAGATTAAATAGTTTTTCTAAATGGATAAGATTAAATAGTTTTTCATAAAATTGTAGATTTTATATTTTTATTAGAAAGTGGAAAAGAAAAGTAGAAAAAAACACCTAAATTTAGGATATTTTAGTTAGTGGGTTCTATCTTTCTATTTTATTAAAACTATACCTAGTTGTTTTTTTTCTAATTAACACTAAATATGATAATATATCGAAAATGACACTATTATCATGTAAAATTATAATAATGTCCATGATGTTTTGATAACACTTAAAATATGAGATTCAACCAAAGTTAGATTTTATAGTGTAACTATTAATCATCATTTTGTGTAAAAATGATATCATACATGTGATTATATTTTGAAAATTAATCAAGTAATTTTTTCATACATGATTTCATTGGTTTTGATTCAACAAATAATTTAAGTGGACTTCATGTGTGTAGTTTATTTGCATTTTTTTTTTGGTTTTGGATTTTTCTAACCAATAATGTTAGTAACCAAGAACATGTTTTAATATTTGCATTCATCACATATAATATATGCTAGGCGATGCTTGAGGATTTTATGACTATATGAGTATCTTCGCAAATTAAAACCTTTGATTAAAATGTAAATATTGTATAATTGAGGACAAATCTTTAAACTATTTCTATAGTGGTCACACTCCTACTTGATAAGATCACTCTATCTATGCTAGGCTTTTCAAACCTCACTAAAACACAAAGTTTGATGCAAACTAATATTTAAAACACTTCCATGAAAAGTAGATAACTAGGCCAACATAAAAATTTAATTCAATAGACCTTAAATTCATTGTATATTTGTTTTCAATAATAAAAAGTTCATCTATCTTTTGTGAATAATAATTGTTGTTTGCAATTTTTCCGCGAGGAAAACCCCTTTGCTAAAATAGATTTAAAGTAATATTTTTATGTCCATGTGCATCTTCATTAGTATTTTTAAAGCATAAACTATCTTGACAACTATAGCAACAACTATTAGACAAGATCATGCCAAAAGAAATAGAAATAAAATAGATTTAAATTTCGAATGTGTGTCCCCGTGCTCATCTTCATTGGTATCTATAAAGAAAAAAAATAGCTTGATAACAGTAATAACTATTAGACAATATCACACCAAAGGGCACTCGCACAAATTTGGTTCCACTTTTTAGTGCCGCTTAAGAAATCAGAAACGCACTTCCGAAGTGCAAATCAAGAACGCATATACGTTATTGATGGTACGTTCAGAATAACCTGAGCCCAAACACAAGGCTAATGTTCGTAAAGAAGTATCGCATATGCGATATTTAACATTTACAAAACGCATATATCGCATTTAAGAAAGTAATAGGTAACATTATGTGCAATATGTAACATTATGTGTATATGCATGGAAAGTAATAGGTAACATTATGTGTACAAAATAATTAAGACAATAGAGTTTTTTCTTGATTTTAATTAGTAAGTTCTTTTAATATTACCATTTTTTCTAGCACAAGTGATGGTGGAGCTCATCGGAGAATCACTTCTCTAAGATAATCAGCCAAGCAATAATACTACTGTGTAACAACAATGGCACTTAAGGAGGTAGTTTATGGAAGAAAACCACCTCAATACCAAACCACACAAGAAGCCTATGAATTGCATTTGTTTCTAATTCCTCCTCGATGGGAAATCCATTTCCTCACAAACTATCGACATTTATAACTTTCTACATGTATTTTCACATAGGTTTTTTACCAAGGAGAAACAACCAATCGAAAACCCTAGTTCAAGTTTCATTTATTTCTTTTTCTATCACACCATCTCTATTTGGCTATACATGTGACTACACCATGAAAATACCAAAATTGGATTGAGCATTCCTTCGTTGGTCATTTAAAAAGGAGTCGCATAGCCTCGCAAAAGGTTTAAGTTGTGTAGCGTCACCTGAATCTTCTTCATCTTCTATTATTACAAGAACCATAACCTACGATAAATGGCCAACACGAAAGGCCCTAGTTCTTTTTTTGAAATATTAATTTTTCTATCACACCACTTATATTTCTCTACACATGTGACTACTTCAAAGACATGCTAATGAAAGTGGAGAGGGTATTCCTTCATCCATTACGTAAAAAGGACTCCAATAGCCTCACAAAACTTTCAAGCTGTGGAGTGTCACTCAAATATACATGTTCTATTTGTGTTGTTAACACCACTCTTAATGGAAAACTCTAGTAATTTAAGTAAGAAGCTTAAGGAAGCTTGGAATCAACAAAGATTGAAGCCTCCGCAAAGCTTTGCTCTAAATATATTGCATCCTCTACTTGTTATCAACAATATGACTACTTAGTTTTCTTATTTCCTCCTGCAAATTTTTGTCAAGTTCATTTGTCGTTACTTGTCTCTCCTAAATTTTCACGGAAATTTTAGTAACCTCCTTCTCATCTTTATTCAAGTTCATGCTTGTTGGATAACATTATTTTAGGCATATCTTGTTTGTATTCCCACACTAAATTAATCCTTCAATAAGTTTGGATGGCCTTTACTATGGCTCCAAAACCATGTTTGTAAATGCTTAGAACAATAACAATATGTTTACACCAACATAATGAGAAAAATAACCTTTCTAGTTGCATGCTTCACATTACCAAAAATATTTTATAGACTACATAAAGTGACTTACAATCCACTAAAGTGACTTATAGACTACTAAATTTTAATTCTTTTATTTAATTATTTAGGTAGGAAAAAGGATGGGGCATATGCAATATTTCACATTTACAAAACACATATGCGATATATATCGGAAGTGCAATATATCGCATATGCGATATTGAAAACTAAAAAAAAAACTAGAGGTCAAAGGCCTCAAATATCATTTGCACAGTCGAGGATTGGGAGAGCGAAAAACCGCGTGGGACAAATAATACAGAGGCGATTTGTGTTTTAGCTTTTGGAGGTCGGGTTCGAGGTGGATTGGCTCCAATGGCAGGTGAATGATCTTATCCATTTCAGTTAGTCTTCAATTCTTTATTGTTTTCCATAATTTCATAGTTTTTATAATTATTTTAAACAAATTTAATAAAAAAAATTGAATGAAATCACAGAATGATTAAGTAAAATAACTTGTATTTTTTTGTTTAAATCTTAATAGATAACAGAAATGAACAAGACAATGTGGAAAACCCACCCTCTAATAACCCACAACCTAACCCAAACATGAACCCAAGCCCAAACCCGGAGGGGGAACATGATCGAAACTCACAGATTATTGCACGTTTGGCATCATTGAGGCACCTTAGATCATCTATTAGAGGGGGGGATCATTTAAGAGAGTCTTTAGTCGATGCATTGGACACAATAACAAACACAATTATCGAATCCCAAGGATCTCTGTACAACATTAGCTCGTACAGAGAATCCAGGAGGCAATACTACTCCAATGTATTGAGTTATAAAGACATCAAAGCCCTTAAAATTACAAAAGACCAATTATTTTCATTATTCCGGGACCCTAGCACCGGATTGGTTCAACCCACCAGTCAAGCACACATTTCCATAGACTGGTGCATTGAACCAAATATAAAGTCCAATTGGATGGATCGTTGGTATATGGTCTTCAATGAAGACCCTCATGGGAATAGGGACATCCCATTTTATTTCCTTAGGAAGTTGTATGCAGAATTCATCCTAGGGAAACATGTTAACTACTTCAATATCTTAGGCTTCCAGGGTGTTGGTCATGGGATTCCCCAAGATAGGGAGGGGCCTGGACGGATCCTAACCATGTGCCACGCCCTCCACACACACCAAAACCCCGTCGGCTATATCCTCTTGCGGGTCCTGTGATTAAGGATACAAAGGAGGCATTATTTGACTTGGAAGATACATTGCTTCAGCATGGGACTGATGTCCAAGGCAATGTAGACCTAGGGGCTAGCACTTCTAAGGCAGGCCCATCTACAGATAACATAGGAGATGCAGAGGATTCAAAGCATCGTGTTACTCCACACCCTTGCACATTGTGTGGAGGAATATGTTATGTCCCTCCTTTAGACTTCTGAGACGATGGATTACTTTGCTTTGTAAGTAAAACTGATTATTTTCATATTATATTTTTTCATTTCAAAATTTTCAATTCTTTCGCAATTTATTTCTATTTAATTATCTAACAAATTATGTGAACAAATATACAGTTGGTTTCCCATGGCACGCCAGAGTCGCATAGTTCACCGATCAATGTTGAGAACATTGATGCAACTGTCAATATTGCATATGGGTTTGGTTCTTCACCAATAGGGGTAAGAACTATACTTGTTAATTTGTCAACTTTATTTACATATTTATAGTATAGATTGTAACATTCAATACATCCTA
Source organism: Pseudotsuga menziesii (assembly GCA_001517045.1). Lineage (NCBI taxonomy): Eukaryota > Viridiplantae > Streptophyta > Pinopsida > Pinales > Pinaceae > Pseudotsuga > Pseudotsuga menziesii. Next base: position 108,690 of record LPNX011202364.1, on the reverse strand, counting down.
ATTTTGATACAACATGTTTTATGCAGGGTGATCAGGATGAGTACATTGTATCCTAGCCTATTCCCTCTCATGTAGAGGTAGATTCCCAAACACGGGTATTATTTTAAATATGCTTTTAATTATGCTTTTAATTATGTTTCGCTTTCTTTGGAAAAATAATTTTTCATCCATCATGTATATGTCTCGTTTTCTTTGTATTATCTAACATTGACATATGTTACGTTATACAAGGAACTGTTGATCCATTGATGCTTGATGAGCACCAATGCGAGGTTGTTACCGACCCACCTCTTCCCCCCCACCAGGTACATGTATGTTTCGCTTTTTTTGAAAACATCATTTTTCTTCCATGTAGTATATATGTCTAAGATTCTTTTTATTATCTGAATTTGAAATATGTTACTTTATGTAGGAACCTATTGAGACACTGATGCTTGAAGAGCACCAAAGCGAGGCTGTTGTCAACCCACCTCTTCCCCTAGCCAGGTACATGTATGTTTCGCTTTCTTTGGTAACATCATTTTCTGTCCATGTAGTATATACGTCTCTGATTCACTATTTTATCTGAAATTGACATATATGTTACTTTATGAAGGCCCCTAGTGAGGCACTGGTGCATGAAGAGCACCAAATCGGTGACCCATCTTTGACGAGCCAGCAATATGCTTATGTATCACTTTGTTTGTATGTTTGTGTATCACTTTCTCCTATTTAGGGTTTAGGGTACATGTATATTTGTTGACATTGGCATATATATATATATTTTATGCAGCTTGATAGTGAGCAAGCGGTGCTTGAAGAGCACCCAATCAGGGTCATTGTTGGTGAGGCACCACGACCCGCCATTACTTACTCATGTACAGTAAGTAAAAATGTTATTTTGGTTTTGGAATTTGAACAAATGTACATAGAATTTTTAAAGGTTGGTAAATTAACTTACAACATTTGGTTTTTCTATAGTCTCCACTGATGCAACCTTTCCCTAGTTAGTTCATGCAAGTATTGGTGATCATGTGTTTCTAGTTCCCTCTCCTAACTTACATGATTGCTCACTAAACCATAGTTCCATCTCATACCTTGTCAACCCTAGTTGGAGCATGCAAATTGGTGTTCATGAAATCCTACTTGGTGCATGCAAGTATTGGTGATCATGTGTTTTTAGTTCCCTCTCCTAACTTGCAAATTGCTCACTAAACCCTAGTTCCATCTCATAGCTTGTCAACCCTAGTTGGATCATGTAAATTGGCGTTCATGAAAGCCTAGTTGGTGCATGCAAGTATTGGTGATCATGTGTTTCTGGTTCCCTCTCTTGACTTGCAAATTGCTCACTAAACCCTAGTTCTGTTAGGATTATTAATCCTCCCTTGTCCAAATTTGGTCATATGTCTAAATCGGGAGTCCATCCAGTCTATTAATAGTCATTAGCACCATTGATTCCACTTGACCTAATTAGGGCACATGTTTCAGTTACTAAAGTGTGGGGAACACTAATTGAGGCTCACTGCCACTAATTGCAATTGATTGCATCAGTTTAGGAGCCTCCTAGACCAATCCCTACAATTTAGGAAGCCACTGGGAGTGCTGAAACCAACCAAGGTCAGTTCACTTCAGTTAATGACTAGTCAAGCTAAGTTAGGAGTCAACTATGTTATGTTCTAGTCCTCTACATTCAATTAGTGCTAGGTTTACTTGAGTGAACACATGTGGGGCGCATTTCTCACCTACCACTGCTAGTTAACCTTAGTCAACACTGAATGTAACACTTGAGTTATGTTTTAGAGCTCCGATGAACTCCAGTTATGGTTTAGACAAGGTCAGTTAACTATTGAGTCCTTTTATAGTGATTTAGACAAGGTCTTGGTTACCTAGAGTCAAGTAGAGTCTAATCAATTCGAAATTCCTAATGTGGATTCTAATTGCTTGTGGCTATTAAATCCATTGTACTTCATTGTAATTATCTATCTAAATACTCTTTGATTAATGAGAAGCAATCACAGCTACAAGCCATTTTTGCACTGTTTCATTCTTCAATAACTGAGTAAATTGTCTGATCTATCATGTGATTTGTGTGTTTGTCCACCGATCTATGTGCTCAATTTAATATGGTATCAAATCCTCGGTGGACAAGGCACTTCTCCTCCTCAGATCTCCTACTGGATCATTTTTTTTGTTTTACAGGTACAACTTCAAAATGATTTCATCTCTAATGAGACAAGGTCTCTGTTGGGAGTCTATTGGACTCGGTAAAGAGTGTTTTAGTAATATTAACTAGATGAATAAAAGTGACAGAGCTTTTGGAACAATAGCAACAGGTCTTTCTCCTAGCTTGTGCTACCTCATTAGATGTATTGAAGACCCGAAGGAACTCTGGACAAGATTGGACAAAACCTTTGGAATGATTTATGAGGATCATAATAGCACTTTGGAGAAAACATCCAACACCATAAGCATCCTTGATCCAAAAATATTGTCCTCCACTCTTTCTGATGAAGTTGTTCAAGATAAAGAAGAAGCAAAAGCTTCTACACAGTCAATTCGAATTGAACAAAGTCTCCATGTGGTGACTCCTTCTCCTGATGCTCCGGAAGTTCATGAGATCTATGATATATCATCTTCTCATATTTCTGAAACACAAGAGGACATTCGAATCTCTGATATTGAAGAAAAATTTTGCTGCACTTCCATGCAAAAATTCATCGGTGATTTTCCTTTAAATTCTGTGCAAAATTTATTAGTAATTGCTTCCGAAAGTGAAGAGAAATTTGATTTTTCTCCCTCTAATGTTGTTGCTGGTGTCAAAATATGTGATACCTTGGATATTTTGGAAGAAATATCAGATTACCAGAGTGATCCATTCGCTCCCCATGATCTATATTTTCCGGCAAATTCCTACAGGATTGCATGCACCAAAATTCAAAATTTTGAAGAAGAAGAAAGTTGTGCATCCACCGTCTCGATTAACCATTTATTTGAATCTGATATTAACCTTATTGGATCTGATATGATCTTATTTAGTTCTGATCTGATATTGCTTGGTTTAATATATCAAATTCATAATCTTTCAGTACCACTTGTAGCTGTTCTCATCAACGGTGTGAAGAAACAAGTACCACAAGTCTCCTACAAAACTGCTGCTAGGGATTTGATTCCATTTCACAGTTTTGGATATGTTTTGAACCTATTTAGATCTTATTTACTTTGTGATATAATATTATTTGGTTCATATTTTAAAATCCAAAATCCTTCAATCATGCTTGTAGCTGCTCTCACCAATTCCAGTGTGAAAAATCAAGTACCGCACTTTCTCTTCAAAACTGTTGATGGGGATTTGGTGTTATTTTCATCATATGCGGTTGCTGATATTTTATTATGTGATTCATTATATATTTCAAAAACTATATCAGACTATGGATCTCAAGCATTTTCTCTCAACAGTCCCAGTGTTTCTCTACCATTCATCACATGCTCATCTCCTCACAGAACTAGTAAAGAAGAATATTTTCTGCATCCGCCTGGACATCTGCTCCTAACACTTGGGGCTGTTCTTACCACTCATGGTTTTTTGTTCATGGATGCAACATATCAGTTTCTTGAGTGTTCCTCACATTCTCTAAATTCTCAATAACCTTTCCTCACTTTTCAGTTGACTTCAGTTGCTCTACATGGGTCCATTCTTCATCTAGCATCTATCTATATTTCTGATTTAGTTGAGCATATCATTCTCCTTCCAAAGAGGAATATTCCTCTAGACATAATGATGGATAGGTTCACATGCCAGGCCCTAGGATACCTATGCATAGAAGAACCAGATTGATCCTGATTCTACCTACTTAATTAGAGGGGGGATTTTTTCCCATGTGGTTTTTCCACAGCACCTTGTTTTTGAGCAGTTACTTTACTTTACTTGATGTAATGGGTGACCTATGGTCTTAGTTACCAGGGCCCATAGATTGTCCAAGTTAGAATTCAGGGGGGGTGTTAGTATTATTAATCTTCCCTTGTCCAAATTTGGTCATATGTCTAAATCGGGAGTCATGTCTAAATTAGGAGTCCATCCAGTCTATTTATAGTCATTAACACCATTGAGTCCACTTGACCTAATTGGGGCACATGTTTCAGTTACTAAAGTGTGGGGAACAGTAATTAAGGCTCACTGCCACTGATTGCACTTGATTGCATCAGTTTAGCAGCCTCCTAGACCAATCCCTACAATTTAGGAAGCCACTGGGAGTGCCAAAACCGACCAAGGTCAGTTCACTTCAGTTAATGACTAGTCAAGTTAAGTTAGGAGTCAGTTCCATTCAGTTATAGTCCTCTACATTCAATTAGCACTAGGTTTACTTGACTGAACACATGTGGGGCACATTTCTCACCTACCACTGTCATTTAACCTTAGTCAACACTGAATGTAACACTTGAGTTATGTTTTAGAGCTCCGATGAACTCCGGTTATGGTTTAGACAAGCTCAATTAACTATTGAGTCCTCCGATAGTGATTTAGACAAGGTCTTGGTTACCTACAGTCAAGTAGAGTCTAATCAATTCGAACTTCCTCATGTGGATTCAAATTGCTTGTGGCTATTAAAGCCATTGTACTTCATTGTAATTATCTATCTAATTACTCTTTGATTAATGAAAAGCATTCACAACTGCAAGCCATTTTTGCACTGTTTCATTCTTCAATAACTGAGTGAATTGTGTGATCTATCATGTGAGTTGTGTGTTTGTCCACCGATTTATGTGCTCAATTTAATATGGTATCAGAGCCTCGGCGGACAAGGCACTTCTCCCTCTCAGATCTCCTACTGGATCATTTTTTTGTTTTGCAGGTACAAGTTCGAAATGATTTCATCTCTGATGAGACAAGGTATCTGTTGGGAATCTATTAGACTCGGTAAAGAGTATTTCAGTAAGATTAACTGGCTGAATAAAAGTGACGGATCTTTTGGAACAATAGCAACAGGTCTTTCTCCTAGCTTGTGCTACCTCATTAGATCTATTGAAGACCCAAAGGAACTATGGACAAGATTGGAAAAAACCTTTGGAATGATTTATGAGGATCATAATAGCATTTTGGAGAGCACATCCAGCACCATAAGCATCCTTGATCCAAAAATCTCCGCCTCCACTCTCTCTAATGAAGTTGTTCAAGATAAAGAAGAAGCAGAAGCTTCTACACAGTCAATTCGAATTGAAGACAGTTTCCATGCGGTGACTCCTTCTCTTGATGCTCCTGAAGTTCATGAGATATATGATATCTCATCTTCTCATATTGCTGAAACAGAAGAAGAAATTCAAATCTCTGATATTGAAGAAAAATTCCGCTACACTTCCATGCAAACATTCACCGGTGATTTTCCTTTAAATTCTGTGCAAAATTTACTAGTAATTGCTTCCGAAAGTGAAAAGAAATTTGATTTTTCTCCCTCTAATGTTGGTGCTGGTGTTAAAATATGTGATAACTTGGATATTTTCGAAGAAATATCATATTACCAGAGTGATCCATTCGCTCCCCATGATCTATATTTTCCATCAAATTCCTGCAGGATTGCATGCACCAAAATTCAAAATTTTGAAGAAGAAGAAAGCTGTGCATCCACCATCTCGGTTAACTATTTATTTGAATCTGATATTAACCTTATTGGATATGATATGATATTATTTAGATCTGATCTGATATTTCTTGGTTTAATATATCAAATTCATAATCTTTCAGTACCACTTGTACCTGTTCTCATCAACGGTGTGAAGAAACAAGTACCACAAGTCTCCTACAAAACTGCTGCTAGGGATTTGATTCCATTTCACAGTTTTGGATCTGTTTTGAACCTATTTAGATATGATTTACTTTCTGATCTGATATTATTTGTTTCATATTTTAAAATCCAAAATCCTCCAGTCATGCTTGTAGCTGCTCTCACCAATTTCGGTGTGAAAAATCAAGTATCGCACTTTCTCTTCAAAACTGTTGATGGGGATTTGGTGTTAGTTTCCTCATATGAGGTTGTTGATATTTTATTATGTGATTCATTATCTATTTCAAAATCTATATCAGACCATGTAGCTCAAGCATTCGCTCTCAGTCCCAGTGCTTCTCTACCATTGATCACATGCTCATCTCCTCACAGAACTAGTAAAGAGGAAGATTTTCTGCATCCGCCTGGACACCTGCTCCTAACACTTGAGGATGTTCTTACCACTCATGGTTTGTTGTTCATGGATGCAACATATCAGTTTCTTGAGTGTTCCTCACATTCTCTAAATTCTCAAGAACATTTTCTCACTTTTCAGTTGACTTCAGTTGCTCTACATGGGTCCAGTCTTCATCCGGTACCTGTCTATATTTCTGATTTAGTTGAGCATATCATTCTTCTTCCAAAGAGGAAGATTCCTCCAGACATAATGATGGAGAGTTTCACATGCCAGGACCCAGGATACCTGTGCACAGAAGAACCAGATTGATCCTGATTCTACCTGCTTAATTAGAGGGGGGGATTTTTTCCCATGTGGTTTTTCCCCAGCACCTTGTTTTTGATCAGTTACTTTACTCTACTTGATGTAATGGGTGACCTATGGTATTAGTTACCAGTACCCATAGATTGTCCAAGTTAGAATTCAGGGGGGGTGTTAGGATTATTAATCCTCCCTTGTCCAAACTTGGTCATATGTCTAAATCGGGAGTCCATCCAGTCTATTTATAGTCATTAACACCATTGAGTCCACTTGACCTAATTGGGGCACATGTTTCAGTTACTAAAGTGTGGGGGACACTAATTGAGGCTCACTGCCACTGATTGCACTTGATTGCATCAGTTTAGGAGCCTCCTAGACCAATCCCTACAATTTAGGAAGCCACTGGGAGTGTCGAAACCAACCAAGGTTAATTCACTTCAGTTAATGACTAGTCAAGCTAAGTTATGAGTCAATTACATTATGTTCTAGTCCTCTACATTCAATTAGAGCTAGTTTTGCTTGACTGAACACATGTGGGGCACATTTCTCACCTACCACTGTCAGTTAACCTTAGTCAACACTGAATGTAACACTTGAGTTATGTTTTAGAGCTCCGATGAACTCCGGTTATGGTTTAGACAAGGTGAGTTAACTATTCAGTCCTCCGATAGTGATTTAGACAAGGTCTTGGTTACCTACAGTCAAGTAGAGTCTAATCAACTCAAACTTCCTCATGTGGATTCGAATTGCTCGTGGCTATTAAAGCCATTGTACTTCATTGTAATTATCTATCTAATTACTCTTTGATTAATGAAAAGCATTCACAGCTGCAAGCCATTTTTGCACTGTTTCATTCTTTAATAACTGAGTAAATTGTGTGATATATCATGTGAGTTGTGTGTTTTTCCACCGATATATGTGCTCAATTTAATATGGTATCAGAGCCTCAGCAGACAAGGCACTTCTCCTCCTCAGATCTCCTACTGGATCATTTTTTTTGTTTTGTAGGTACAACTTCGAAATGATTTCATCTCTAATGAGACAAGGTCTATGTTGGGTGTCTATTGGACTCAGTAAAGAGTGTTTTAGTAATATTAACTGGATGAATAAAATTGATGAAGCTTTTGGAACAATAGCAAGAGGTCTTTCTCCTACCCTGTGCTGCCTCATTAGATCTATTGAAGACCCGAAGGAACTCTGGACAAGATTGGACAGAACCTTTGGAATGATTTATGAGGATCATAATAGCACTTTGGAGAGCACATCCAGCACCATAAGCATCCTTGATCCAAAATATCGGCCTCCACTCTCTCTGATGAAGTTGTTCAAGATAAAGAAGAAGCAGAAGCTTCTACACAGTCAATTCGAATTGAAGACAGTATCCATGCGGTGACTCCTTCTCCTGATGCTCCGAAAGTTCATGAGATATCTGATATATCATATTCTCATATTTATGAAATAGAAGAATACATTTGAATCTCTGATATTGAAGAAACATTCTGCTGCACTTCCATGTAAACATTCATCGGTGATTTTCCTTTAAATTCTGTGCAAAATTTACTAGTAATTGATTCCGAAAGTGAAGAGAAATTTGATTTTTCTCCCTCTAATGTTGCTGCTGGTGTGAAAATATGTGATACCTTGGATATTTTGGAAGAAATATCAGATTACCACAGTTATCCATTCACTCCCCATGATCTATAGTTTTCGGCAAATTCCTAAAGGATTGCATGCACCAAAATTCAGAATTTTGAAGAAGAAGAAAGTTGTGCATCCACCGTCTCAGTTAACGATTTATTTGAATATGATATTAACCTTATTGGATATGATATGATATTATTTAGATACGATCTGATATTTCTTGGTTTAATATATCAAATTCATAATCTTTCAGTACCACTTGTAGCTGTTCTCATCAACGACGTGAACAAACAAGTACCACAAGTCTACTGCAAAACTGTTGCTGGGAATTTGATTCCATTTCACAGTTTTGGATCTATTTTGAACCTGTTTAGATCTGATTTAATTTCTGATCTAATATTATTTGGTTCATATTTTAAAATCCAAAATCCTTCAGTCATGCTTGTAGCTGCTCTCACCAATTCCGGTGTGAAAAATCAAGTACCGCACTTTCTCTTCAAAACTGCTGATGGGGATTTGGTGTTAGTTTCCTCATATGAGGTTGCTGATATTTTCTTATGTGATACATTATCTATTTCAAGATCTATATCAGAATATGGAGCTCAAGCATTCACTCTCAACAGTCCCAGTGCTTCTCTACCATTCATCACATGCTCATCTCCTCACAGAACTAGTAAAGAGGAAGATTTTCTGCATCCGCCTAGACACCTGCTCCTAACACTTGGGGCTGTTCTTACCACTCATGGTTTGTTGTTCATGGATGCAACATATCAGTTTCTTGAGTGTTCCTCACATTCTCTAAATTCTCAAGAACCTTTTCTCACTTTTCAGTTGACTTTAGTTGCTCTACATGGGTCCAGTCTTCATCCAGCAGCTGCCTATATTTCTGATTTAGTTGAGCATATCATTATTCTTCCAAAGAGGAATATTCCTCCAAACATAATCATGGAGAGGTTCACATGCCAGGCCCCAGGATACATGTGCACAGAAGAACCAGATTGATCCTAATTCTACCTACTTAATTAGAGGGGGGGATTTTTTCCCATGTGGTTTTTCCCCAGCACCTTGTTTTTGAGTAGTTACTTTACTTTACTTGATGTAATGGGTAACCTATGGTCTTAGTTACTAGGGTCCATAGATTTTCCATGTTAGAATTCAGGGGGGGTGTTAGGATTATTAACCTCCCTTGTCTAAATTTGGTCATATGGCTAAATCAGGAGTCATGTCTAAATCGGGAGTCCATCCAGTCTATTTATAGTCATTAACACCATTGAGTCCACTTGACCTAATTGGGGCATATGTTTCAGTTACTAAAGTGTGGGGAACACTAATTGAGGCTCACTGACATTGATTGCACTTGATTGCATCAGTTTAGGAGCCTCCTAGACCAATCCCTATAATTTAGGAAGCCATTGGGAGTGCTGAAACCAACCAAGGTCAGTTCACTTCAGTTAATGACTAGTCAAGCTAAGTTAGGAGTCAGTTACATTCAGTTCTAGTCCTCTACATTCAGTTAGTGCTAGGTTTACTTGACTGAACACATGTGGGGCACATTTCTCACCTACCACTATCAGTTAACCTTAGTCAAAACTAAATGTAACAATTGATTTATGTTTTAGAGCTCCGATGAACTTCGGTTATGGTTTAGACAAGGTTAGTTAACTATTGAGTCCTCCGATAGTGATTTAGACAAGGTCTTGGTTACCTACAGTCAAGTAGAGTCTAATCAATTTGAACTTCCTCATGTGGATTCGAATTGCTTGTGGCTATTAAAGCCATTGTACTTCATTGTAATTATCTATCTAATTACTCTTTGATTAATGAAAAGCATTCACAGCTGCAATCCATTTTTGCACTGTTTCATTCTTCAATAACTGAGTAAATTGTGTGATCTATCATGTGAGTTGTGTGTTTGTCCACCTATCTATGTGCTCAATTTAATAAGTTCCATCTCATACCTTGTCAACACTAGTTGGAGCATGCACATTGGTGCTCATGAAAGCCTAGTTGGTGCATGCAAGTATTGGTGATCATGTGTTTCTAGTTCCCTCTCTTAACTTGCAAATTGCTCACTAAACCCTAGTTCCATCTCATACCTTGTCAACCCTTGTTGGTGCATGCAAATTGGTGTTCATGAAAGCCAAGTTGGTGCATGCAAGTATTGGTGATCATGTGTTTCTAGTTCCCTCTCCTAACTTGTATGATTGCTCACTGAACCCTAGTTGGTGCATGCAAATTAGTGTTCATGAAAGCCTAGTTGGTGCATGCAAGTATTGGTGATCATGTATTTATAGTTCCCTCTCCTAACTTGCATGATTGATCACTAAATCCTAGTTCCATCTCATACCTTGTCAACCCTAGTTGGTGCATGCAAATCGGTGTTCATGAAAGCCTAGTTGGTGCATGCAAGTATTGGTGATCATGTGTTTCTAATTCCCTCTCCTAACTTGCATGATTTCTCACTAAACCCTAGTTCCATTTCATACCTTGTCAACCCTAGTTGGTGCATGCAAATTGGTGTTCATGAAAGCCTAGTTGGTGCATGCAAGTATTGGTGATCATGTGTTTCTAGTTCCCTCTCCTAACTTGCATGATTTCTCACTAAACCCTAGTTCCATCTCATACCTTGTCAACCCTAGTTGGTGCATGCAAATTGGTGTTCATGAAATCCTAGTTGGTGCATGCAAGTATTGGTGATCATGTGTTTCTAGTTCCCTCTCCTAACTTGCATGAATTCTCACTAAACCCTAGTTCCATCTCATACCTTGTCAACCCTAGTTGGTGCTTGCAAATTGGTGTTCATGAAAGCCTAGTTGGTGCATGCAAGTATTGGTGATCATGTGTTTCTAGTTCCCTCTCCTAACTTGCATGATTTCTCACTAAACCCTAGTTCCATCTCATACCTTGTCAACCCTAGTTGGTGCATGCAAATTGGTGTTCATGAAATCCTAGTTGGTGCATGCAAGTATTGGTTATCATGTGTTTCTAGTTCCCTCTCCTAACTTGCATGATTTCTCACTAAACCCTAGTTCCATCTCATATCTTGTCAACCCTAGTTGGTGCATGCAAATTGGTGTTCATGAAAGCCTAGTTGGTGCATGCAAGTATTGGTGATCATGTAAGCCTAGTTGGTTTTCAAATTGTACATGGCAATGTAATTAAATGTATATTAAACTAAAAACATCAAGAAATGTAAATTTCAACAACTCGAGAGCTTGTTATTTTTCAAACTCTATTTGGTGCTGTCTAAAGACACCATTCTTGATGCCTCCAATGTGTCATAGATGGTGTTTGTATCCTAGGAACACAAAAGGATAGACATTAGTAACATCATAAGAAAGAAAAGAGAACCCAATGAAAATGTGCAAACATGATTTATAGATAACTCACCTGAGGTTGTACGATCATGTTTATAGTGTCCAGTATTCTCTGAATAATATTATTTTTGTGAATGGTATCTGTCAATCATAGGTTTATTACATTGGGTATAAAGTAAGGCTAAATAATTGAAATTGTGCTTCAGAATTCACTTTAAAGGTTAAATAACGCACCTGACAATGCACTCATACAAGTACGCCATCTGAATCATCTCTGGTTCCGATGGTGTCCATCAATCTTTTGTGCTCTATATGAGGTAGCAAGTGTCGTACATGTCACCTATTTTTGTGACCAAGTGTACGCAACTTGATGTTTATACCAACTACTAGGTTGGTGAAGTGGCATACAATAGCTCCTGGTCTATAATCCTGATATACATACCCACCCTTCCTTTTTTGTTGTGCTGCAAGTGTCAAGTAATCCCCTTTTATAACCATCGAGCCGGTTGGGAATTCAATATTTTCATCATCTGTAACAGGTTCTAGAATGGTTTGTTTCCCCTCTAAGAAACGTGCCAACCAATAGTCATAACCCCATTCATTATTTTTTGGGGCAACCACTGCATATATCTGACCTGTGAAAGGCAATAGGTCGAGTTAACAATACATTTTGTAAATAAGTTCTTTCATTTCTAATTTCTACATAAATTAAATTCTACATAGGTCGAGTAAACAATACATAAATGCATTTTCTTATTTACCTACTACTCATGTACCTGCTTGCATGAGATCCGATATGTGATCATAGTCTGTAGAAATATGTGTCTGATCATCTTCCAAATGGTCTATTTCATTAACCCCATTGAAATTGGTGCCAAGTGTCACTCTATCCCATGTATCAACGGTATCTGTAACCCCACAATCATCCCATTAACTGATGCTATAGGAACTGCAAAAGCAAGCCTTTAATCTTGTCCAAATTTGTAGGGTCGAGTTGTCTGAGCTTCTAATTGAATGAAACTGTTGATTTCCATGCACTGTGTTCACCCGATGTGTTTGCGATTGGTCCACATTTGTCACCTCCCAGAATATTCTTCGCACTAAGTGTTTCCTTATTGCTTGTTCTCCCATGACAGATGCACACCATTCAACTATAGATGCGGCATCTCAAAGGCGAGCACATGTAAACTTCGTCTCTTCCCTTCAAAGGGCAGTTTTAATGCATGCAACAACACCATCGTCCTCTCCTTTTCCATGACCAGTTTCAAAGTAGTTCCATACATGTGGAACCTTGTATTTTATGTGCAACAAACACAACCATTCAAATACACGTGCATTCTTGAACTGTCCAGCACAACCATGTGACCAAATGAAATGACGATAAAATGGTATATCCATAGCTATCATATGATCATAGAATAATTTAAAGCAATGTTGCACGTAATGGATGTCATGGGTCCGGTCTTCGCTTATGTAGAAGTGACTTTCTTTCAGTATCACACGTTTATCTTCATTACTATCTTTCCCATGTCGATACGTGATATGCACCATTATGCTCACCTGCTCTGAGTGATAGTATTGACTTTGAATTTCATTTTGTGGTTGTAGGGTGTAATTTTCTGCAAAGTCAACCATTGATAGTATTGTTCCGAGAGGGAAGGTGTCCCGGCATATTTTGAATTACTTATCTTGCCACCGTGCCATATCGACATGTTGAATGTACATTTGGATCTTTCCACGAAAATATGGAATAAAATCACATACTCATAGCTGGTACATCAATATTAATATGTCAATAAACCACATAATAAAAAATGTGTACATGAATATTAATATGTCAATATTCAACAACTTACCTATGAAGTCACCAATTTAATCTTCCTGCTTTCTTTCCCATCATGTAGCTAATATGTCTCATACTGATAGTTCTACTTCTCGACAATAGAATTCCCGAATGCTTGATCTTCACTTTCATGGATGCAATCAGACCATAATGATAGCCCACCACAATTGTTGCAAGAATCGTCTACACATTGTTTTAAGTAATGTGTCTTCCCATCTTTCCTCAGACACATTATGCTATGGATGAAATCTTTGGATGACATTGGCGGTACTGTACTTGATAATTCCTGCACATGGTTAGGATGCAAGAAATGACTTATATGTGCAAATCTATGGTAATATAGGTCAAACTCTATGTGGTATCTACAACAACAGTTGTTCCGGATGGTATTGATTAGAACATACCAAGGATTACGTTTTTCAAAAGATATTTGCTCGAGCCTTAGCTCTACGTGGGCAACTTTAAACATCTCGAACAGTTGAGTTTATGTCATGTCACATTAGAGGAATTTTGGGGTCTAAAATGGGCCTCCTAAGGAAAATGATAAAATAATAGTTAAAATAATAAAATAATAGTTAAAATAATAAAATAATATTGATTAATTTTGGAGGAAGAAAGAAAAAAACTACTTTTTGTGTTCGTATTTTCGACATATCTCCCTATGTTTTTACTCAAATTTCGATCGGGAGAGCTAGTTGGATGCGGACTTTGATTCCGCATCCAACGAGTACCCACATCATCATCACGTTTTTTTTCAGGTATTTCTTGTTTTTGGGGTATCGGGGTACGTCAAAAGTATGCAGTGTGGGTACTTGTTGAATGCGGAATCAAAGTCCACATCCAACGAGCTCTCCCGATTGAAATTTGAGTAAAAACACAATGAGATATGTCGAAAATACGAACAAAAAAAATAGTTTTTTTTAATGACAAATATGTCAATTCAACCATTATGGTTGACTTATTTTATTGAAATTCTATTGGGTCTTGAATTCCAACTCACAAAAACTTATTTTGGCACGTTTTCTTATAAGGCCCATTTTAGACCCCAAATTTCCTCTAATGAGATAATGTTTAACATGAGGTTCAGTGTTTCTAGAACCCCTACAATGTTTTAACACATCCTTCATGTTAGAAGAAGGCCTAGTGTTATCATGCCAAAACGTTTGCACTATGCCCTTTATTGCTTCAACTAACTTAATGTCTTTGCGGGGCAACCTACAGCTAAATGCCCATAATGTTTCCATTTGTCCCCCTACATCAAGGTTGTCTCTTTTTATTGAATATTTTTCAGTGTCTTTGGATGTAAAGGCACAATTTGTGATGTGCATTTAAGTAAATGATGTTGTCTTGTGGATCTGCATACAATTGATTCAGACAATACATGATGAGCCACATTACAGTCTTGTGAATGAATTGTTTTACCAATCAATGTGAATGCAGCAGCAAGAGATTTAACAATGTGATTACTTGATTCGATATTCTTCATTGTTTTTATGCCTAAATTTCTTCTAACAGTTGCCATATTTCTAAATTTAAGCAAAGCTAAAAACAATTGGCATTTACCGGCTTTGGATTTGTTATCAAAATATTGTTTCATTATTTGAGAACAATGATGAAGGATAGTGCGTTTAGCCACCTTACCTTCCATGGAAGTCAATCCGCTCTCTTCAACTTGTATTCGTTTAGGAGTTCTCTTTCGTTTTGATGCAAAATTTGTTGTCGTTCGAAATGCTAGAGTGACGTTTACATCCACTACAGGCTGACAACTTCGATTAGGAGATTGAACCACTGAACATGGTTGTTGTTGAGTAACACTTGCATCAGCAGTAACATAATTATTGAACTCTTCACAATATTGTTCATTTAGTAATTGATCAATAATATCAACTTCCATATAACCAACTTCCTTTAATGTTGCATTATATTCCTCAACCTCTACATCAGGTATCTGTTGAGGGGGAATGGGAACCATTTGCTCATGTAATGAATACCGACGATTTCTTGAATCTTCCCTCTTGTTTTCTTTTTTATTTTCTGCTTCTTCTGGTGCAAGCAGTTTCCTTGCTGACTTTCATCCTCTATTACTTACATTCCCCATTGAAATCCACCCAAACCTGTACAAAACTATGGAATTATGTAAGTAATGATAAAAAATTGCATGTTGAATAGTTCTCTGCGCGCGGGTTCAGATGAATTATGTCTTTTGATACAGTACACCTGGCCCATAGCATGCCAGCCAACATTTTGTATAAAACACATATCACATATGCGATATTGATACAATGCTTTTTAACAAACGGGCAGGTATTTTACATGTTCTCCAAAACGCATATGTGATTTAGTGCATATGGGATATATCGCATATGCGATTTAGTGCTCACTGAATATATGCAATTTACATTTATCTATGCTTATGAAGATGATGATGAACAATGATGGTGATGATGATGAGGATGATGACTATGATGATGATGATGAGGATGAGGGTGATGATGATGATGATGATGATGATGATGATGATGACCATGATGATAATGATGATGATGATGATGATGATGATGATGATGATGGTCATGATGATGAGGATGAGGGTGATGATGATGATGATGATGATGATGATGATGATGACCATGATTGATGATGAGGATGAGGGTCATGATGACGAGGAGGAGGATGAGGATTATGATGATGATGAGGATGAGGATGAGGATGGTGATGATGATGAGGATGAGGGTGTCGATGAAGATGATGATGATGGTGATGACCATGATGAGGATTAGGGTGATGATGATGAGGATGACGAGGATGAGGATGATGATTAGGATGAGGGTGATGAGGAGGAGGAGGAGGAGGAGGAGGAGGGTGATTATGATGATGATGATGAGGGTGATGATGATGATGAGGGTGATGGTGATGATGATGAGGATGAGAGTGATGATGATGAACAATGATGGTGATGATGAGGAGGATGATGACTATGATGATGATGATGATGATGAGGGTGATGATGATGATGATGATGATGATGACCATGATGAAGCTGATGAGGATGAGGGTGATGATGATGAGAAGGAGGAGGAGGAGGAGGATGATGATGAGGGATGATGATGAGGATGAGGGCGATGAGGATGATGATGATGATGATGATGACCATGATGATGAGGATTAGGATGGGGGTGATGATGATGAGGAAGAGGATGAGGGTAATGATGATGATGATGATGAGGGTGACGATGAAGATGATGATAAACAATGATGGTGATGATGAGGAGAATGATGACTATGATGAGGATGATGAGGATGAGGGTGATGAGGAGGAGGAGGAGGAGGAGGATGAGGACGATGATGGCCATGATGAAGCTGATGAGGTCATGATGATGATGAGGAGGAGGAGGAGGAGGAGGAGGAGGAGGAGGATGAGGGTGATGAGGATGATGATGATAATGATGATGACCATGATGATGATGATGAGGATGAGGGTGACAATGAAGATGATGATGAACAATGATGGTGATGATGAGGAGGAGGATGACTATGATGATGATGATGAGGATGAGAGTGATGATGATGATGAGGATGAGGATGAGGATGAGGATGATGATGATTATGATGATTATGATGATGATCATGATGACCATGATGATGATGATGAGGATGAGGGTGATGATGAGGAGGAGGAGGAGCAGGGTGATGATGATGATGAGGATGAGGGTGACGATGAAGATGATGGTGATGATGAGGAGGATGATGACTATGATGATGATGATGAGGGTGAGGGTGATGATGATGATGAGGAAGAGGAGGATGAGGATGATGATGATGACCATGATGATGATGATGAGGATAAGGGTGACGATGAAGATGATGATGAACAATGATGGCGATGATGAGGAGGAGGATGACTACGATGATGATGATGAGGGTGATGATGATGACGATGATGATGATGATGAGGGTGATGATGATGACGATGATGACGATGATGATGATGATGAGGATGAGGGTGATGAGGAGGAGGAGGAGGAGGAGGAGGGTGATGATAATGATGATGATGACGATGATGATGAGGATGAGGATGGTGATGATGATGATGATGACGATGAGGATGATGATGGTGATGATGATGATGATAATGATGACAATGATGATGAACAATGATGATGATGAGGAGGAGGAGGAGGATGATGACTATGATGATGATGATGAGGATGAGGGTGATTATGATGATGATGATGATGAGGATGAGGGTGGTGATGATGATGATGAGGATGATGATGGTGGTGATGATGATGGTGATGATGATGAGGATGAGGGTGGTGATGATGATGATGATGATAATGAGGTTGACGATGATGATGATGAGGATGAGGATGAGGATGATGATGGTGATGATGATGATGATGATGATGGTGACGATGAGAATGATGAGGATGATGATTATGGTGATGATGATGGTGATGATGATGAGGATGAGGGTGGTGATGATGATGATGATGATGAGGTTGACGATGATGATGATGAGGATGAGGATGAGGATGAGGGTGATGATGGTGATGATGATGATGATGATGATGATGATGATGACCATGATAAAGCTGATGAGGTTCAGGGTGATGATGATGATGATGATGATAATGAGGATGAGGATGATGAGGATGAGGATGATGGTGATGATGGTGATGATGATGATGATGATCATGACAATGATGATGCTGATGAGGATGAGGGTGATGATGATGACGAGGAGGAGGATGAGGATGATGATGATGATGATGATGATGACCATAATGATGCTGATGAGGATGAGGGTGATGATGATAACGAGGATGAGGGTGACGATGAAGATGATGATGATGATGATGATGACAATGATGATGTTGATGAGGATGAGGGTGATG
Organism: Pseudotsuga menziesii; assembly: GCA_001517045.1. NCBI lineage: Eukaryota > Viridiplantae > Streptophyta > Pinopsida > Pinales > Pinaceae > Pseudotsuga > Pseudotsuga menziesii. The sequence goes on along the minus strand of LPNX011202364.1, from coordinate 90,538 downwards.
ATGATGATGATGATGGGAATGAGGGTGATGATGATGATGATGATGAGGATGAGGGTGATGATGATGATGAGGATGAGGGTGACGATGAAGATGATGATGAACAATGATGTTAATGAGGAGGAGGAGGATGACTATGATGAGGAGGAGGAGGATGAGGGTTATGACGATGATGATGATGGGGATGAGGATGATGATGATGATGCACAACCCTATTTTCTTGGATGCACAACCCATGGCTTCGTTCACTGTTAAAAAGAGGAATTATTTGTATCCATCATAGTGTTGTCTAAATGGTATCATAATGGGATAAGGTTGCCATTACCATATATTACTCTCGTACCGAATTAGTTAAGACAAAACGCATATGCATTATAGCTTTATCATATCGCATATGCGTTATATTGCATATGCGATATGAATAAGCTATAACACATATGCGTTGTTTTAAAATTAAAATAATTGGCGGGAATAAGGTTTGGCATTAGGTTCGAAAATAGCTTTAGACTACCAAACCTATTGGCTAGGACAAATAAAACAGGGTTATTGCTTGTCTTTTAGAACTCTATCAATATGCTCAGTTTAGATGGCGTGTTTTGCTATGACATACACAATATTGTTTTATGAAAATCTAGGATATTGTAGAGTGCAATCTTACGATTCTGAATATGTAATTTTTTCCTTCAAAAATATTTATTTATTTATTTATAATTATTTTTCTAAATGACACACGCCAGTTTTAAAAAATACATACATCGATTGTTTGTTATATAACTTTTGATTTCCATCACCATTTCGCAATAAAACTATATGGTGCACTAGAAGAGATCAAGATCTACAATCTTATATTTAGAAATCAAGGATTTCATTAATTTTTTCCCCTAAAGTGTTGTACCTGCACATAAGGTTTTAATTTCAAGATTATGTGACTTCAATAATTAATAATAAAAAAATAATTCATGAAAAATTCTGAATAAATAGTGTTGCACTAGGCCCATATGTCCTTTATATGTCTGCAAGATTTTATCCCAAATTGACATCATTTACCTCATATATTGTTGCACCCGCACAAACATATATGTTAAGATGTGCTGAAAATTTGAAAACCCACTTTCACGGAAACTAATTTTGTAATCATTTACACACATTTTCTATGCATAAATGCTATATATTATGAAAGTTGATTCAATTTCCTATCTTTTCTCCTTTTACTTAATCTTCAAATAAGTTAGGGAAGTACCCCTAATTGTCACCTAAAGTTAGAGTTTTCCATTTATTCCAGTATTATGTGGCATCTAAAGTGTCTTTAAAGGAGACCATGATTGTGCATCAGCCCCAAAACCAATAGAAATGAATTGGAAATGAATTCTCGATTAAAGATTCTCTGTAAAGTTTCATGTCCTCATGTTATAATGCTTGAAATCTTCCTTTTGATGCTTGAAAACCTTTAAACTTTAGAGAAAACCATACCTAAATTACAATATAACACAAATCATATTAGTAATAGGAGATAATTTTGAGTGAGTAAATATTATCCTATCATATCTAAATGGATTTGATTCTTTTATCTCCATAAATTGTCATAAATATTCAGAATTGATTTTGTAACATTTCATTCCAAAAAGAGTACCTTTGACCATTTAACATCTTGAATTGCATACATTATTTATGAATTATTTTCCATAGTAATTTTGTTCTTAGAAAATGCTATTTTTTTTAAATGTGGTCAAAATGAAAATGCCTGCAAAAAAGAGACATAGAGAACATACAAATCTCACACCTCATCACCTGAAATTGAGGCTCAAATCAACTTTAAAGACACATACCCAAAATAGCATCTGCATGATTTTTTTCCAAATGGACTCATTTCAATCCCTCTTTCTATATTGAATGGTAATACAATATAATTCGACATAATGATATGACTCATGTGACATCAAATAATCATCTAAAGGACTACAACAAATTTGTGACTATTGTTAATATCTTACAATAATAGAGAGTTGCTCCTTAAGAGATGGATGGGATATTGTTGCAAGAGAATAATCAAATAGATGGGAAGTTGTTGCAAGAAGAGAATCAAAGTCAAAATTTTAAAGATGGCAATGAAGAAAAATTCTTTGTTACAAAAACAAAGGGACAAGGGAAGAAGATTGAGAAGAATAAGGATCATAAGGAGTTTGTAAAAGGTAGGATATCTTGCTAAGGATTGTTGTCACAAGAAAGGGGATTCTCATCAAGACAAAGGGAAGAAACATATAAATGGTGCATTAAAACATGAGAAGGTTGAACAATTATTCATTGTAAGTGTAAAGGATAAATACAAGGATTCTTGGATCTTTGCTTTTGGGTGCTCCTCAATCTAGATATGCAACATAAACAAATGACCATTCTTCATGTTTGCAGATGAAGGAATGCTAGAAATTTTGAATTCAATGGAGCATAATATATTCAAGCTTTGGCACCATGCTAGATTTTCTTTACAATAAAGAATTACACATAGCTTGCAAATTATATATTTTAGTGCATTATTGCACAATAAGACACGACAATTCATAGTATATATCACATGCATGCTGCCTCAAATCTAAAAACACATGGGATTCAAATGTATCACAAACAAACAAAAATAGCAAAAATGACCCTACGAGAAACAAAAAAAAAGCATTTTTTTGCATCTTTTACGTCTTTTGCCATTCAATTTTATAAATAATTGCAATAATATAAGATTCACTAACACTCTCACCATAGTCACAAAGGAGTTGCAACCTCTTGCTATTATTGGTGCATCCTTCAATTTTTCCACTTTCAGTTCAATACTTTGTTATCACTATGCATATCATTTGCTAAGAATTCTTTAGATATTTTGGTGCCTTGTTGAGATTTTGAGAGCTAAAAGTTCTTCAGTTATGTTGGTGTCCTGATTGAGATTCTCACAAACCAAGGGATTCTCACCTATAAGAGAATCAATTCCTCCATGTAAAATCTCAATTGTTCATACTTTTTCTTTATTTTCTATTCAACATAAATGCAGAGTGTGTCACCTCCACCATTCTATATTTTTTTACAAATTATTGCATGTATATTTTGTAATTCTCCAAAATATTTACGAAACTTGTAACTTGCTTGTTAACAACCAAATATTGAATTCGAATATCCAACAAATAATGAGTAGACGAATCAATTGGTTGTTGGCTATAGCCTTGGAGTAACTAAAAAAGTGTAAGAATTCTCATTGGGAGGAACATGTTCTTTAAGTATTGTTCTGTGTGCTCCAAAATAGGAAATGAGTTGGTTGTGGAACATAGTGATGTATACCTTAACTGAGAAATTTATTAGTTATGCATCTATTCTAGGACACGATATCTTGTTCAATTAAATTTATATATTGATTTAATTTATCCATGGATATTTTATTGCACCTTTTGGGGCAATTGCTAGTTTAATCTAGGAAGACGCCCATAGAATCAATCTTGACAGTACACTTGTCTCATTCTCGTCGGTAGATGAAAAAGCATAGATGGTAGTCCACCCAAAAATTCTAAAATATATACCCCTATCCACGCAAATATAAAAAAACATTATTTAATTAAAAAAAACTGAGTATAACAATATACTACAACCATTCTAGGCTTTACATATGTTACTCTAGTTAATCTTGTCGATTAACTCAAGCAAGTCCAAAATATGAAATAATATCTAAATATATATGGCCTAATTATTCAAATAACCTCTTAATAATTGTAATTAATAAACATGCTTCCAAATTTACCCTTTAAATCGAAGTCTTAGTGAACATGAAGAAGAATATTCCTTGTTTCTTTAATCTTGGTGATTAATTATTGAAATAAAAGGGAAAATTAAGAACCCTTGAGTTCTAACCCACCCATAGTGAAAATAAATGATATAAATAGGATGCTTAAAAATTTGTTTTCCATTTAACTTCTGAAATTATTATTATTTTCTTTATAGCCATGTCCTTTAAGAATGAAATTATTACTATTTTTTTATATTTTTTACTTTAAAAAGAATTATAAAATGGGAAAGCCATTCTTGTTGAAAATTTTAATCTAAGTTTATTATCTTGCTTTAACTGTCATATTGTTCCATGATCATACTGTTAGAGGTTAGTTATGCATTGTGTTAGATGATCATACTCTTACAAGTTAGTTATGCATTCTGTACTAGATATGTAGTGTTGTATGTTATTTATTCCATATTTTCTTTGTGATTTAACAATTCTTAAAGAAAGTTTAAATAATAAAACTTAGCTGAATACAAAGTAGTTATTAATCTTAATTGAAAGTGATTTGTTATATTTTGAAAGTGATTGTTATATTATCAGAATGCCAATGCCAACTGTGGAGAAGGACATTCCAGGTTACCCACCATTATGTTTTGCCATTTTTCCATGGATCATGCGAACTCAAGCTATCGAACATGTCAAATTCACTCCAACTGATTGTCATTGTGCTATTGCTTCACTATGTTCGGATTAGAGTTGTGGTCTTTTGTCTACAGTATTTTCATGTTAAATATTCTTTCAACACAAATACGG
>LPNX011202364.1:0-54585 GCA_001517045.1 Pseudotsuga menziesii | reverse complement strand
ACCTCTAGAAGTATTTCAAACATATTAATCTTAGTAAAATGGTTGGTGCTAGTTATAATGACATTGTTGGGTTGTAACTATATATATCTACATAGTAAGACACTTGGTGGACTCTTCAACATAAGTTATTTTTGGTGTTCACTATTTTTTCTAGATAATCATTAAGTCTTAGCCGGTATTAATATAATTACAGTGAGGGCAGCTGTAAAGACAACAGAAATTCCCAAGAAACTCTCAACAGAATTTAAGCCTACAAGAGGTTACAACCATTCCAATTTCTTTTTCTATGATCATTGATGTGCCTAAAGGAGTCAACCATAAACAACTCAACATAGAAAACATGGCATAAAAATAGAAATAGTTTGGCATAAAAATAGCAACTTCCTCCAAATTTTCAAAATTGATAGGTGTTCATCCACTCTTCATAAATGATTCAAGATCACTAGAGTTTTCATTCTTTGTCTTTGGATTAATTAAAATTTCATAACATCATACTCCACTGGGTCTTACAATTTGATGACCATAAGTATTTTGACTTGTACCATTTTCATATCGTACAAAAAATATATTTTCTTGAAGGAGAGTAAAATTGTGTTTATAATCTAGTGTGATCATACACTGATTAAATGTTGTTCTTTCATGGTTCCAATCTCCTTCTTATACAGATCAGAATTCTAGCAATTATTTATTTTTGAATATGTTGATTTGGGTAGTCATCCCACTATAGGTGAACATATACACATTATGGTTATTATCTTCCACTTAAGTTTGTACTCCATTTGATATAAGCTTCATATAAATGCATTAAAAGGTACATTGAAGGGAATTGTGAGTTCAAAATGGTTTTTAATTCAAGTTCATCTATATACATCACCCAATAGTTGTTATCACCTTAATTTCATTCACTTGTAATGTTTAAGTAGTCATACCACTTAATATAGTGAAATACATGATCTACAAGATATTTATACACCATCAAATAAAGTTAACTATTCAATTGAGCATGCCTAGTTTTTTGTGCGATATCCCTTTATGCTCACTTTAGTCGTGATTGGATAGGCACAAGTTTGGACAATACACCATCCCTAAGTTTGGACAATGAATGCCAATGGAAATATAGCTAAGAGATCAGTGCCAAAAAATTGGTGTAGCCTCTGAAACGTATTTTACTAAAGTAACTCTACCATGTATGGATAACCACCTATTACTCCATGAGTTCACAAAACAAGCAGGTTCTCCATCTTTGTGTACAACCAAAACCAATTATGGAAATCATAACCATTTGGATTCAAGGAGAAGCTCATGTACTTGATTCCTAGGTTGACATCTACCTTTGAGAAAGGAAGAATCCACTGTATACTTGTTATTTAGGCCTTAATATACCATTGAAAGAGATGGGATATTTTAGGGTGTTTACTTCCATTCCAATTGCATGCATGTATAAATAAAAAATTTCTTTATGTATCAATGCGTCTTTGTAGGTGCCATTCCAAACAAAAGAACATCTTCACAAAGGTTGTGTAGAGAAGCATTTCCTATCATTTTGTATACCTTTAATTTGTGGGTACTATCTTCTTAGTGACTTGACTGTCATTTTGTGTTATTGTATTTCGGTGAATTCTTTTTCATAGCTGGGTGTGAACAAACCCTCAGTCGAGGTTTAGTTAATACCTCGACCGAGGTATGAGCTCGGTCGAGGTCATGTAAACTCCTTTGGAGCAAAAGCCCAGGAGTGAATTCAAACATTAATGACACTCCCCGAAGTCCTTGGTACAAAACGAAATGGAGCCATTTATTGAGTAGTGGGATGCAACTGCAAGAAGTGAAAGATTTTCACATATTGAAAATGGCGAACCACAAAAGATATTTGGAGAGAGTTTTATGGAGATCAAGGCAAATTTTTTTGTGGAGAGTTCTATTTTCAATATGTGAAAAGCTTTCATTGCTTGCAGTTGCATCCCACTACTCAAAAATGGCTCCATTTTGTTTTGTACCAGGGACTTCGGGGAGTGTCATTAATGTTTGAAGGCAAAGTTTTTTGTGGAGAGTTCTATTTTTAGGTTTTCATGACTTGTTGGAGGATTCAGCAAAGTATAATGAATATATTTTGCAGTCTTTGGTAATTTAGTGATTCCTCAACTAAATACAATTCAGTTATGTAATGATCATGTTCATTTATAAAAGGGGTCTGCGGCCTCTATTTATGATTTTTTTGACAGAGGCACCTCGGTCGAGGTATGTACCTCAACCGAGGTCCATACCTCGACCGAGTTAATAGCTCGGTCGAGGTATTTATTAACCCTCGGTCGAGGTTTTAATACCACGACCGAGCGTTAATAAATACCTCGACTGAGGGCTAAACAAAACCTCGGTCGAGGGCTTGATAAAACCTCGGTCGAGGTATTAATAGCTAGGTCGAGGGTTTATCAAGCCCTCGACCGAGGTGCATTTTTTTGTTTTTGCCCAAATGCGCTTGCCAAAAAGTGTTACCCAGGTCCGCGGATTCACCCTGGTTCAATCTCCTAATCGAAGTTGTTAGCCTGTAGTGGATGTAAACGTCACTCCAACATTTCAAACGACAAGAAATTTTGCATCAAAATGAAAGAGAACTCCTAAATGCATACAAGTGGATGAGAGCGAATTGAATTCCATGTAAGGTAAGGTGGCTAAACGCACTATCCTTCGTCATTGTTCTCAAATAATGAAACAATATTTTGATAACAAATCTGAAGCCGGTAAATGCCAATTGTTTTTAGCTTTGCTTAAATCTAGAAATATGGAAATTGTTAGAAGAAATTTAGGCATAAGAACAATGAAGAATATCGAATCAAGTAATCACATTGTTAAATCTCTTGTTGCTGCATTCACATTGATTGGTAAAAAAACTTGTTCATAGGACTGTAATGTGGCTCGTCGTGTATTGACTGAATCAATTGTATGTATATCCACAAGACAACGTCATTTACTTAAATGCACATCACAAATTGTGCTTTTACATCAAAAGACACTTAAAAAATATTCAGTAAGAAGAGACAACCTTGATGTAGAGGGACAAATGGAAACATTATGGGCATTTAGTGGTAGGTTTCCCTGGAAAGACATGAAGCTGGTCGAAGCAGTGAAGGGCCTAGTGCACACGTTTTGGCACGATAACGCTAGGCCTTCTTCTAACATGAAGGATGTGTTAAAACATTGTAGGGGTTCTAGAAAAAATGAACCTCGTGTTAAACATTATCTTGACATGACACAAACTCAACTGTTTGAGATGTTTAAAGTTTCCCACGTAGAGCTAAGGCACGGGAAAATATATTTTGAAAAATACAAGCCTTGGTATGTTAGAATCAATACCATCCAGAATACTTGTTGTTGTAGATACCACATAGAGTTTGACCTATATTACCATACATTTGCATATGTACGTCGTTTTTTGCAACCTAACCATGTGCAGGAATGCTCAAGTACAGTACCGCCAATGTCATCTAGAGATTTCATCCATAGCATAATGTGTTCGAGGAAATATGGGTAGACACATTACTTAAAACAATGTGTAGACTGTTCTTGTAACAATTGTGGTGGGCTATCATTATGGTCTGATTGCATCCATGAAAGTGAAGATCAAGCATTCGGGAATGCAATTGTCGAGAAGCAGAACTATCAGTATGAGACATATTGGCTACATGATGGGAAAGAAAGCAGGAAGATTAAATTGGTGACTTCTGTTAGATTTTTATCATTCAAGCTAGAATTATATTAGGATCTTTAACTGAGAGAATAACAAGCACAACAATCAAACACAAGATACAATGAACACAATGTTTTTCCTCAGGGAAACCATAAATGGAGAAAACCCCGCAAATTCCTCAGAGATAGAATCAACACCAAAAGTAAAACCCAAAAACATAAAGATGATCTCCCAACAATAGTAGTCTCTCTCTCTATGATCCCAAATTATTCTCTCTCACTCATGTGCCCCAGTGAGTGAGTGTGTGTGTGTTAAATAGAGAGGCTCACTCTCTATTTATATTCTCTCGTTCACTTAATGTCCACTTCAACATGTCGGCCCCACTTAACAATTACTTACTAGGGCCGACATCTCTAGGAGAGTCTAATAACCCTAGTGCCCCACAACTGTGGGGACTCTAACCCTTGATCAATAGGAGGGTTACTCACAATGAATTTACATGACTTGTTTATATTATTGAATCTCCCAATAGGAACATCGGGGCATGACATGACTCAAATACATTACAGACACGTCCCAGAATAAACATCGGGGTACAATACATAAGATATACAAGTGAATACATTCCGAAGTTACAAATACATCAACACTACCTCTTAAATAGGAAGGTATTCTCTTGACACAATTTATCAGCACAAGTCTTCTTCTCTGTATCATCTGGATCATCATTGAGTTCTCGTCATCTTCATCTTCATCTGAATCATCATCACTGGATCTGGATCATCATCATTGGATCTGCATCATCACTCGATCTAGATCATCATCACTGGATCTAGATCATCACTTGATCTGGATCATTACTGTTGGATCATCACTGCTAGATCATCATTATTGGATCTGGATCATCACTCGATCTAGATCATCATCATTGGAACTGGATCATCACTGGATCTGGATCATTACTGCTATATCATCACTGCGGGATCATCATTACTAGATCTGGATCATCACTCGATCTAGATCATCATCACTGGATCTGGATCATCACCGGATCTAGATCATCACTGGTGTTATCTCTTGATTCTTCTCATCACAGGAAGTTCTATAGATCCAACCCTTTCTCATGTTGGTTGTAAGCCTAGCCTCCAAGTAGGTCTTCATATTCTTCAGCAATTATATCTAACCCAGTCAAAAAGGTCCATCCAACACTTATATCTGACCATGGGAGGGCCCAACCTACCCCCATGTCAAAATGACACGCCTAGCACTCACATCTGACCATGAGAGGAACACATCCACCATAATGTCAGAATGGCCCAGCCCTTACATCTGACCATGGGAGGGACCAGCCTGCCCCCATGTTAGAACGGGTCAGCCCTTACATCTAACCATGGTAGGGCCCAGCCTACCCCCATGTCAGAATGGCTTAGCCCTTATATCTGACCATGGAATGGCCCAGCCTGCCCCCATGTTAGAATGGCTCAACCCTTACATCTGACCATGGGAGGGCCCAGCCTTCCCCCATGTCATAATGGCTCTGCACTTACATCTGACCATGGGAGGACCCAGCCTGCCCCCATGTTAGAATGGCTCTCAACCCCAAGTTGAGGATTCCTTGTAACTCACCAAGTGCCTCCATTCTCTCAAAGAATGGCATCATCCCTTATATCTGATCAAGTGGGAACACATCCCTCAATCACATAAGAATGGCCCTGCACTTATATCTGATCATGTGAGAACACATCCTACAGTCATATCAGAATGGCCCTCAGTCCCACACTGAGTATTCCTAGTAACTGACCAGGTGCCTCCATTCAGAGAATGGCATTCAGCGCTTATATCTGATCATGTAGGAACCAATACTATAGTCACATCAGAATGGCACAACACTCATATCTGACATGGAAGGAACCAATCCTCTCACCATGAAAGAATGGCTCAGCCCTTACATCTGACCATGGAAGGAACCAATCCTCTCACCATGTCAGAATGGCTCATAGACTCATCACTTCCCCTTGGAGGGAACCTCGATCTAGAGAACACCAAGCTTCTCCTTGAAGTACTCAAACTTCACTCTGTCCAATGGCTTCATCAACACATCAGCTATCTGTTCATCCATCGCAACATACTGGAGCTTCACTGCTCCTCTCTGCACCATATCCCTGATATAGTAATATTTGATCTCGATATGCTTTGACTTGTCATGGAACACCGGGTTCTCAGACAACTTCACACAACTCTAGTTGTCGCATACAAGTAGCATCCAACTGGAGATCAAATAAATCAAACAGTAGCTTCCTTAGCCATAATGCCTCACAACTAGCTAAACAAGCTGCAATATACTCTGCTTCAGCTATACTCAGTGCCACACAGGACTGCTTCTTGCTAAACCAAGAGATCACACCTGATCCCATACTGAAGCAACACCCTGAAGTGCTCTTCCTATCGATGGAACTGCCTGCTCAATCTTAATATGGCATAACCCTCCATGTTAATCTTTTGATTCGCCTCATACTTGATCCCTAATCAACTGTAACCCTCAAGTACCTCAGAATATGCTTTGCAGCAATCAAGTGAAGATGTCCCAAATCTGTCAGGAACTAGCTCAAGGTGTTCACAGCAAAGCAAATATCTAGCCTCGTGTTCGTTAGGTACATCAAGCACCCAATCATACCCAATCATCTGACTATACATCATGGCATCAAACGACTCTGATGAAGCAACACTCAATAGCTTCATGTTCGATGCCATAGGTGTGGTCATGTAGTGCATCATCCTAGACCTCTTGAAGATCTCTACTGCATACTTCCCTTGTCCACACCTCCATGCCTAGAATGTAGTGCATCATCCCCAAGTCCTTCATCTCGAACTCGGTAGCAAGTCTCCTTCTTGCAACTTTATTGAATTCCTCTTTTCTGTCAGGAACAAGTCATCAACATATAACAGGAGCATTATTGGTATTCTACCTTCAACCTTGAAGCAAAGGTTGGAATCTGCTTTACTCTGAGTAAATCCTAGAGTCATCAGTCATCTTTCCATCCTGTCGTACCATGTCGAACCTGAGAATATTCTACAGTCACTCCCTCTGAAGCGGAGCATCATACTTCCTCTGTCTTTCGTACTCTATGCACTCTTTTCGTGAGAAGCCTTGTGCTACGAATCTTGATTTGTATCCCACGATGTTTCCATCTACTGCATGATTGAACTACGAACTTGCCTTCATGTATCGATACTGCATCCTAGAGATCATTCTTCTTGAACTGGTCTTCCCTTTCTTCTTGGTTACTTCTTCATAGCTGGAAGGTTCTGCATCAATGATGTCGCTGCATTCATCATATTATTCTTTATATGTCGTCACTTGTTCTTCGGAACAAGTCTCATCCTTCTTTTCTTATAGGTGATTATGTACACGATCTTTCCTACAAGTCAAATGCATTAGTTGTATGGTTAGAAACATTTCATAAGGCATATTCATAATGGAAAATTCTTATGCATAAATATATAATCATGCAACTATTTTAGCCAATACAACATTCATCCATATCTCACAAAAACTTTTCTAGATGCCTTCCATCTCAACGAGGACAACATTGAGATTGTGCACTAATCCAATGTGTCAGCAAAGAGGTTTCATTCTAGATAAGCAGCAATGGAGAGTTGTATAGCACCATGAGCTACTTACCCATCACATGCATATTAGTAGTAAACTATCATTAATGCAAACATTCTATCATGCATAATACATTAACTGAATATAAACAAATGCATAACAAAACAATATCATGAAATGACAATTGAATACTTATCTTCATTTGTTTCTTGGGTAGACTCCTTCTTGAGCCTTCAACTTCATCATCTTCTTCATTCATAATAGCATCGTTTCTTATCCAAATGATAAGATGGATAAGAGGTTCTTCAAGAGTTGAGTCCTTCGTATTCCTCATCACTTGAGGGATCTTCTTTAGATGGTGAGAGCTTGATCTTCAGTTGGTCGCATCTTCTCTTCTCTTCTTATGAGTTGAGCTTCTTCTTGTGTGTGCTCTTCCCAGAGTCTACTGAAAGTAATCACTTCCTTCTGACACACATTCCTTGAATGAATGAATCCCATGATCCCAGGAGGCCATTCAAAGTGGCTATCACAACTTCTACATTCCCCACTTCTTCTTCTACCACTTCAAGTTGTTCTTTGATTTGAGAGACCATTGTATTATGTATCTTCACATTCTTCAACTGGTTTCTTAAGGTCATCTTCTGATTTGTGTTCTTCCCTTCAAACAGCTTGGTCAAGGAATCAAACATCTCTTTCGGTGTCTTTAGGGAAGACACTTGTGGTACAAGGTGATCCATGATTGAATCAACAATTATCTTCTTGGCCTTGACCAAGTTCTTCTTATGTAAGGCTTTTAGCCTCATCTCCCTCTGGAACTGGAACCTCTCTACTTATGTGGGTGTCCAATTTATTTCCTTCAAGAACTAGTGAGATCCTATACTTCCATGCTTGGAAGTTGTCAACTTCATCAAGCTTATCATCAAGTTGATGTGATAGATCATTTTGAAATGAGAGCCTCAAAATGAAAATAGCAAACGATTAGATCTTACCGATTTGAGGTGTCCATCCTGGTTCCGGAGCTGGCTGATCTAGGGTTCGTCAGATAAACCCTAATTTTCAAAACTTGGAATCTTTCAGATTTTATTGGCTAGAAACATAGACCTCTTTAAGGTGAGTTGTGTAATGTACTCCTTTTCTGAAAATAGTAGAGGGAAACTCCCTGAACAGGAAGCCCTAGTTTCCCAATTGCTTCTACATAAATTCCTGATACTGTTTCTGTGGTATATCTGAAATTACTACTCCTCACTGTCTGAAACATGGCACTAAGGTGGCATCACTGGTCCTTGTACCAACACCATAAGTTTCATCATAATTTCTTTCACCAATTGGGACTTATGAGCGTTTTCCCAAGGTGACCTATTTCAGGATTGTTCAGCATAGAAAAGTTGTTTAGACTACCACGTGTCACTGTTTTATCTTCTGGCTCTGAAACTAGGACCACAGAAAGTAAAGTCCATGCCATTTATGGAACATATTCATAAATTTCATTTGGAACTTCATAGCCCTAGATATAACAATTCTCCCTAGGTGTCCTGTTTGGGAATAAATCCTGGGAGAGGCTGGAACCCTAACTTGGAGAGATCATATCTCCTAGAATCATTAGAGGAAATTTCAACTCAAAATGGGCCTTTTAACTTTAACTCAAATTCCATGTCATCATGTGTTAGCCAATGAAATTTTTTTAAATTTGAAATATCGTATAGGTCTTAAATACTTTTTTAATATAAATTTGGGGATAGGTATCATAAAAAAAACTACTTTTTTTGTTTGTATTTTCAACATATCTCCCCATGTTTTTACTCAAATTTCAATCGGGAGAGCTCATTGGATGTGGAATTAAATTCCACATCCAACAAGTACACACTCGGCATAATTTTGATGGACCGCGCTTGATCCGGATTTATGCAGGAACGAAATGTAAGAAGCAAATAACAGCGTATGCACAATAATATTGCAGAGGACACGGTGATACAGTAAACACACACTTCTATTAATTAATGAAATAGAGAAACTGTAAAACTGCTGAAACATTACATAGCTAGAATGGTGGTAGCATATCCCTGAGAAGAGATGTGGCGGCTACGCTCATCCGTGACCAAGCTGATTACAAAAAGAGGCCGAAGGGCCTTATTTATCAAAAGCAGGAAGGTAGAAACCAAAAACCTAACCCTAGAAGCTGAAACGCCAAAAGTCATGTGGGCCCTATTTGGGTAAGTTGGTCCATCAACTTCCCGGGGTCATAACTATTGCATACGATCTCCGTTTGGGGCGTACAATAGCTTGTTGGAAAGATCTATCCGAGGACTACAATGGTCAAAACAAAATAGCATCGTTAGATGCTATTTTGCGACAGCAACATACCCAAAAAAACATCGTTTAGGGCCTCAAAATGGCCCCGGAAGTTCGGGACCCAGAAAAACTGCTAAAAATAGTAAATTACCAAAAATGCCAAAAAACTATTTTGAGCCAGATGGAAAGGTGGGCGGCCACCGATACCCATCTGGATCAGCGCTACCCCAAAATAAGAAATACCTGAAAAAACGTGATGATGATGTCATCATCACAAATGTTTTCAGGTATTTCTTGTTTTTTGGGTAGCGAGGTCCATCAAAAGTATACCGAGTGGGTACTCGTTGGATGCGGAATTTAATTCCACATCCAACGAGCTCTCCCAATTGAAATTTGAGTAAAAACATGGAGACATATGTTGAAAATACAAACAAAAAAGTAGTTTTTTTCTTTTATTCCTCCAAAATTAATCAATATTATTTTATTATTTAAACTATTATTTTATTAATTTTTTTAGGAGGCCCATTTTGAGTTGAAATTTCCTCTAATGATAGCAAATATGAGGCTGAAATTTGGACACTGTGTAAATAAGGATTTTATCTTCGGTGTGTGAAAGGTTCAGCTCCTGAGCCTTCTCCAACCCGAGATATAGCGAATGTACCAAAACATATCAGTTTTAGTATTTTAGGGTTTTTTTGGCTTGGGGTCAAACTAGGGTTTGACTTTCCTAGAGTTTTAAACAACCAAAAATCTCGACCTAGGTCTCTAAACTTCGATTTTGATGAGGAGAGCAATCCTATGACGGGCTTACTCAAAAATTCCTCTTCTGTAGAAAGCCCTAATTTCCCACACCAAAAACTGAAAATCCCCGGAATCAAATTCTGCTTCGACAAAAAGATGCGCCCTTCAATGGAGAGTCAGCCTAGCATACTTTTGCTGATGGATTGTGGAGAGAGACCCAAAAAGTAAGAATCCCTAGCTTCTGCAGCTGCATAATGTCTTCTTCTCATGTTATCTCTGATACCATGTTAGATTTTTATCATTCAAGCTAGCGTTATATTAGGATCTTTAACTGAGAGAATAACAAGCACATCAATCAAACACAAGAGACAATGAACATAATGTTTTTCCTCAGGGAAACCATAAATAGAGAAAACCCCGCAACTTCCTCAAAGATAGAATCAACACCAAAAGTAAAACCCAAAAACATAAAGATGATCTCCCAACAGTAGTAGTCTCTCTCTCTCTGATCCCAGCTTTTTCTCTCTCACTCATGCACCCTAGTGAGTGAGTGTGTGTGTGTGTGTTCAATAGAGAGGTTCACTCTCTATTTATATTCTTTCGTTCACTTAATGTCCACTTCAACATGTCGGCCCCAGTTAACAATTTCTTACGAGGGCCGACATCTCTAGGAAAGTCTAATAACCCTAGTGCCCCACAATTGTGGGGACTTTAACCCTTGATCAATAGGAGGGTTACCCACAATGACTTTACATGACTTGTTTACATTATTGAATCTCTCAATAGGAACACCAGGGCATGACATGACTCAAATACATTATAGACACTTCCTGGAATAAACATCGGGGTACAATACATAAGATATACAAGTGAATACATTCTGAAGTTACAAATACATCAACAACTTCACAGGTAAATTGTTGAATATTGACATATTAATATTCATGTACACATATTTTTATGTTGTTTTATAACAGTGTTTATTTTTTTACACCAGGTGCAAGTTTGTGATTTTATTTCAGAGTTTCATGGAAAGATCCAACGGTACATTCAACATGTCGATATGGCACGGTGGCAAGACGAGAAATTCAGAATATGTCGTGACACCTTCCCTCTCGGAACAATACTATCAGTGGTTGACTTTGTAGAAAATTACACCCTACAACCACAAAATGAAATACAAAGTCAATACTATCACTCAGAGCATGTGAGCATAATGGTGCATATCACGTATCGACATGGGCCAGATAGCAATGAAGAGAAACATTTGATACTGAAAGAAAGTCACTTCTACATAAGTGACGACCAGACCCATGAAATCCATTACGTGCAATATTGCTTTAAATTATTGTATGATCATGTGATAGCTATGGATATACCATTTTATCTTCATTTCATTTGGTCAGATGGTTGTGCTGGACAGTACAAGAATGTACATGTATTTGAATGGTTGTGTTTGTTGCACATAAAATACAAGGTGGCACATGTATGGAACTACTTTAAAACTATTCATGGAAAAGGAGAGAACAATGGTGCTGGTGCATGTATAAAAAATGCCCTTCGAAGGGAAGAGATGAAGTTTACAAGTGCTCACCTTCGAGACGTTGCATCTATACTGAAATTGTGTGCATCTATCATGGGAGAACAAGCAACAAGAAAACACCTAGTGTGGAGAATATTCTTGGAGGTGGCAAATGTGGACTGATCCCAAACACATCGGGTGAACACAGTGCATGGAACTTGACAGTTTCATTCAATTAGAAGCTCAGACAACTCGACCCTACAAATTTGGACAAGATTGAACGATTTCTTTTGCAGTTCCTGTAGCATCGATGAATGGGATGATTGTGAGTATACAGATACTGATGATACATGGGATTAAGTTACACTTGGCACCAATTTCAATGGGGTTAATGAAATAGACCATTTGGAAAATGATCAGACACATATTTCTACAGACTATGATCACATATAGGATCTCACGCAAGAAAGTACATGAGTAGTACCTAAATAAGAAAATGCATTTATGTATTGTTTACTCGACCTAAGTAGAATTTAATTTATATAGAAATTAGAAATGCAAGACCTTGTTTAAAAAATGTATTGTTAACTCGACCTAAGTAGAATTTAATTTATATAGAAATTAGAAATGCAAGACCTTGTTTAAAAAATGTATTGTTAACTCGACCTATTTTCTTTCACATGTCGGATATATGCAGTGGTTGCCCCAAAAAATAATGAATGGGGTTCTGACTATTGGTTGGCATGTTGCTTAGAGGGGAAACGAACCATTCTCGAACCTATTATAGATGATGAAAATATAGAATTCCCAACTGGATCGATGGTTATAAAAGGGGAGTACTTGAAACTTGCATCATAATGAAAAAGGAAGGGTGGGTATGTATATCAGGATTATAGACCAGGAGCTATTGTATACCACTTCACCAACCTAGTAGTTGGTATAAACATCAAGATACACACACTTGGTCACAAAAATAGGTCACATGTACGATACTTGCTACCTCATATAGAGTACGAAAGATTGATGGACACCATCGGCACCATAGATGATCCAAATGGCCTACTCGTCTGAGTCCATTTTCAAGTGCGTTATTTAGCCTTTAAAGTGAATGTTGAAGCACAATTTCAATTATTTAGCCTTAGTTTATTCCCAATGTTATAAAACTGTGATTGACCAATACCATCCACAGACATAATATTATTCATAGGATACTGGACACTATAAACACGATCGTACAACCTTAGGTGAGTTATCTATAAATCATGTTTGCACATTTTCATTGGGTTCTCTTTTTTTTCTTATAATGTTACTAATGTCTAGCCTTTCGTGTGCCTAGGATACAAACACCATCTATGGCACATTGGAGGCGCCAAGAACAGTGTCTTTAGACACCAACAAATAGAAATCAAAAAATAACATGCTCTCAAGTTGTTGAAATTTACATTTTTTGATGTTTTTAGTTTAATATACATTTAATTACATTGTTGGGTCAACTCTTGCAACTATTTAATTTGGGGGTCAATGCATGAAAACCCTCAACCATGGTTGTGTTCATAGGTCCCCATATCGACCTTTCCCATACACACTTTCAGGAGCCAACGACATACAATTTTGCTGCTCCATTTGTTTTTTCTCTCCTAGATTGGAAGTCGCCAAGTGTCCTTAAACGACATTTTCTTGCCACTTTCGGTAACCGGAGGTTGCATCAAATAACCATCGACTTCGTTGGTCTCCTGGCATGCGATTACCTTTAGGTGGCCCTCTCCCTCATGTTTTCAAGGACCAATGACTTCATTATGAATTGATTTTGTAAACTAAGTTTTTGCTCAGTTTCCTTCAATGAAATTCTTGAACACCAAATTGCATGTTATCACTAGGTTTGACAAGTTATGACATGGAACTAGGGTTTAGTGAGCTCTTTACAAGTTATGATATGGAACTAGAAACACATGGACATGTACATATTCAAAACCAACTAGGGTTTCATGGACACCAAATTGCATGCTATCACTAGGGTTGACAAGTTATGAGATTGAACTAGGGTTTAGTGACCTTTTTACAAGTTATGGGATGGAACTAGAAACACATGGACATGTACAAATTGGAAAACAAATAGGGTTTCATGAACACCAAATTGCATGCTATCACAAGGGTTGAAAATTTATGAGATGGAACTAGGGTTTAGTGACCTCTTTACAAGTTATGAGATGGAACTAGAAACACATGTACATGTACATATTGAAAACCGAAAAGGGTTTCATGAACACCAAATTGCATGTTATCACTAGGGTTGACAAGTTTTGAGATGGAACTAGGGTTTAGTGACCTCTTTACAAGTTATGAGATGGAACTAGAAACACATGGACATGTACAAATTGGAAAACAACTGCGGTTTCATGAACACCAATTTGCATGATATCACTAGGGTCAACAAGTTATGAGATGGAACTAGGGTTTAGTGAGCTCTTTACAAGTTATGAGATGGAACTAGAAACACATGGGCCTTTACATATTGAAAACCAACTAGGGTTTTATGAACACCATGATTTGCATGCTATAACTAGGGTTGACAAGTTATGAGATGGAACTAGGGTTTAGCGAGCTCTTTGAAAGTTATGAGATGGAACTAGAAACACATGGACATGTACATATTAAAAATCAACTAGGGTTTCATGAACACCAATTTGCATGTTATCACTAGGGTTGACAAGTTATGAGATGGAACTAGGGTTTAGTGACCTCTTTACAGGTTATGAGATGGAACTAGAAATACATGGACATGTACAAATTGGTTTAGTGACCTCTTTACAAGTTATGAGATGGAACTAGAAACACATGTGCATGTACATATTGAAAACTAACTAGGGTTTTATGAACACCAAATTGCATGCTATCACTAGGGTTGAAAAGTTATGAGATGGAACTATGGTTTAGTGACATCTTTTTAAGTTATGAGATGGAACTAGAAACACATGGACATGTACATATTGAAAACCAACAAGGGTTTCATGAACAACAATTTGCATACTATGACTAGGGTTGGAAATTTATGAGATGGGCTCTTTACAAGTTATGAGATGGAACTAGAAACACATGGACATGTACATATTAAAAACCAACTAGGGTTTTATGAACACCAATTTGCATGCTATCACTAGGGTTGACAAGTTATAAGATGGAACTAGGGTTTGGTGAGCTGTTTACCAGTTATGAGATGGAACTAGAAACACATGGACTTGTACATATTGAAATCCAACTAGGGTTTAATGAACACCAAATTGCATGCTATCACTAGGGTTGACAAGTTATGACATGGAACTATAGTTTAGTGACCTCTTTACAAGTTATGAGATTGAACTAGAAACACATGTACATGTACATATTGAAAACCAACTAAGGTTTAATGAACACCAAATTGCATGCTATCACTAGGGTTGACAAGTTATAACATGGAACTATGGTTTAGTGACCTCTTTACAACTTATCAGATGGAACTAGAAACACATGTACATGTATGGTATGGTGTGGTACATGTTATTATGGTATGGTATGTAGAACTAGTATGGTATGGTACATGTTATGTTATTATAGGGTATTGTAGGATATGATGTTAGTATTGTAGGGTATGGTATGGTATATTAGTATGGTATGGTATTTTAGTATGGTAAGATGTTAGTATGTTATGTTATTGCATGTTAGTATGGTATGATGTTAGTATCATAGGGTATTGTAGGGTATGTTATTGTATGTTAGTATGGTATGATGTTATTATCATAGGGTATGATATGGTATATTACACATGCATGCATGACTTAGAAGTAGAAACACATGTAAATTTAGTGTTATGATGTTAGTGTATGTAATTTAGGTAGTTTATGGTATGGTTATGATGTTAAAAAGTTGAGGATAGCCATAATGTTAAAAAGTTGATGAGTCATAAATTCTTCCTTTAAGTATAGGAAATTCATACTAGCACACATGTGAACCACACATATCATTATATCACATAAGTGAACCACACATATCATGTTCCAAGATCAAGTCAACCATATATGAATAAATTTGAACCTTGCTTTATATTATATATATACAAATAATATTACAAAAATTGGCATGCCACATGGCCATAATACAAAATAGTGGATCAAACTGTACTTATGTGTGTATAAAAACAAAAAGTTACATCTATGTATCCCCCCTATACATTTATTCTGGTTATCCCCATTTTCGTTGCCACTACCAATGTCTTCGGAGAAGTCTAGCTCTCTTTTCCGACTGCTCACTGGTGATCCCCGTTGCTGAACAAGAGGGATAGGTCGCATTAGTGGAGACTGTAGGAAAACCAAAATTTGTAAGCTAGTTTACCAACCTATAAAAATTCTATATACATTTGTTCAAATTCCAAACCAATATAACATTTTTACTTACTGTACGTGAGTAAGTAATGGTGGGTCCTGGTGCCTCACTAGCAGGGACCCCGATTGGGTGCTCTTCAAGCACCACTTGCTCACTATCAAGCTACATAAAAAATATATATATGCCAATGTCAACAAATATACATGTACATTGGGGGGGAAGAGGTGGGTCACCGATTTGGTGCTCTTCAAGCACCAAATCAGAGAAAGTGATACATAAACGTACAAAGAAAGCGATACATAAATGTACCTGCTGGCTCGTCAGAGGTGGGTCACCGATTTGGTGCTCTTCAAGCACCGGTGCCTCATTAGAATCCTACATAAAGTAACATATGTCAATTTCAGATAATAAAATGAATCAGAGACATCTATACTAAATGGACGGAAAATCATGTTTTCAAAGAAAGCAAAACATACATGTACCTAGAGGGGGAGAAGAGGTGGGTCGCAAACAAACTCGCTTTAGTGCTCTTCAAGCACCACTGGCTCAATAAGTTCTTGCATAAAGTAACATATGTCAAAGCGATACATAAACATACAAAAACGTACAAAGAGAAATGACTAAACCAGATAAAGCAATACATAAACGTACAAAAATGTACAAAGAGAAAGCATTAAATCAGAGAAAATGATACATAAATGTATAAATAAAGTGATACATAAATGTACCTTCTCGCTCGTCAGAGGTGGGTTGACAACAACCTCACTTTAGTGCTCTTCAAGCACCACTGGCTCAATAGATGCCTGCACAAAGTAACATGTCAATGTTAGATAATACAAAGATAATGAAACATATCAATGGGGGAAACAAGGAAAAAGATACTTGCATGTACAAAAAGCAATATAAGCAAGAGTTACAATATATAAATATACCTGGGGGATGTGAGGAGGTGTGTAACTAGTGGATCGATTAACTAGCAACGAGAGAAAATGACTTCTACTTGCATTAGCGAAGAAGTTCACTTTTTGGATATATCCATCAAACTCACGTTCCTACGTACAAAAGGATAAAGATACAATTAGATAATTTCAAAAAATTTAAAAAGTACATGTTGAATCATTAAAATTCATAATTAAAAGAAAGCGATACATAAACGTACCTGCTGGCTCGTCAGTGGTGAGTCATTGATCTGGTGCTCTTCAAGCACTGGTGCCTCACTATAAGCCTACATAAAATAACATATGTCAAATTCAGATAATAAAAAGAATCATAGACATATATACTACATGGACAGAAAATTATGTTTTCAAAGAAAGCGAAACATACATGTACCTGGTGGGGGGGAAGAGGTGGGTCGCCAACAACCTCACTATGGTGCCCTTCAAGCACTAATGGCTCAATAGATACTTGCATAAAGTAACATATGTCAATGTTAGATAATACAAAGAAAACGAGACATATACAAGATGGATGGAAAATGATTTTTTGAAAGAAACCCAAACATAATTAAAATCATATTTAAAATAATACCCGCATCTGGGAATCAACCTCTACATGAGAGGAACTAGGCTGGGATTCAATGTACTCATCCTAATCACCCTGCATAAAACATATTGTATCCAGATTATGATGTATTGAATGTTACAATATCTACTATAAATATGTAAATAACGTTGACACATTAAAAAGTATAGTTCTTACAGCTAATGGTGAAGAACCAAACCCATATGCAATATTGATAGCAACATCAATGTCTCAACATTAATCGACGGACTATGCGAATCTGGGGTGCCATGGGACACTAGCTATATATTTGTTCACATAATTTGTTAGATAATTAAATAGAAATAAATTGTGAAACAATTGAAAATTGTGATATAAAAAAAACATAATATGAAAATAATGAGTTTTACTTACAAATCGAAGTAATCCATCATCCCAGAACTCTGAAGTGGGGACATAGCATATGCCTCCACATGTTGTGAAAGGGTGTGGAGTAACATGACGCTCTGAATGCTCTGCGTCTCCAATGTGATCTGTAGATAGATCCTTACTGTGTGATGGGCCAGCCTTAGAAGTGCCAACCCCTTGGCCTACATTGCCTTGGACATCAATTCCATGCTGAAGCAATGTATCTTCCAAGTCAAATAAGGCCTCCTACGTATCCTCAATCACAGGACCCGCGGGAGGATATACCTGAGGGGGTTTTGGTGTGCGTGGAGGGCGTGGCACACGGTTAGGATTTGTCATGGCCCCTTCCCTATCTTGGGGCATCCCATGACCAACACCCTAGAAACCTAAAATATTGAAATAGTTAACATGTTTCTCTAGGATGAATTCTGCATACCACTTCGTGAGGAAATAAAATGGGATGTCCCTATTCCCATGAGGGTCTTCATCGAAGACCATATACCAGCGATCCATCCAATTGGCTTTCACGTTTTGTTCCATGCACCAGTCTATGGAAATGTGTGCTCGACTGGTGGGTGGAACCAATTTGGTGCTAGGGTCCCAAAATAATGAAAACAGTTGGTCTTTTGTAATCTTTAGGTTTTTGATGTCTTTATAACTCAAACCATCGGAATAGTATTTCCTCATGTATTCTCTGTACGAGCTAATGTTGTACAAATCTCCTTAGGCATTGGAAATTGTGTTTGTTATGGTGTCCAATGCCTTGGCTAAAGATTGTCTCAAATGATCCCCCCCTCTTAAAGATGAGCTAAGGTGCCTCAATGCACCCAAATGCACCAGAATCTATGAATTTCGGTCTTCTTTCCCCTCCGAGTTTGGGTTTGAGTTCGTGTTTAGGTTCATGTTTTTCTTTGGTTCTTGGTTATTAGTGGGTTTGTTTTCCACAGTATCTTGCTCATTTATGTTATCTGTTAAGATTTAAACAACAGAATACAAATTGTTTTAATTTAACATTCTTTGATTTAATTCAATTTTTTTTATTAAATTTGTTTTAATAAATATAAAAACTATGAAATTAACAAAAACAATTTGTAATTGATATGAGTACTTACCTGCCAGTGGAGCCAAGCCACCTCCATAACCACCTCCAAATCGACCTCCAAATGCTCAAACACAAATAACTGGTGCGGTTTATCGCTCTCCTGAAACGCTCACTATGAAAATGACAAAGTGAGGCTCGTGGCCTCTGTTTTGTTTTTTTTTTTTTGTTTTCCATATCTCATATGTGATATATATCGCAAGTGCGATATATCGCACATGCAATATCGATATATCTCATATGCAATACTCCCTTACTAACCTTAGCATCATCTTTGGGCTCGGGCTTTTTCGAACGTACCATCAATAAGGCATATGCGTTATCGATTTACACTTCGGAAGTGTGTTTCTGATTTCTTAAGTGGCATTAAAAAGTGGAACCAACTTTGTGCGAGCGCCCATAAAACAACTTCAAGGTTGAAGCCAAAATCCATGAATGCTAGTGATACAATGGCATGAGAATGCAAGCTTTTCACATAGGAGTTTCTTGGATTTCGAGCTGAATAGAATATGGGAATGAGCTACATAGTATTAAATAATATATTTCTTCCCCAACATCATAAAAATCATGTAAAATTCCTCATGCAAATCTGGTATAAAACCACTTCAAGATTGAAGCCAAATCCATGAAAACTAGTTATTCAAAAGCATGGGGAATGCAATCCTTTCATACATGTATTTCTGATATTTTGACTTACTAATAAATATGGATATGAGATTATAGAGCCCTACATAATATACCCAATATTGGGCATCAAATATCCTCAGC
The DNA here is from genome assembly GCA_001517045.1 of Pseudotsuga menziesii. NCBI lineage: Eukaryota > Viridiplantae > Streptophyta > Pinopsida > Pinales > Pinaceae > Pseudotsuga > Pseudotsuga menziesii. The sequence continues at coordinate 34,607 of LPNX011202364.1, read as the reverse complement.
AAAGTGCAAGCACCACTCCTTAGGATTTCCCTCTAGAATCGTAGAGAATATTGAAAACATATGAACTCTTTGAAACTCTTCTTTTTTGTTGTATTATATTGTATTACATTCTTTGGAGATATGTATCTAAATAGGTTTGGTGAAGTAAATTATATATAGAATGTGTAAATGTGTCATCATTTTTTATTTAAATATATTATTATTAATATTATTTTATATGTAAATATTTATTAGTCTATGAATGGCAATGACGAAGTCTCCCAAAACATGCATGCGAAAGCACCTCAAGGGACAAAAAAAGAAGTGCAGTACACACGAAGACATGAAACTGTAAGGGTTCCTTCAGAGCTCTTTATCCTCCAGAGATATTAACAATAATACTAAAAAGAGAAATTAACAATAATACTTAAAAGGAAAGCAAATGGATAATTTTGTATACTTATTTTGTTAATGAGTTTATTTTTATTTTTTTATATTTTGTGTTTTTTCCAATTTATTATTAAAGTTTGTAGTTTGTAAATTTTATATGTTTTATATAAATGAATTTATTTCATTTTTTATAATTTTAGAAAATCTATAAAGATTTTTTTAATTTTAATTTGTTTAATTATGTAAAACATGATTAAAAACAAAGACAAATACCATAACTAAATTTAATACATCAACTCATATCATCTTGTATCCACACTAGTGTAAGACTATTAATAAACTTTGAAAGAACCCTCTGATAAACTCATGAAATTCATGAAAACAAAATGCTTTTATGAGCCCACTTTGTAAAATATAGTTGTGCTCAATAAATCTTTTGGAAAATAACAATGTGAACATTTATATTCAAACAAAGACACTATATAAAATATTTGTTAAGGTAAGAAAAACAAATATTTTAAAAAATAAGAAGTAATTTTTTTCAAAAATGATAATCTTAGAGTGAATATAATACTTCATGTAAACTTGAATAAATTTCACCATTAAAATACTAAAGAACAATTTTTGTTTTTTTAATTTTAATATAAAAACTAATTTAATGTGGCTAAAATCTATATCCAAACAAGTACAAAATATAAAGTTTTAGTTAAATTAAGAAAGATCAATCTTTTTAGAAAATATTAAAGTGATTTTTTTGTCTAAAACTATAATTTTATAGTGAATATATTAAGTCATGTGAATTTTTTAATTTATTTTATATTGTAATATTAAAAAAAAACATTATAATTTAATATAGTGAAATAGACAATTCACAAAATTTTAAAAAGAAATAATAAATCAATAACATAACCGAAGCAAAGTGAGACATGCATGGATGCCAACCATGAAATTCTATTTAACTAATTACATTAGCTATGGTCAAATATTTTACCTAGAATATCTCTTGTGATATTTCCTCCAATTCTAGAAGCTCCAACAAAATGGATATGAGATTTTATGATAAAATGTGAAGGTTCCATAAAAATATCTAAACTTAAAAGCATATTATCTTTCAAGGATTCTAATAAATTTGAAATAGCCATGGTCAAATATATGGAATGTCTTTTGTGATATTTCCTCCAATTCTAGACACTCCAACAAAATGGATATAAGATTTTATAATAAAATGTGAGGGTTCCATAAAAGTATATTATCTTTTAAGTGCATATTATTATTTTCTAAAGAAATTAATGCATGTTTTATGAAATATATCAATAAAGATTTTACTTGTTTTTTCCTGATTGCTTTCCATTTTTATAAATAGTTGCATTAAAACTTGTTTTCTTTCATTCTCGGATTTAATACCTTATTTTTTAAAACATTGAAACATACATGGTACAAATAAAACCTTGAAACATACATAGTATAAACAGTCAAAATGGATTGAACGCGAGGCAAAGTAAGTACAATAAAAATTGCCAAGATGCATTGAACGCCAAAGTACAATACATGTCATGAATTGTAGCCTAGAGTACATAACCATCTCTGTCTTCTCTGCAATAACGATGTAAATTCAAAATCCATCCCTTGCATATCTCTTTATTTTCATCCAAAGGAATTGGATTTTTGGCTACATTTGTACTTTGAACGATGTTTATCCAGCCCATGCATACCATAAAAATAAGCACACAAAACATCAATGCATTCACCAATCTAGGCTATGTGGAGATTAATTATATTTAATGCCCAAAACAAATTACATTAAACAAATAAAAATCCATAAGATATTTTGGTAGTATGACCCATGCCATGCTTAAGAGATGGTTGTAGTTGGAAGAGAATATTAAAAGTAAAAAGCAATCTAAAAAGGAAAAAAAGAGAAAAAGCAGGTAACATGAGTAACCTTTGGGAAAGTGAATTGGTAATATCAAAAAAAATGAAACTGGAAGCTTTCCTAAACATTTGGGAAAGTGAACTGGTAATAACAAAAAAAATGAAACCATCCGTGAGATGTAGAACAGTTGGTGGCGGGGTATGGTTAAAACGCTCCCTAAGCTGAAAGGTCGATGATTCTAATCCCGTCGGATACCAAAAAATCCAACCATGTTAAGGGTTGGTGCGGTCTAGGCCGAGTGATTTTGACGGCTTAGATGCCCCTGGTTCGTGGTTACTTAGCCAATGGAAACCCTGCTAGTCAGGGGGGTTCCACCACTTTCCCAACAACAGAAAAAACAAAAAAATGAAACTAAAAAAACTTTTAGTTGATCATTTTTTTAATGAAACTATAAACTTTTTAAAAATTCTTTTAGTTGATAATTTTTTTAATAAAACTATAATCTTTTTTAAACTTTCACTGGCATCTAAAAACTTTTTGTTAATAAGTTCTATTTATTAAACTAGAAATTTTCTTAATAAAAATAAATAAAACAATATTATCTTCTTGCCTACTGCCGAGACTTAAAAAAATATTAATGAAAAGTTCTATAAAGTATATGAAGTACATAACATTATTGCATAGCATACCCGTGTAACAATAAAAGTATCTTAATGAAAGTGAAAATCAATTGCGATCATCAATGAAATAAATAATAAAAAACACGGTGGAATAGAGAGGAGAGGTTGAACAAATAAAAACAGAACTTGGCAGTGAATTTCTTTCAAATATCTTGGAGGAATCGACCTTCCACTATTCTAACTCAGAGGTACTTCAAAGGACTAGCAACTATTATGACGAAACTAAACAATGATACCACGAAAATTATTCTCGTTTTGTTCAATCATGCCGCCACATAATATATATGTAAAACATATGTTATAATGACATATATTCCATTATAACATTTGTTCAATCATGTATCTGATAAAATTATTTTGTATATATAATAATAACATACAACTTTAAAATTTGAACCTTTAATTAAAATTGTTTTAAAAAATTATTATGTAAAACATATATTCAATCATAAGATATGTTCAATCATGTATCTAATTATTTTGTATATATAATAATAACATACCATTTTAAAATTTTAACCTTTAATTAAAATTAACAAATTAAAATTTTAAATGTAGGGTAACTTTTTAAGTTGTCCGTGAATATTAATTTCAATTTACATATGGTAGGAAATTGAGGTAGGAATCAAATTCTTGTGAAATTGTTTTAAAAAATTAACAAATTAAAATTTTAAATGTAAGGTAACTTTTTAAGTTGTTCGTGAATATTAATTTCAAATTTACATAGGAAATTGAGGAAGGAATTCATTTTTGTGGGTTCAAATTTTCTTTGGAATGGCCTATCTCATCTTAGAATAATGAAATATTACAATATGTTAGCATCATTTATAATTTGAATAGGTATAAGTTCACTTCACATATTTTTTTAACACTAAGATATTGTGTATACACAAATATAATATCTCGAAAATACTTTCTTCAAGTTGTAAAAAAGATATATTTGAAAACATTAAAAGATGAAATTTTCTATAACCTATATGAAAGTATTAATCAAACTATGGAGTACCATTTGACTATTTATATTACATATTTGACAAATGAAAAAAGAGGTCAATGTGTAACAAAATGCATATGCTTGCTTCAAATAAAAGACAGAACAACTCAATTTATGTATGATGGAGTGAGAATTATTTTAGTAAAGATGGATCTATTTTGTATGAAGTTAGCTCGATTTGGCTCTGATGGGGCAGTGTCATGATGGGTAATCACGAAGGTTTATTTTCTAATATATGTTGAGATGCTCCTCATTTATTATATATCCATTGCATAGCTCATAGAGATGCATTAGACACATGATGTTTTGTCTCATTTTCTAGAGTTGCAGTATATTGATAAATTTGCAAACAAAGTTTATTCGTGGCTTGAGAAATCTCCTAAAAGACATGGAGAAGTGAGAGTTAATTGAATCATTTCAAATAATTAAATTATATATTTTGCAATTTCATCAAATTGTGTGACTTTGTGGAGGGAAGGTCATGGAAAGACTCGTCCACGCCATGCCCTCTTTGTTAAAAGATTGGGAGTTATGGAAAAAAATATGTATGAGCTTGCAACAATAGTTCAAGTTTGTTTTTGTATACATTTGCTTGGAGATGTGCTCATTGAGTTAAATAAACTTAATCATCAATTCCAAGAGGATCATGTTGAGATTACCTTTGTTGGCACTACTTTAAATGTTACTATTAACATGCTCCATAAACAGTTTTTGGGAATCATATTTGAGACAGAATGCACATATCTTTTTTTAATTATAGCACAATGAGGAATTCTTGAGATTGTAGATAACACAACTATGATGCATTTATATCTATTGAGGTTTGAAAGTTTACCAAAGATACAAAGATCAATGACACAAGATGAATCATCATTCTTTTAGGAATGATGAAAGTGAATGGATCTTTATATAAGAGGTTTACAGATCTACCTATATTTAATTACGGTAAGTTTTTCAGTCCTCGACATTATTATGAATAAAATGATGATAGCATAGAAAATTTCAGGGATGAAATTTAGCCCATGGGATATTTTTTCGAGGTTTTTTTCCAATTTCTTTGGCCATTTATCATTTTTTGTTCTATTACGATTCCCCCAAATTCCATAAGATTAAAAAAAAATAGTCTAAAAACCATCCAAATTGTCCAAAAACTATATCAAACTATTAGAACTTTGAATATTTTAAAAAAATATCACCTAACATTTTATTGTTGAAAAAGGTTTCTACAGTTTAAGAAAATTATGGATCCTTGAAATTTTCCATGGACCCTAAAATGAAAATATGGCTGAAATGTTTATGTGAGAAATCTAATGTTGGAGACTCATTTATTGTCGATAATGCTAAATGTTTCAGTGAAATGAAAGAATTTATTTGTACTCTTTATAAATCATACCCTAAAAAGCATATGATTGGAGCATGGGATCTATGTGGAGATGAACCTGAATGGTTTGAAGGCTTTCCATGTTTGATGCAATTATGGAAAGCTATATTTATTATTCCAACAAGTATAGCTATGTGTGTAATAGGATTCTCGAAATTAAACATGTTAAAAATGATGATATATCAAGACTTTCATTGGAGGCATTGGATATAATGTTTTTCTCTCTTAGTGCACCTCATGCTCTAAATGTGATAGAATGGAATGATATTTATGATGTATGTCAAAAAATGAAAACAAGAGAGTCTCTCACATTGGAATGTGCTCACTAACTGAAAATTTATCATTTTTCCATGTAGTGGGTGTTTAATTCTTTAAAATGAAAAAAAATTGTAAGGACAATATTTGTTTTTTGAATTTTTTTTAAATGCTTAGTTAATTTATACTTGTCAATTGAAGTACAATTATTTATATGACTCTTTTAGGTAAAAGACCATTCCTTAGACCCTCTATGTGCTCCTTTCCAATCATAAGGACCCATAATGTTAGCTAGATATCTTCTGACTATCGCAGTCTAAGGATTCCCAGTAAAAGACAGGCCCTAAAGAAAATTATTGCACACAAAAATCCAGATTTTATTTTCCTCCAGGAAACGATGCATTGTGGTGAAAACCTGCTTGATGATATTAGAGTTTGTATCTTGGTTGGGAGTTTTTTTTTCTTGACGTAATTGCTAGATCAGGTGGCCTTGTATCTCGGTGGAACAAGAGCGTCTTTCTCCTCCTCAATTTCTAGGGATCTGCATTTATACTTGGGCTTTCTCTTTTTTTCCAGTGAGTTTGGCCTCTGTTTCAATTTATCAATATTTATGGTCCATACTCTAACATATTTGGGTTTTGGGAGAGGTTCTTCAACAATAGATCTTCATCCCTCGAAAGACTAATCATCGATCGAGATCTCAATTTTACCTTGGGGGTAATGAAATATGAGGTGAAACAACCCATAAAGAACTTCTTACAGATTACTTTCTCAAGAGACTGGATGAGAAATCAATGTTTCACACTATCACGGTTAAACTAAACCCTACTTGAAGGAAAATGTGGGTTGGACAGATTGCCATTTGTAAAATACTAAATCGATCCCTTGTGTTCGGAGACTTTATTCAGAATGCAACCAATCCCAAACAATGGACAATTTCTGATGGGGATTCTGACCATTTCCCAATCCTTCTGGAGGTTAAAGTATTTTATAAAAAAAATACTAGTACATTTAATTTTTGTGCAAAATGGTTAGAGGATCTAGACTAATGTCAAGTGGTGTGAAACTGGTGGAGACCATATGATCCATCTCTCAGAGCATTGGTTCCTCTTCAATTTCTCCAAAACCTAAAGTTTTTAAAAGTCAAAACCAAGAGATAGATTGTGGAGAAAAAAGACAAAGGATAGAGAATCTTCTTTTTATTGAAAACGATATTTACCGGATGGTGGACAACCATCCCCATGGATTTTACTCACATGCTTTGAAGAAAGACTTTATAGAACCTCCTTAGAAAAGGAATTCCATCTTAGTAGAGAATGAGGAGTTCTGGAGACTAAAGAGACGAGTTATATGGATGTAGAAGGGGGATGAGAATACTAAATATTTTCACCAATTTATCAACCATAGGAACAATTAACACTCTTTGGAAATTGGAAAATGATGAAGGACAAGTTGTCTCTAGTTTTGAGAATCTGGGATTTGTGGGCATTAATCACTTCAATGTGGAATCTTTAAAGAGGACAATGGTGTTAGATTTTTATCATTTAAGCAATATGATCTTAGGATCTTATCTGAGAGAATAACATGCACAACAATAATCACAAGAGACAAGAGACACGAAGATTTTTCCTCGAGGAAACTATAAAGGAGAAAACCCTGCAACTTCCTCAAAGATAAAATGAGCACCAATAGCAAAAGTAAAACCCAAAACACAAAGATGATCTTCGACAACTGTTCTCTCTCTCACTTGTGCGAGCTCCTCTTCTCTCACTCATGCGCTACAGTTGAGTGAGTGTGTATATCAAATAGAGAGTCTCACTCTCTATTTATACTTGTTTTCCACTTGACTTTACTCTTACAGGGTCGAATTCTCTAGGAGATTCTAATAAACCTAATACCACTTAATTATGGGGACTATTGCCCAGACTTACAATCAGAGGCATAACCTCAAATCAATTGTGGGGACTATTTCCCCGACTTATAATGGAGGGTTAACCTCAATGACTTTACATGACTTTATTATATTAATGACTCTCCCGATCGGAGGAACATCGAGGTACAATGAAATGAAATATAAAATATATAAGTGAATACATTCTGAAGTTAAAATACATCAACACTCCCTCTTAACTAGGAAGGTATTCTCTTAACACAATTCATCAGCACAAGTCTTCGTCACTGAATCATCATCAAAGCTGGATCATCATCATCACTGCTTCCGCTATCTAGATCAAATGGTGATATCTCTCAATTCTACTCATCACAGGAAGTTCTACATAGCCAACCCTTTTTCATGATGGTTGTAGGCCTAGCCTCCATGTAGGTATTCATCTTCTTCAGCAATTATATCTGACCATGGGAGGAACACATCCAACATCCATGTCAGAAAGGCCCTCCCAACACTTATATCTGACCATGGGAGGAACACATCCAACATCCATGTCAGAAAGGCACATACAACACTCACATCTGACCATGGGAGTCCCAACCTATCACCATGTCAAAAAGGCCCAGCACTTACATCCATCGGCATGGTAGGACACACCGTCTACCATCTGAGGAAAGGCCCAACACTTACATCCACCGGCATGGTAGGACACATCATCTACCATCCGAGGAAAGGCCCAGCACTTACATCCACCAACATGGCCAAGAAAAGTGAAGTGGACTAAAACTCTAAAACCCACATGAATTCCGAAAATTAACCACAGTAAAATTGAATATTGAATGATGATAAAAGATTGCAAGGTGAGTGCCCTATATATATTAATTGTAAAGGAACTTGGATACCATCCATGAAAGGATGTGTCATTTTAGAATAGTTTACTAATAACCATTTATTAATTATTAATTATTAATATCAATATATATTAATATTAATAATTAATATTTATATTTAATATATATATATATATATATATATACTGTTTCTTGTTATAATTTAAGTTTGTTACATTGCCTTCCGGTTCATGATGCTTTGTCCTCAAAGCATATTTTAAAAAACTAGTTTATAATTTAAATATTGTAAGTGAAACGATGGGTTATTTTGTAAAACCATGGGCTATATCGCTTTGTTTTTTAACTTTTCCCCTTGTATTTCTTTGTTGATACTTTTTTTTTTATTCTTCACTTTTCCCTCTGGTACTTGCTTCATATTTGGACTGGAATTAATACTTCTTCAATGAAATTCAAAGGCCAAAGGCCAATTTTTGGTCAAAAACCAACTTTTACCAGAGAAACTCTGAATATGGATGGTTAAAATCCATTATGAGGTCAAGGACCTAAATTCCTAAATTCAAGGAAACCTTGAACATGTGTTTTTAACTTGTGTTTTTTTTAACATTTCCCCTTTTATTTCTTTTGTTGATATTTTTTTTCTTCATAATTTCTTTTCTTCGTTTTTCCCTCTCTTTCTTGCTTCATATTTGGAGTGGAATTAATACTTCTTCAATGAAATTCAAATGGCCAAAGGCTAATTTTTGGTCAAAACCCAATTTTTACCAGAGAAACTCTAAATATGGATGTCTAAAAGCCACTGTGAGGTCAAAGACCTAAATTCAAGAAACTTGAACATGTTTTTTAACTTTTATTTTTAACTTATGTTTTTTTTTATTCTTTATTTTTCCCTCTCGTTCTTGCTTTGATACAACTTGAAGTGGACTAAAACTCTAAAACCCACATGAATTCCGAAAATTAACCACAGTAAAATTGAATATTGAATGATGATAAAAGATTACAAGGTGAGTGCCCTATACATATTAATTGTAAAGGCACTTGGATACTATTCATGAAAGGATGCGTCATTTTAGAATAGTTTACTAATAACCATTTATTAATTATTAATTATTAATATCAATATATATTAATATTAATAATTAATATTTATATTTAATATATATACAAAAACGCTCTGCACTAACATCCACCAGAATGGTAGGACACACCATCTACCATTCGGGCAAAGGCTATGCACTTACATCCACTGGCATGGTAGGACACACCATCTACTATCTCGAGAAAGGATTTACACTTACATCAATCGGCATGGTAGGACACGCCATCTACCATCCGGGGAAAGGCACTGCGCTTATATCTGACCATGGGAGGCCCAGACTGCCACCATGTCAGAAAGGCTCAACACTTACATCTGACCATGGGAGACCCAGCCTATGCCATGTCGAAAAGGATCTGCACTTACATATAACCATGGGAGGAACCAATCCTACCACCATGTCAGAAGGGCTCCGCACTTATATATGACCATGGGAGGAACCAATCCTACCACAATGTCAGAAGGGATTTGCACTTACATATGACCATGGGAGGAACCAATCTTACCACCATGTCAGAAGTGCTCTGCACTTACATATGACCATGGGAGGAACACATCCCACAACCATGTCAGAAGTGCAATGAACTTACATCTGACCATGGGAGGAACCAATCCTACCACCATGTCAGAAGGGCTCACGGACTCATCACTTCCCCTTGGAGGGAACCTCAATTTGGAGAACACGAATCTTCTCCCTGAAGTACTCAAACTTCACTCTGGCCATTTCTAGCATAGAATTACATCAGGGTTGATTACGTCCAAGGATAACATGTGAGCTTCGCCAGGACTGATTACATATGAGGACAACCTACATGACTGTTTACGTCTAAGCAACCTACAAGATTCCCTGGGATATTATGCTTAGACAACCTATCTCACCAACTCCCTCTTTCAAGAGATCTCGATCTACATCACAAACTGGAGCTTCACTACTCCTCTTCCCCAAGTAGTCGAGCAAGTGACAACATATTTTTCCTCGGTTGTACTCAGTGCCATGCAGGACTGATTCCAGCTAAACCAAGAGATCGCACCTAATCCCATATTGAAGCAACACCCCGAAGTGCTCTTCCTATCAATGGCACTACCTGCCCAATCTGAATCCACATAAATCTCCAGGTTAATATTTTGATTCGCTTCATACTTGAGCCCATAGTTAACTATACCCTTCAGGTACCTAAGAATATGGTTTGCAGCAATTAGGTGAACATGTCTCGATGTGTTCACAACAAAGCAAATATCTGGTCTCGTATTCGTCAGGTACATCAAGGAACAAAACATCTGACGATACATCGTGGCATCAACCGTCTCTGATGAAGCATCACTCAATAGCTTCAGGTTTGATGCCATAGGTGTGGCCATGGCCTTACAGTTCATCATCCCAAAACTTTTCAATATCTCTACTGCATACTTCCCTTATCCAAGGAAGATTCCATCTACACTCTGCCACACCTCCATGCCTAGAAAGTAGTACATCATTCCCAAGTCCTTTATCTTGAACTCGATAGCAAGTCTCCTTCTTGCATCTCTAATTATTTCCTCTTTTCCTGTCAGGAATAGGTTATCGACATATAATAGGAGCATCACTGGTCTTCCGGCTTCAACCTTGAAGTAAAGGTTGGAATTTTCTTTACTCTTAGTAAATCCTAGAGCCATCAGTAAGTTGTCCATCTTGTCCTACCATGTCAATCCTCAGGATATTTTGCAGTCGCTCCCTATGAAGTGGAGCATCATTCTCCCTCTTCCTTTTGTACTCTATGTATTGAAACATTATGTACTGTAGTGACAAGTAGCTTCATCTGCTACTAATATTCTATGTATCCATCCAGGGTCAATGGATACCAAGATCTTCTATCTTGAACCTTTTCAAAAGTTCTTCTCGCACCCATCTATGAGCTTTTCATCCTCTATCATGTTTCATCTTCAACCTTGTAGCAAAGGTTAAGATCTTCATCACTCTAGGTGATCTTCAAGCTCCTCATGTATGTGTTATCCCATGGGTGTCTTCTGAGCTCATACAAGGCCTTATTTAATTTTCACACATGAGTCTTCATGTCATGTGTATTAACTTCTAGTGGATGCAAATGTCTCTTCATAGTCTATGCCTTCTATCTGTGAGAAGCCTCGTGCTACGAATCTTTCCTTGTATCCCACAATGTTGTCATCTACTGCATGCTAGATCTTGTAGATCCATATGGAAGATACTACAGACTTCCCTTCAGGTCTCGATATCGTATCCTAGACATCATTCTTCTTGAACTGGTACTCTCATTCCCTTTATTCTGGGCTACTTCTTCATAGCTAGAAGGCTCTGCATTAATGATGTCACTCAACAGTGTCACATAACTGCATTGTGTCTGAGACCTCTTCTTTCTTTGAAAGTATCGTCATATTATTCTTCATTTTGGATAATTTCTTGAACTGTCATCACTTGTTCTTCGAAACAAGTCTCATCCTTCTTTTCTTGTAGGCAATTATACATGATCTTTCCTACAAGTCAAATGCATTAGTTGTATGGTTAGAAACATTTCATAATACATATTTATAATGGAAAATTCTTATGCTTAAAGATATAATCATGCAACTATTTTAGCCAATACAACATCCTCCATATTTCATGAAAACTTTCTAGATGCCTTCCATCTCTACCATGACATCTCAACAAAGAGGTTTCATTCTAGATAAGTTGCAATGGAGAGTTGTATAGCACCATGAGCTACTTACCCATCACATGCATATTAGTAGTATACTGTTATTAATGTAAACATTCTATCATGTATAACACATCAACTGAATATAAACAAATGCATAACAAAATAATGAAGTGACAATTGAATACTTATCTTTATTCGTTTCATGGGTAGGCTCCTTCTTGAGTCTTCAGCTTCATCATCTTTTTCATTCATAACAACATCATTTCTTATCTAAATGCTAATATGGATAAGAGGTTCTTCAAGAGTTGAGTCCTTCGTATTCCTCTTTGATTGAGGGATCTTCTTTGAATCATGAGAGTTTGATCTTCAGTTGCTCCCATCTTCTCTTCTCTTATTATGAGTCGAGCTTCTTCTTGTGTGCACTCTTCCCAGAGTCTGTTGAATGTAATCACTTCCTTCTGGAACCCATTCCTCGAATGAATGAATCCCATGATCCTAGGAGGCCATCCAAAATATATTATTATTCTTCGATTGCTTTGTCATAGCATCAAACACTTTCTTTTGGTGTCTTCAAGGGTGACACATGAGGGATGAGATGATCTTTAATAGAATCTACAATGATTCTCTTGGCTCTAGCCTTAGCCTCATCTCCCTCTGGAACTGGAACCTCTCCACTTATGTAGGTGTCCAACTCATTTTCTTGAAGAACCATTGAAATCCTATACTTCCATGCGTAGAAGTTTTTAGCTTCACCAAGCTTGTCATCAAGCTGGTGTGATAGGTAATTTTGAAATGAGAACCTCAAATGTAATTAGAAAAATATTAGATATTACCGATTTGAGGTGTCCATCCTGGTTCCGGATTTGGATGGTCTAGGGTTTATCAGAGAAACCTTAATTTTCAAAACTTGGAATCTTTCAGATCTGATTGGATAGAAAGATGCACCTTCTCAAGGCAAGCTGTCCAATGTACTCTTTTTCTAAAAAGAGTGGAGGGAAGCTCCTGGAACAGGAAGCCCTAGTTTTCCAATTTCTTCTGCAGAAATGCCTGATATTGTTTCTGCAGTATTGTTGGTTGTGGAGCCTAATATTCTAGATCTAGAGATATTATTTAGTTGTGATTGTAACCCAGGAGTACTATACATTCGTTCCCCCTACCTTGGGGTTCAGGTTTTGGGATGTGTGTTGGCCAACAATATTGCGGACCCATGGTATTGGGTTAACCCTAGAATTTTCCCATTGTATTTCCCCTATAAAAGAAAGCATTGTAAAACGACTAAGTATGGTATTGTATTGTATTGGAAGAGAGACACTGAGAGCATGAAGAGGAAGTGCAGCGATTTTGCTGCAGGGTGTATCCCTTCATCTTCCTAGACTGTAATAAAAATATTGGCAATTTCTTTATGGATGTAGCCCATCATTTGGGTGAACCACGTTATATCTGTGTCTCTTTATAATGTTTTAATGTGTTTTGCATCTTGTTTATTGCTTTAACTGTATATCTGTTATTGCTCTACGGTCTTGTTTTCTAACAATTGGTATCAAAGACAAAAGGTCTATTTGGTTGGTAAACTCACAGGAAAGAAGGGTTTCTGGTTCGATTGGGAGCAATGGTGGAAGAAGGAAAGTTTAGGGTCAATAAATTTAACGACCAAAACTATCAGTTATGGAAGATGCAAATGGAGGACTATCTATACCAAAAGGATTTGTACCTGCTGTTGGGCAAAAAATCAAAATAGTCGGTGGCTATGAAGGATGAAGAATGGGAGATTCTTGACAGAAAGGCACTGGGAAGAATACAGTTGTGCCTAGCTTTGTCAGTGACCTTCAATATTTTGAAAGAAAAAACAACAGAGGGTGTGATGAGCGCATTGAGTAAGCTCTATGAAAAACCCTCATCTTCTAACAAGGTATTTTTAATGAAGCGTTTATTTAATATGAAGATGTCAGAAGGTGGATCTGTTGTTGACCATTTAAATGAGTTTAATACACTCACCAGTCAGTTAAGTTCTGTAAAATTAAACTTTGATGATGAGGTTAGGGATCTTCTAATCTTGTGCTCATTTCCAGAAAGCTGGAATAGCTTGGTCATGGCTGTAAGTAACTCTGTCCCTAGTTCAAACAATCTTAAGTTTGATGATGTTTTTGGTGTTATTCTTAGCAAGCAAATGCGAAGAAAAATCACAGGTGAGGCATTAGGTAATGCGTTGACCATGGAGAGAAAAGGGAGACAAGACAAGAAAGGAAGGAGCCGAGGAAATCGCGAAAAGCCTAAAAAGGGAAGATCCAAGTCCAGATTCAAAAAAATAGAGTGCTAGAACTGTAGTAAGAAAGGACATCTGAAGAAAGACTGCAGAGCTCCAAAGAAAAAGGAGACAGATAGCAAGAGACTACTCAAGAAGCGAATGTAGCAAGTGATGTGTTACAAGATACTTTGATTCTTGCATTAGATAAAACTAGTGATTACTGGGTAGTAGATTCAGGGGCTTCATGTCATGCTACACCCCATAGGAAATTAGTTCATGATTATGTTCAAGGTGATTTTGGGCATGTGCTATTGGGGGATGATGAACCATGTAAAATTGTTGGAAAGGGTAAGGTACGGATTAAGTTAAATAATGGAAGTGAATGGCTGCTAAAGGATGTAAGGCACATTCCTGCTATGAAAATAAATCTTATCTCAACAAGGCAGTTGGGAGATAGCGGTTGTTTGTCTACGTTTGGATAAACGTGGTGGAAGATCACTAAAGGATCAATGGTAATTGCAAAAAGGAGATAGGATAGGTACGTTATATTTATGTCCTCATAATACTGATCATTCTATCTCTGTAGCTTCCACATAAATAGGTGTGGTGTTGTGGCATCATAGGCTTGGCCACATGAGTGAGATGGGGATGCAGATTCTCGACTCAAGGAAACTGCTTCCTGATCTAAAGCAGGTAAGTTTGGAATTTTGTGAGAACTGTGTTTATGGAAAACATAAGAGAGTTAGATTTCTTAGGGTTGGAAAACAAAAGAAGAGTGAAAATTTAGAGCTTGTCCATACATATGTATGGGGACCAGCTCAAGTAAAATCTCTTGGTGGCTTTCATTATTATGTTACTTTTATTGATGATGCAACTAGAAAAACTTGGGTTTATTGCATTAGACAAAAATCTGATGTGTTTGATACTTTTAAGAAGTGGAAATCTTTGGTTGAGAATGAGACAGGAAAAAGGTTGAAATGTATCATATATGTTAATGGAGGCGAGTACTGCAGCAAGGAGTTTGACAGTTAGTGTTCACACAATGGGATTCACAGAGAGAAGACAGTCCTTGGAAAACCCCAAGAAAATGGTGTGTCAGAAAGGATGAACAGAACAATCATGGAGCATGCAAGGTGTATGAGATTGCATGCAGGGTTGCCCTTACAGTGTTGGGATGATGCTGTAAACACTGCTGTTTATTTAATAAACAGAGGGCCTTCAAGTGCTTTGGATGGTGGCATTCCAGAGGAGGCATGGATAGGTAAACATGTAAAATACTTTTTTTTGAGAAATTTTGGTTGTGAAGCATTTGTCCATATTGATAAAGATGATAGAACAAAGCTTGAGGCTAAATCCAAGAAATGTACCTTTATTGGATATGGGGTTGATGATTTTGGTTATCACTTATGGGATCTTAAAAATCGCAAAATCATTAGGAGTAGAGATGTAGTATTCAATGAAAAGGTCATGTACAAAGATCAGTTGCAAGGAAAGAAAGAAGAAAAGGAAAACATAGAGTACACAGTGCTTGATGAAATCAAAGAAAATGAAGTACCAAAAGCACCAGAAAATAAAGAGCAATAGCGGGTACCTGAAACTCCTGCAACTGTAAGAAAGTCTACTAGGTTAAGTAGACCCCCTGAACGATTCTCTCCTTCACTGTATTATTTATTGATGACTGATTCTGGTCAACCAGAATGTTTTGAAGAAGCAATGCAGGTAGAAACTAGAAAGAAGTGGGAGCAAGGCATGAATGAGGATATGGATTCATTGGTAAGAAACCAGACTTGGGATCTGGTTAAGTTTCCTGCAGAAAAAAGGGCATTGCAAAATAAATGGGTTTACGGGTTGAAGGAAGAAGATGGAGGAAAGAAGCGGTACAAAGCTAGACTTGTTGTAAAGGGATTTGCACAAAAGAAAGGTATAGACTTTGGTGAAATATTTTCTCCTATTGTTAAAATGACTTCAATTAGAACTATTTTAAGTCTAGTGGCGGTAGAAGATTTGCATCTTGAACAGTTAGATGTAAAAACGACCTTTCTCCATGGGGATTTGGAGGAAGAGATTTATATGCAGCAGCCACAAGGGTATGAGGTCAAAGGGAAGGAGAATTTGGTTTACAAGTTGAAGAAGAGCTTGTATGGCCTGAAGCAAGCTCCAAGGCAGTGGTGTTTAAAATTTGATAAGTTTATGACAGAACAAGGTTATGATAGATGTCATTCTGATCACTGTGTTTATTTCAAGAGGCTAGATAATGGAAGATATATTATCTTGTTATTGTATGTGGATGGCATGCTTGTTGTAGGGTCTAACATGAAGGATTTAAATGTGCTCAAAAGAAAACTAGCTAAATCATTTGCGATGAAGGATTTGGGTGCTACAAAGAAAATCCTTGGTATGATAATAACAAGAGACAGGAAAAATCACAAATTGACGTTGTCTCAAGGTGAGTACATAGAAAAGGTGTTGCAAAGGTTTAGAATGTAGAATGCAAAACTAGTTAGTACACCTTTGGCCAGCCATTTCAAACTAAGCAAGGATACATGTCTAGAGACACAGGAAGAGATAGATTACATGTCCAAGATTCCCTATTCATCAGCGGTTGGGAGCTTGATGTATGCTATGGTGTGCACAAGACCAGATATTGCACATGCAGTGGGAGTTGTGAGCAGGTATATGAATAATCCAGGTAACATTAGAGGAAATTTCAACTCAAAATGGGCCTTTTAACTTTTATTCAAATTCCATGTCATCATGTGTTAGCCAATGAAATTGCTTTAAATTTGAAATACCGTATAGGTCTTAAACACTTTTTTAATATAAATTTGGGGATACGTATCATAAAAAAAACTACTTTTTTTCTTTGTATTTTTGACATATCTCCCTGTGTTTTTACTCAAATTTTGATTGCGAGAGCTCGTTGGATGCGGAATTAAATTCTGCATCCAATGAGCACCCACTCGGCATACTTTTGATGGACCCCGCTACCCCAAAAACAAGAAATACCTGAAAAAATAGAATGATGATGTCATCATTCCATTTTTTCAGGTATTTCTTGTTTTTGGGGTAGTGGGGTCCGTCAAAAGTATGCCAAGTGGGTTCTCGTTGGATGCGGAATTTAATTCCACATCCAACGAGCTCTCCCGATCGAAATTTGAGTAAAAACACAGGGAGATATGTCAAAAATACAAACAAAAAAAAGTTTTTTTCTTTTCTTCCTCCAAAATTAATAAATATTATTTTATTATTTTAACTATTATTTTATTAGTTCATTTTAGGAGGCCCATTTTGAGTTGAAATTTCCTCTAATGAGAGCAATGGAAAGCAGTACAGTGGATTCTCAGGTATTTGAGAGGTACCACTTCTCATGCATTATGTTTTGGAGGTTCAGACACTGTTCTACAGGTATATGTTGATGTAGATATGGATGGTGATAAAGACAACAGGAGGAGCACCACAGGGTATGTGTTTACTGTAGGTGGAACAACATTAATTTGGATTTCAAAACTACAATAGGTTGTTGCACTTTCAACAATGGAAACAGAGTATGTTGCTGCTACAGAGGCTAGTAAGGAGATGATTTGGTTGCAAAGGTTCATTGAAGAATTGGGTAAGAAGCAGGAGAATAGTAGGATGTATAGTGACATCCAGAGTGCCATTCATCTTGCAAAGAACTCAGCCTTTCATTCGAGGACTAAACATATACAACTCAAGTACCACTTCATAAGATTTGTTCTAGATGAAGAACTGTTAAAACTGGAAAAGATTCACACTAGCCATAATCCTACAGACATGTTGACAAAGGGAGTAACCAGAGAGAAACCGAGTTCCTGCTTGGTTTTTGTTGGCCTTCAAGCATGAAGGCGAAAATAAGAAATTTGCCAATTCCACGGTCCATAGCATAGTCCAACAAGTGCAGTAGCGGTGGAGTTGCTTTGATCAGTCTCCAAGTGGGATATTGTTGATTGTGGAGCCTAATCTTCCAGATCTAGAGATATTATTCAGTTGTGATTGTAACCCAGGAGTACTGTACACTTGTTCCCCCTTCCTTGGAATTCGGGGCAGCGCCCTGAAAAAGGGGGTTCAGGGGCAGTGCCCTGAAAAAGGGGGTTCAAGGGCAATGCCCCCAAGACACGAGGGTTTGGGGGCATCTCCCCTGAGGCACGAGGGTTTGGGGGCAGCACCCCCGAGAAAATTGGGGGTTCGAGGGTGGAGCCCCTGAGAATTTTTTTTGGGATGCATGTTGGCCAATGGTATTGTGGACCCATGGTATTGGGTTAACCCTAGAATTTTCCCATTGTATTTCCCCTATAAAAGAAAGCATTGTAAAACGACTGAGTATGGTATTGTATTGAATTTGAAGAGAGACTGTGAGAGCGTGAAGAGGAAGTGTAGCGGTTTTGCTGCAGGGTGTATCCCTTCATCTTTCTGGACCGTAATAAAAGGATTGGAAATTTCTTTGTGGACGTAGCCCATCGTTTGGGTGAAGCACGTTATATCTGTGTCTCTCTGTAATGTTTTAATGTGTTTTGCATCTTGTTTATGCTTTAACTGTATACCTGTTATTGCTCTGCGGTCCTATTTTCTAACACAGTTTATCCAAAATTACTACTCCTCCATGTCTAAAACTTCTCACTGAGGTAGCCTCGTCTGTCCTCTTTCCAACACCACAAGTTTGAGAAGAATTGGTTTCACCAATTGAGACTTGTGATATTTTTCCCAAGGTGACTTATTTCAGGACTATTCATCATAGCGAACTTGTATAGGCTGCCACATGTCATTGTTTCACCTTCGGGGTATGAAACTTTTACCACATAAATTGCATTTTATTCCCTATATGGAACATCTTGATAAATTTCATTTGGACCTTCGTATCCTAAGATATAGCAATTCTCCTTAGGTTTCCTATTAAGGGATGAATCCTAGTAGAGGCTAGAACCATGAATTGGAGGAATCATATCTCCCTTAATATAGCGAATCTGAGGCTTAAATTTTTACAAACTATTCACCACGAAGTTATATTCAGTATGTAAAAATTTTGGCTTCTGATCCTTCTCCAATATCAAGATATAGCGAATGTACCAAAACTACTAGTTTTAGTATTTTAGGGTTTTCTGGTCCGGGGTCAAATTAGGGTTTGACTTTCCTCGAGTTTTACCCAACCGAAAATTTCGATCTTGGTCTCAAAATTTCCATTTTTAGGAAGATATAAATCCTATGCTGGGCTCACTCAAAAAATCCTCTTATGTGAAAAGTGTTAGATTTTTATCATTCAAGCTAGCATTATGATCTTAGGATCTTTAACTGAGAGAATAACATGCACAACAATAACACAAGAGACAAGAGAAACAAAGAATTTTCCTTGGGGAAACCATAAAGGAGAAAACCCCGCAACTTCTTCAAAGATAGAATCGACACCAAAAGTAAAACCCGAAAACATAAAGATGATCTCTCGACAGTAGTAGTCTCTCTCTCTGATCCCAGCTTCTTCTCTCTCACTCATGCACCCCAGTGAGTGAGTGTGTGTGTGATAAATAGAGAGACTCACTCTCTATTTATATTCTTTCATTCACTTAATTTCCACTCCAACATGTCAGCCTCACTTAACAATTACTTACTAGAGCCAACATCTCTACGAGAGTCTAATAACCCTAGTGCCCCACAACTTGTGGGGACTTTGCCCCTTCGACCAACAAGGAGGGTTATCCTTAACAAAACGATGGGGACTATTGCCCCGACTTATAATAACTCACCTAGGTTCAACTTCTCTAGGATAGTCTAATAACCCTAGGGCCCCAAAACTGCGGGGACTTTAACCCTTGATTAATAGCAGGGTTACCCACAACGACTTCACATGACTTGTTCACATTATAGAAACTCTCAATCGGAACATCGAGGCATGACATGAATCAATTACATTACAAACACTTCCTGGAATAAACATTGGGGTACAATATACAAGTGAATGCATTTCAAAGTTACAATTACATCAACACTCCATCTTAACTAGGAAGGTATTCTCTCGACACAATTTATCAGCACAAGTCTTCTTCTCTGTATCATCTAGATCATCATCGAGTTCTCGTCATCTTCAAGTCATCTTCATCTGGATTTGGATCATCACTGGATCTAGTTCATCATCATTGGATCTATATCATCACTCGATCTGGATCATCACTACTGGATCATCATCACTGAATCTGGACCATCACTCGATCTGGATCATATCTGCTGGATCAACATCACTGGATCTGGACCATCATCACTGGATCTGGATCATCACTAGGTCATCATCACTAGTGCTATCTCATTATTCTTCTCGTCACAAGAAGTTCTACAGAGCCAACCCTTTTTCATGCTGGTTGTAGGCCTAGCCTCCATGTAGGTCTTCTTCAGCGCTTATATCTGACCCTAAGTCAGAATGGCCCACCCAACACTTACATCTAACCTTGACTCGTCAGAAAGGCACTCCCAGCACTCACATCTGACCATGAGAGGAAAACATCCACCATTATGTTAGAATGGCCTAGCCCTCACACCTGACCATGGAAGGAACTTAATCCTCTCACCATGTCAGAATCACCCAACCCTTCCATATGAACATGGAAGGAACTTAATCCTCTCACCATGTCATAATGGCCCAGCCCTTACATCTGACCATGGAAGAAACTTAATCCTCTCACCATGTCAGAATGGCCCAGCCCTTACATCTGACAATGAAAGGAACTTAATCCTCTCACCATGTTAGAATGGATCTCAGTCCCAGACTGAGGGTTCCTGGTAATTGACCAGGTGCTTCCATTCTCCCAGAGAATGGCATCATCCCTTATATCTGATCAAGTGGGAACATATCCCTCAATCACATCAAAATGGCCCTGCACTTATATCTGATCATGTGAGACTACATCCCATAGTCATATCAGAATGGCCCTTAGTCCCAGACTGAGTATTCCTGGTAACTGACCAGGTACCTCCATTCAGAGAATGGAAACAACCCTTATATCTGATCAAGTGGGAACATATCCCTTTGTCACATCAGAATGGTCCTGCACTTATATCTGATCATGTGAGACTACATCCCACAGTCATATCAGAATGGCCCTCAATCCCAGACTGAGTATTCCAGGTAACTGACTAGGTACCTCCATTCAGAGAATGGAAATCGACGCTTATATCTAATCATGTAGGAACCAATCCTACAATCATATCAAAATGGCTCAGCACTCATATATGACATGGAAGGAACCAATCCTTTCACCATGAAAAAATGGATCAGCCCTTACATTTGACCATGGAAGGAACCTAATCCTCTCACCATGTCAACATGGCTCATAGAATCATCACTTCCCCTTCGAGGGATCCTCGATCTGGAGAACACAAAGCTTCTCCCTGAAGTACTCAAAATTCACTCTAGCCAATGGCTTCGTCAACACATTAGCTATCTATTCGTCTGTCGCAACATACCGGAGCTTCACTGCTCCTTTCTGCACCATATCCCTAATATAGTGATACTTGATCTCGATATGCTTTGACTTGTCATGGAACATAGGGTTCTCCGACAACTTCACAAAACTCTGGTTGTCACATTATATACAAGTAGCATCTAACTGGAGATCAAATAAATCAAACAGTAGCTTCCTCAGCCATACTGCCTCACAACTAGCTGAACAAGCTGCGACATACTCTACTTCAACTGTACTCAGTGCCACACATGATTGCTTCCTGCTAAACCAAGAGATCACACCCGATCCCATATTGAAGCAACACTCTAAAGTGCTCTTTCTATCGATGGCACTGCTTGCCCAATCTGAATCAACATAACGTTCCAGGTTAATCTTTTGATTCACCTCATACTTGAGCCTATAATCAGCTGCACCCTTTAGGTACCTCAGAATATGCTTTGCAGCAATCAAGTGAACATGTCTCGGATTTGTCAAGAATTTGCTCAAAGTGTTCATAGCAAAGAAAATATCTGGTCTCTTATTCATCAAGTACATCAAGGACCTAATCATTTGATGATACATCGTGGCATCAACCGAGTCTAATGAAGCAACACTCAGTAGCTTCATGTTTGATGCCATAGGTGTGGTCATGGCCTTGTAGTCCATCATCCTGAACCTCTTTAGGATCTCTACTACATACTTCCCTTGTCCCAAGAAGATTTTGCCACACCTCCATGCCTAGAAAGTAGTGCATCATATCCAAGTCCTTCATCTCGAACTTGGCAGCAAGTCTCCTTCTTGCAACTTCTGTCAGGAACAAGTCATCGACATATAACAGGAGCATCACTGGTCTTCCACCTTCAACCTTGAGGAAAAGGTCGGAATCCTCTTTACTCTCATTAAAGCCTAGATTCACCAGTAAGCTATGTCAAACCTTGAGATCTTCTGTAGTCACTCCCTCTAAAGTGAAACATCATTATACTCCCTCTGTCTTTCGTACTCTATGCACTCTTTTTGTGAGAAGCCTCGTGCTACGAATCTTTCCTTATATCCCACGATGTTTCCATCTACCGCATGATGGAACTACAAACTTCCCTTCATGTATCAATACTGCATCCTAGACATCATTCTTCTTGAACTGGTCTTCCCTTTCTTCTTGGTTACTTCTTCATAGCTGTAAGGTTCTGCATCAATGATGTCGTTGCATTCGTCATATTATTCTTTATCTTGAACTGTCGTCACTTGTTCTTCGGAACAAGTCTCATCCTTCTTTGCTTGTAGGCGATTATATATGCGATCTTTCCTACAAGTCAAATGAATTTGTATGGTCAGAAACATTTCATAAGGAATATTCATAATGGAAAACTCTTATGCATAAATATATGATCATGCAATTATTTTAGCCAATACAACATTCATCCATATCTCACAGAAACTTTCTCGATGACTTCCATCTCTACCAGGACAACATTGAGATAATGCACTAATCCAATATGTCAGCAAAGAGGTTTCATCCTAGATAAGTAGCAATGGAGAGTTGTATAGCACCATGATCTACTTACCCATTACATGCATATTAGTAGTATATTGTCATTAATGTAAGAATTCTATCATGCATAATACATCAACTGAATATAAACGAATGCATAACAGAAAACAATATCATGAAAT
Source organism: Pseudotsuga menziesii (assembly GCA_001517045.1). Classification (NCBI taxonomy): domain Eukaryota; kingdom Viridiplantae; phylum Streptophyta; class Pinopsida; order Pinales; family Pinaceae; genus Pseudotsuga; species Pseudotsuga menziesii. Next base: position 11,214 of record LPNX011202364.1, on the reverse strand, counting down.
GACAATTGAATACTTATCTTTATTTGTTTCATGGGTAGACTCCTTCTTGAGCCTTCGTCTTCATCATATTCTTCATTCATAATAGCATCGTTTCTTATCCAAATGCTAAGATGGATAAGAGGTTCTTCAAGAGTTGAGTTCTTCATATTCCTCATCGCATGAGGGATCTTCTTTGGATGGTAATATCTTGATCTTTAGTTGCTCCCATCTTCTCTTCTCTTATTATGAGTCGAGCTTCTTCTTCTTCCCATAGTCTACTGAAATTAATCACTTCCTTCTGGAACACATTCCTCACATGAATGAATCCCATGATCTTGGGAGGCCATTCAAGGTGGCTATCACCACTTCTACATTTTCTACTTCTTCTTCTACTACTACAAGTTGTTCTTTGATTTGAGAGACCCTCGTAAAGTATGACTGTATTGTCTCTGCATTCTGGATCTTCACATTCTTCAACTGTTTTCTCAAAGTCATATTATGATTTATGTTCTTCCCTTCAAATAGATTGGTCAAGGAATGAAACATCTTCGGTGTCTTTAGGGAAGATACTTGTGGTGCAATGTGATTCATGATTGAACCAACAATGACCTTCTTAGCCTTGACCAAGTTCTTCTTGTGTAAGGCTTTTAGCCTCATCTCCCTCTGGAACTAGAACCTCTCTACTCATGTAGGTGTCCAATTCATTTTCTTCAGAGAGATCATATACTTCCATGCTTGGAAGTTGTCAAATTTACCAAGCTTATCATCAAGCTGATGTGATAGATCACTTTGAAATGAGAACCTCAAATGAAAATAGCAAAAGATTAGATCTTACCGATTTGAGGTGTCTGTCCTAGTTCCAGAGCTGGATGATCTAGGGTTTGTTAAAGAAACCCTAATTTTAAAAACATGGAATATTTCAGATCTGATTAGATAGAAATATAGACCTCTTCAAGGTGAGCTGTCCAATGTACTCATTTTCTAAAAACAGTGGAGGGAAACTCCCAAAACAGGAAGCCCTAGTTTTCCAATTTCTTCTGCAGAAATTCCTGATACTGTTTCTATGGTATCTCTAACATTACAACTCCTATGTGTCTAAAACTTTGCACTATCGTAACATCACATGTCCCTCTTCCAACACCACAGATTTCATCAGAATTGGTTTCACCAATTGGGACTTATGATCATTTTCCCAAGGTGACATGTTTCAGGACTGTTCAACATAGCGAAGTTGTACGGACTGCCATGTGTCACTATTTCATCTTCGGGGTCTGAAACTTCTACGAAAGAAATTACTTTCTGTTTAATTTATGGAAATTATTTAGAAATTTCGTTTGGACCTTTTTAGCTCGAGATATAGCAATTCTCCCCAAGTGTCATGTTTGGGGATGAATGCTGGGAGAGGCTAGAACCCTAGCTTGAAGGGATCATATATCCTATAATATAGTGAATATGAGGTTGAAATTTGGAAACAGTATAAATAAGGATTTTATATTCAGCCTATGAAAGTTTCATATCCTGTTCCTTCTCCAATCCCGAGATATAGTGAATGTAACAAAACTTATCTGTTTTAGTATTTTAGGGTTTTTTCGGCACGGGGTCAGACTAGGGATTAACTTTCCCGGAGTTATACCCAACGAAAAATCTCAACCCAGGTCTCTAAAATTCTATTTTGATGAGGATATAAATCATATGCCGGGCTCACTCAAAAATTCCTCTTTTGTAAGAATCCCTAATTTCCCACATCAAAAACTAAAAATGCTCGGAATCGAATTTCGCTTCGACAGAAAGATGCGCCCTTCAATGGAGAGTTAGCCTAGCATAGTTTTACTGATGGATTGTTGAGAGAGACCTAAAAATTAAGAATCCCTAGCTTCTACAGGTGCACAATGTCTTCTTCTCAGGTTATCTCTAATACCATGTTAGATTTTTATCATTCAAGCTAGCATTATGATCTTAGGATCTTTAACTCAGAGAATAACATGCACAACAATAAACACAAGAGACAAGAGACACAAAGAATTTTCCTTGGGGAAACCATAAAGGAGAAAACCCCACAATTTCCTCAAAGATAGAATCAGCACCAAAAGTAAAACCCGAAAACATAAAGATGATCTCCTGACAGCAGTAGTCTCTCTCTCTGATCCCAGCTTCTTCTCTCTCACTCATGCGCCCCAATGAGTGAGTGTGTGTGTGATAAATAGAGGGACTCACTCTCTATTTATATTATTACGTTCACTTAATGTCCACTCCAACATGTCAGCCTCACTTAACAATTACTTACTAGAGCTAACATCTCTAGGAGAGTCTAATAACCCTAGTGCCCCACAACTTATGGGGAATTTGCCCCTCCGACCAACAAGGAGGGTTATCCTTAACACAATGGTGGGGACTATTGCCCCGAATTACAATAAATCAACTAGGGGAAACTTCTCTAGGATAGTCTAATAACCCTATGTCCCCAAAACTATGGGGACTTTACCCCTTGATCAATAGGAGGGTTACCCATAATGACTTGACATGACTTGTTCACATTATAGAAACTCCCGATCGGAACATCGAGGCATGACATGAATCAATTACATTAAAAACACTTCCTGAAATAAACATCGGATTACAATATACAAGTGAATACATTCCAAAGTTACAATTACATCAACAAAAAGCCCTAATTTCCCGCAACATTGAATGAAAATGGCAGGAATCAAATTTTTCTTCGACAGAAAGATGCGTCCTTCAATGGAGAGTTATCCTAGCCTCCTTTTGTTGATGATATGTGGAGAGAGACCCAAAAATTAAGAAGCCCTAGCCCTAGCTTCTGCAGGTGCATAGTGTGTTCTCCTTAGGTTAGCTCTGATACGATGTTAGATTTTTATCATTCAAGCAATATGATCTTAGGATCGTATCTGAGAGAATAACATGCACAACAATAATCACAAGAGACAAGAGACACAAAGAGTTTTCCTCGGGGAACCATAAAGGAGAAAACCCTGCAACTTCCTTAGAGATAGAATGAGCACCATTTGCAAAAGTAAAACTCAAAACACAAAGATGATCTCCAACAGTTGTTCTCTCTCTCAAACGAGCTCCTCTTCTCTCACTCATGCGCTACAGTTGAGTGAGTTTGTATATCAAATAGAGAGTCTCACTCTCTATTTATACTTGTTTTTTACTTTTACAGGCTTACAGGGCCGACTTCTCTAGGAGATTCTAATAACCCTAATACCACTTAATTGTGGGGACTGTTGCCCCAACTTACAATCAGAGGGTTAACCTCAACTCAAATGTGGGGACTATTACCTCAACTTACCGCAAAGGGTTAAACCCAATGACTTTACATGACTTTATTATATTAATGAATCTCCCAATCAGAGGAACATCGGGGTACAATGAAATATAATATAAAATATACAAGTGAATACATTCTGAAGTTACACATGACTTTATTATATTAATGAATCTCTTGATCAGAGGAACATCGGGGTAAAATGAAATAGAATATAAAATATACAAGTGAATACATTCTGAAGTTACAAATACATCAACAAATGAGGAATTAGTTGCTCATATGATGTTGATTATTGCTCAGTATCCCTCCTACATTAATAATGATCATAACGTATCACCCATGGGATCTATTTCTCTCGAGGAGCTAAGGGGGGTCGTCAAATCCCTTCAAACGGAAAGAAGTACAGGTCCAGATTGATGGCTAGCGAAATTCTTCACTACTTTTATGGATTTATTTGAACAAGACCTTATCATGGTTATTCAAGACTCAAGAAACTCGGGTAACATCCTAGCAGTTTTCAATTCAAATTTCATCACTCTGATTCCGAAATGTAATTACTCAAAGAATTTGCAAAAATTTAGATCGATATCCTTTTATAATTGTTTCAAAATTATAGCAAAAATCACCGTTATAATAAACAAAAGTATTCTCTCTGCATCTGTTTCCCAAGAACAATTTTCCTTCTTAGCAAGCATACAAATCCATGATGCCATTACCACTACTCAAGAGGTATTACACTCTGTAAAGACCAAATGCCTCCTCATGATGATTAATAAAGTTGATTTATCTAAGGCGTACAATAGGGAGAATTGGTTGTTTTTGCATTCTCCTACATATTAGATTCAACTTACAAACGATTAACTGGATAATGACTTGTGTTTGCACATTATCTTTTGTAGTTCTTATAAATGCTTCATCTTGTATGTTCTTGAGACCGGGCAGGGTTTTACGTCAAGGGTGTCCTTTGTTACCTCTTCTCTTTCTATTGGTAGTGGAGGTTCTTGGGAGGCATATTCATCAAGCACAAATGAATGGATCATATAAATGTACATACAAATTACTGCTCATACCTATATTACGCATATTTTCTTTGTAGATGACATCATGATATTCTCAAATGGGTCTAGAATAGATATCATACTCCTTCAAGGTTTTGTAGATTTTTTCTCTGCTGCAACTAGAATGCTTATCAACGTACAGAAATCCCTCGTCTCTATCATTAATACCTATGCAGAAGAAAGAATATGGATTTGTTATCAACTTGTTTTTTCCATGGTGGATCTAGATGATGGTTTGGTTTATTTGGGCTTCACTCTCAAATCTAATGCATATTTAAAAAAGGATTGGACTTGTATCCTTGCTAAGATTGAGAAAATACTGAACTTATGGTACAATAGGTGGCTTAACAGAGGAAGTACACTCATTTTGGTTAAGCCAGTCTTAGAGGCGATCCTAGTTTACTTGGTCTCTTTAGCTTTTGTCCCAAGTGGTATCCTTGAACAGATTAGGAAAATTTGTTTTATTTTCATATGAAAGGGCTCATTTGAGGTCTCTAAATTCCATTGGGCTACATGGACCTCTATCACGTGGCCGAAATACATGGGTAGATGGGGTTTGAAATACCTCCATTGCTTCTCAAAAGCAGTAGAAACAAAGGGCGTATGGCACATCCTAAAAGGTGAAGGTCTATGGACCCATGTCGTGATCAATAAGTATATATACCCTATCTCAGTTGAAGAATGGTTTCATACCAAGGAAAAGCATTAAAGGAACATATCAATAGTTTCGAAAGTGATTCTCCTAGAATTTAACCTCATTGGAGTCTGGTTGGAATGGAATGTTGGGAACAAAAGGAAGCTTTGTATTAGTAAATACCCCTGAATTGAATGCTCAAGGAACCATATTCTACCACCTCTGTTAGTGGAGGATTTGCGAGATAAATGTCATTTTTATCTTTATCATATCTAGGAGCATTTAAACACGACATACTTCACACAAGAATGGTTATCAACTGCCTTCCTTGGTATTGATAGAAGGCACCATAGACTGGCCTGGACTAATTATACTATGGCATTAAAATAGTCTAATATACGTCTATATGAGCAATCGAATATTCCACTATGGTCCAAAAATATTGGTGGTGGCTCTTATCTTCCGAAGTATGGTTATCAAGTGCTAAGGCAACAACACTACCAATCGTTTCTTCAATGGTGGAACACAACCATCTGGTTGATAAAATGCCCTTTCAAATGTAAAAAAAAATTATGACCGATTTTGACCAATCACGTTCTGGTCTAGGAATTATTGTTGAAGAAAATATGGGAGGGACCTGGAAGATGTCCCCTCTGTCTAGCCTCCAATGAAACCATTGATCACCTTTTCCTATGTTGTAGCTTCTCTAAACATGTATGGGACCACATCAGCCATATGAATGGTTTTGTATATGAATGGATAGGTGCAAACTTTTTGGACGCTCTCACCTCATGGTTCAAAGCTCCTATATGCAACTCATATAAAGTCTTTCCTGTCATTATTATGTGGGATATTTGGAAAGTTAGGAATTTGGTTATTTTTTAGGAAAAGATGTCCTCTCCATTCACTTGTGCATCCAAAAGCCTAGTTATTTTTCATTTATTTACCCAACGTAACCCATAGCAGAGATCTAGCAGAGTCACTCATATCAATATTGATCAAAGCTTCCTATGGCTCTTCTTTGATGGTGTTGCATAGAAACATCCACATAGAGGTGGAGTGGGGGGCATTTTCTATCATTTTGCATCTCATCATATATTCTTTGTTGCATGATTGGGCATGGAAACTAATAACTCAACGAAATTACAAGCCATGAGACTTAGTCTTTATTTATCTATCCACTCAAAGATACAAAAGATTCAGATTCTAAATGACTCAAAGCTTGCTATTGAATGGGTTAGCAACAATAGGCGACCCTCCAACCTCCTTCTGGATCCTATATATGACGACATACAGAGACTTCTTGCATATTCCAATTCTCATCTTTCCAACACATCTATTGTGAATTCAATCAAGATGCAGACTTTCTTTCGAAGAAGGGCCTTTTATTGGAGGAGGGGACTTGGAACTGATGGGACTCCATGGATGGCATAATTACTGAGATGTCCTCTCTTAGTTTCAGGGGTTACCTTAAATGATTTTTTCTTATAATTATCATGCCTATATTTTTTTGTTGTTACCAAGATTCACATCGTCTTTTTTGAAATAATATGCTGGAATAGTTGCTTTCCAAACTTAATTGATTACAATTTTGTATTTTTTTATATCTATAAACCGAAGGGGTCATTACAAGCAAGGCTCGCCTCTATGGTCAATCTCAATTAAAAAAAAAGTTCTTTAACATTAAAAAAAAAGCTAAAATTCTTTTTATGGAAAAAAAATAACGATTTATATTTGAATAACGAGAAGAATATATACCCTTAAATTGAAATAAAAATCCCTCCAAATCTAATTACTCATATCATAGAACAATATACATGATTACTCTTCTAAAATACTAACAATTTAATAAAAATTTAAATAAATTTGTTTATAAAAAAATTAATTCTATTTGGAAATTTTATATCATTCAAATGCCAATGTCAACGAGTGAATCATTAGAGCATATGCACATGAAATCATTTTTCAGCATTTTTCCATGGATGCCATTACTTTTCTTATTTTACATTAGATTTCCATGGATGCCAGCTCAAGCTTTTTAACATTTGAGTTTTACTAGTGCTACTGTCTTTGTCCTTGCAGATGGGAGATGTGATATTTTCTTTTGAATATTAAAAAGCTACTTTATGAAAAAAGACAATACAATTTCAAATCATAAACATGTTAGCAGAATTTCCGATTCTGAAAAATGCGGAATAAAACTCTGAAACAGAATCGAAATAGAAATGCTGAATAGATCATACCTCCAGCCATTGATGCTACTTGTCTTGCTGTAGAATTTTTCATGTTCCACTACTTTTAGCTTCCTGTACGGTACTTCCAAGCTCTGCTTTCTCTTTCTTTATGGTGTAAAATTGAAGGGGATTGAGATAGTGAGCTTGGGGACCAACATGGGTTTTAAATAGACAAGCTTCCATCAAGCTTCTATTGGCTATGTGTCAAATGTTCCACAAATATAGGTGATGGACCACTCCAAAAGCTCCCAGCAAGAAAACGGTTTCCAAACTAAATGAAGCGTCGGCAGCTGAATGGATGCGGATGATGAACCGTCGGCCCACTGAATGGATGCGGATGCGGGAGCTTACATTCTCCCACTTGGTCCATACTCCCAAACTTAATGTCTCATCTTAAAACCTATTGACAATCTGTATTAAGTAATAGATACAAGAATCATGGCGATAAGTCCTCTTATGACAAGTATTACCTTCCATGTATTACTATGTATTTAATGCTATTTTAATTTATGTGGCAACAATTTCTTAATGATTAAACCTTATGTTTATTCTTGGTCCTCATAGATGAATTTTCTCAAATTAAATTAAGGTGCACATATGTATGAGAAAAAACAACACAGTAATTAAGAATTTCATTAAAAATAACATTGTCCATACAATGAGAAACTACATAATGGAACCAAATCCCATATTCATTACATGATCCTTGAATTTAAACGGTGGCATGCCCTTAGTCAAAGGATCAGCGATCATCAACTCAGTGTTGACGTGCTCAATGACCACTTTCTTTGCTTTACGTTCCCTGATGGATAAATACGTAATGTCGATGTGTTTATTTCGACTCCCACTTTTGTTGTTTTTAGCCATAAAAACAACAACTGAATTGTCGCAATACATTCTCAATGGCTTAGAGATAGAATCCATAATTCTAAGCCCAGAAATGAAACTCTTAAGCCATACACCATGTAAAGTAGCCTCAAAACAGGAGACAAACTCGGCTTCCATAGTGGAAGTGGCAATCAAGGTCTGCTTGGCACTCCTCCATGATACAACTCCACCGACCATCATAAAAATGTATCCTGATGTTGATTTGCGTGAATCAACACATCCAACAAAGTCAGAATCTGAGTAACCAATTACTTCCAAATTTTTCGTCCGTCTATACATAAGCATGTAGTCTTTAGTTCCTTGAAGATAACTCATTACTTTCTTTGCAGCTCTCTAGTGGTCTATACCTGGATTACTCTGATATCGTCCCAACATTCCCACAAAAAATGCAATGTCAGGTCTTGTGCAGACCTGAGCATACATTAGGCTTCCGACAACAGAAGCATATGGAATGTTCTTCATTTGTTCCCTTTCAAGGTCGTTCTTCGGGCATTGGTTCAAATGTAACCTATCACCCTTCACAATGGGAGCTATACTAGGTGAACAATCCATCATCTGAAATCTCTCTAAAATTTTATTAATATAGGTTTCCTGAGACAGACCTAAGAGGCCTCGAAATCTGTCTCTATGGATCTTAATGCCAATGACATAAGATACCTCACCCATATCCTTCATATCAAAATTTTTACAGAGGAATTGTTTCACTTCATGCAGCATACCCTTATCATTGGTTGCTAGCAAAATGTCATCCACATATAAAACAAGAAAACAAATTTTACTCCCACTAACTTTCAGGTATATACATTGATCCATAAAGTTTTCTGCACAACCAAAAGAAGAAATTACATTGTGGAACTTCAAATACCATTGGCGGGATGCTTGTTTTAAGCCGTATAAGGATTTCTTGAGCTTGCAAACCAATTGCTCACCATCACTAGAGGGGAATCCTTCAGGTTGTTTCATGTAAACCTCCTCCTCTATATCTCCATTTAGAAAAGCCGTTTTCACATCCATTTGATGCAACTCCAAGTCGAAATGGGCTACTAATGCCATAATAACGCGCAAGGAATCTTTCTTAGATACAAGAGAGAAAGTCTCTATGTAGTCGATTCCTTCTTTCTGAGTGAATCCTTTAGCAACAAGTCTAGCCTTGTATCTCTCAATGTTGCCCAATGAGTCTTTCTTTGTCTTAAAGACCCATTTACATCCAATGGCTTTTGCACCATTAGGCAACTCAACAAGATCCCAGACTTCATTACTCTTTATAGAATTCTTCTCTTCCTTCATGGCATCGTACCATAATTCTGATTCTTTGCAATTCATGGCTTGTGAAAAGGACTTAGGATCATTTTCGGCTCCAATGTTAAAGTCAGATTCTTGTAGATACATAACATAATCATCAGGAATTGCTGATCTCCTTGGTCTAGTAGACCTTCTTAATGTTGTATCACTATCTTCTTGAGAAGTATGTGGTTCAACTCATTGTTCAAGAGTTCTTGGAAACTCTTGAACTACCTAATCTACTAGAATGTCGTCAGCAGCTTGTGGAACTTCAACAATTGGTTGTTCAACACCAGTTTGTACTTGAGGGATGCTGTGAACAATAACCAATTTATCACTTGAGGTGGAAGGTTGAGATTCTGAATGATCCTGCTCGAAAACTATGTTCCTCGTTAGATCGCTCCCACTGATCAAGTCATTTTCAAGAAATTTTGCATTTCTTGATTCCACAATCCTAGTGCCATGAGATGGACAATAAAATCTGTAACCTTTAGACCTTTTAGCATATCCAATGAAATACCCACTAATAGTCCTTGGGTCCAGCTTCTTTTCTTATGGATTATATATTCTCACTTCAGACGGGCATCCCCAAACACGCATATGTCGCAAACTCGGTTTCCAACCTTTCAATAATTCAAATGGCGTTTTAGGAACGGCCTTGGTTGGAACTCAGTTTAATATATACACGGTCGTCTTAAGGGCTTCAGTCCACAAGGATTTAGGAAGATTGGAGCTGCTAAGCATACTCCACACCATGTCCAATAAAGTTTGGTTTCTTCTTTCTACTACACCATTCTGGTCGGGTGAATTAGGCATGGTGTATTGGGCAACAATCCCATGCTCTTGAAGAAATTTTGCAAATGGCCCATGTGCTTGTCCATATTCTGTGTATCTACCATAATATTCTCCACCTCTATCTGATCTCACGATCTTAATTTGCTTGCCGCATTGTTTCTCTACTTCGGCCTTAAATATCTTAAAGGCATCTAATGCTTCGTCCTTTTTATGAAGCATGTAGAGATACATATATCGTGAGTAATCATATATAAAAGAGATGAAGTATCTCTGACCATGTGAGTCCATCTCTGGACTACATATATCAGTATGTATGATCTCTAATATGTTCGGACTCCTATTGGCACCTTTCTTTGACTTGTTGGTCTGCTTTCCTTTTATGCAATCCACACAAGTCTCAAAATCAGTGAAATCCAGAGTATTAAGTACTCCTTCATTTACCAATCTTTTAATTCTTTCTATGGAGATATGACCTAACCTCCGGTGCCATAATTTAGAGGAATCTTCATTAATAACACATATTTTAGTGCCAGTGTGAACATGCATTGCATCACAAGTGACATTGTTTTGTAAATTAATGCAGTAAAGATCATCAGACAAAATACCATTCCCAACATAATCAGATTTATAAAATAAACTGACAGATGTTTCTGAAAAGTTAAAGGAATATCCAAAATGTACAAGTCTTGAAACTGAAATCAAGTTTCTAGAAAAACTTGGAACATAAAAGATCTTTTCTAATTCTAAAACAAAGCCACTGCTTAAAGTTAAATAGCATGTTCCTATAGCTTCCACATGCGAGCCCATCTTGTTTCCTGATAAGATGCTTTGCTCACTTCCCACTCGCTTCCTTAGGTTTTGCAAACCCTGCAAGGAATTCGAAATGTGAATTGTTGATCCAGAATCAATCCACCAAGTGTTAATATTGACATTGACCATATTAGATTCATAAAAAACAAATGGGTGAGTGCAAGAAGATGATGGACCTTTTTGGCGCGTTAGATGCAATAGAAACCTGAAAAATCAGGCATCCCTCAACTTACTTGGATTTTTTGA
>LPNX011202329.1:4074-99264 GCA_001517045.1 Pseudotsuga menziesii | reverse complement strand
CTGTTCATACATAGGATAGGTCAAGTCTGATCCGTAGATCCCGTCATGTACAAAATATACAAAAAGTGGATCAAAATCCATCAAAATGCCTAAAACTAAGCCTTCCCGCCATGGCCATTGGGACCTCCTTGGTCCCCGTGATCTCTGTTCCCCCTAGCTTCCTCAGCCTCCTTAGCTTCGGCAGCCTCCACTGCATCCCTATATACACATACTGCTCTGGCTACCCGTCTGAAAAGCCATAGCCAGGCCAGTGGAACCCCAACTACTGACTCCTGCATAGCTACATGGAGATGCTCTATCCGTATAGTGGGTACCCGCTCGGTAAGCCTAGTCAGCTTCGCCTCGAGTACCATAACCAACCCCGGGTCTCCCCCTGCCACAGGACGTACGAAGGTACGTGGGTGCCCTACTGGGCGGACTGGTCCAATATCTGCATTTTGACATATAAGTAGGGTTAGACTTGGACATATATATATCTTATCATTAGAAAATCCATAAAAATTTGATAATGATAAAAATTAAAAAATGACTTACCCATCTCTCCCCATGCTCCTCCTGGAGGGAGGACTAGGTCTGGATCACCTCGAAAATCTAATCCGGCATATGGAAACTGCTCCAATGCTGGCACCTGCTGTTCCCACCATGAATAGAAATCGTCGTCATACATACTCTGTACCACATCTCCTCCTCCTTGACGGAGGAAGATATCACCCCACCTGCTCAGCCTCGGCTGACGTGGATGTCTGATCTCTAAGGGGATCGCAGGGCTCATAGCAGGCACTCTCTCAAAGAAGAACGCAACTAGTATACTAGCATACCCAAATTTCTTCCATCTCCCCCTCCTACAATCGGATAATTGCCTCTTCATAAGAGGGGCAATTCCCGAGCACCAGTCATGAAGAGTGCCTCTGAAACAATCAACCACCACTCTGATCTGAGTCCCGGTGGCATGATGTAATCATGCTGACGCTAACAGTCTAACAATGGTACTGGTCAATACTTGTAATGTAAAGTCATGTATGTCTTCGATGAGAACGCTACTACCCTTCTTTTGCGTACCGGGCCTGCAGAATACATTCACATAGTTCTGGACACTCAAGGGGTCACCACCCCTGCCAGTGCCCTCCAGGTTCACCGGTACTCCCCGATGTGATAATCCTGTGATGAAATAGATGTCCTGTGAGGTAAGCTCCAAAGTCTCACCTTGGATGTTGAACATCCCCAGGTCATGGTCCCAATAACTGACCAAGAACTCCAATATGCGGACATTGGCCCGCATGGGTGATGTACAGAAAAACTTGAACAGCCCACTATTCCGCAATGCTTGGATAGTAGGCGGGCTTTGGAGATCCGCTTGGTCCATCATCTAATGTTCCCTCTCCCTCCACTCCAACACCATATTTTCCTGACAAAAAACACATAGTGTGATTCAGTAATTCATCACAAAAATTTAAAAATTTTGAATAATTTCAAAGCTTTTATCTTTAGCGCAGAATGCGCGACTGTCCATTGGGACATGTCACGAGCCATGTGCGGCTTCCCTATGCAGCAAATCGCGCATCAAACGCGTATGCGCAGCTTTCCTATACAGCAACCCGCACATACATTTTGCTATTTTTATATTGATGAATTAAATTGAATTGACCACTAATCCTAAAAATTGTTTGGATGAAATTAAAGAGCACAGGGTGTAGATTTACCTGACACTGACGGATCTGAATTCCACCGGTCCAATTTTCCACAACGAGCGATCAAAGTTAGTGGGTAAAACATTCCTTTTTGGTTCAAAAAGTGAAATGGTGAGAAATGTTTTGTTTCTCAAGCTATTTATAGAAAAATTATTTCGTAAAGTGGGTTTTTTCTATAGTTTGAAACGCCAATTGATTAATACCATCCCTTTTTGTGCCTTGGAACAGGTTTACTAACTATTTCAAAGTGTTGATGCTTCTATAGGGTGTTTTTTGCTCTTCCCAACACATGTTGGCAACTTATCACTCCACATTAACCTTAGTATTGAACATTTTGCCACGGACTATGGTATTTTAAGCCATTAGTCCCTTGTCTCTACCATTGTTCTTCCGTGGCTAGGATCCCTATTTCATGAGTATCATCCTTATATGCCCTTGACATCCTTTGGTACTCATTTCTGTCACTGTTTCAGGCCTAGGGGTTTCCTCATCGCTATTTTTCACGCCAAATAGAGCTTCTTCTGAATCTCTCTTTATAAGCTATCCCTTTATAGGACTCCCCGCCCTATTGAGTTTCTTTAGGCCGAGGTCTGACTCCTTCAAAATAGACTTGACTGTCGAGTAAACTTGTCCGTTCAGGATCGTTAAGAATATGTGAATGGGCATCCGCATTGGTGGTAGGTTATCTCTTTCTCGGACCATGCAGAATAATACGAGAAAGGATCACTCTCTTTTCTTCAGAATTGAGAAGAGTATTCTCAGGTATAGGTTTATCACTTTTCTGGACCTGAGGGACTAAATGTACGAAAAAGGAACACCCGGTATGAGCTTAGTTTTCTCTTTTTCGTGCTCTGGACCCAAACATGAAAAATATTCTGAGTGTACTTTGTGTCTTTGTCATGCTCGTTAAACACTCAAGAAAAAAGCAACGAGTTTATTGTTGTAAGCCCCATTTCTCGTAACCAAATGGATCTTTCCGAGTGATCTTGCTTTCCTTCACACTCGTAAAACTCAAGCTATTTTATGCTGTTATAGGAAGGAGCATTGGGTAGGTGGTAATTTAACCTTTTTTGGACCTCTCCGACTAAGTACGAAAAAGGTTCACCTTTTCTTCTTCGGAAGTTAAGAGAGTTCTTTTGTGGTTTGTTTTATACTTTTTCGGCCTCAAGAGACTAAATTGGATGAAAAAGGACCCCCCTGGAGTCTTCTTTGGAGTTTTCAGACTCTCTAAACATGAAAACACCACATGAGCATGTACTAGTTCGGGCTCATTAAATCCACGGATCAGTGTATCAAGCATTATTTTCCCATCTCTTCAAGCTTGTTAAAAAATGAAGAGGGAACCGAGTTGGCTTTCCTGGACTCGTTAAAACTTAACAGGGAAGGTAAGGAAGAAGTTTTCTCTTGTTTTCAGTAATGGCAGCATGTCATCCTTGAACATAGCACTCTTTGCCTTCTGATATCCATGTTCCAGTATACACTTGTGTTCAGCTATCACTTCGAGTTTTTGACTCCTCCTCTTGTCCATTATACCTGGGGAATCTGCTCATGTTTCCTACATGATAGATAAGTCTAGTTGTTCTATCTATCCGTTGTATGCTGCCTTGGGTCATCTCTGTGTCGTGCTCACTGTTCAAGGATTATACCCAATGTTTGATTTATCACCTGATCCTATCATTGTTATATCTGTTATCCATTCCCTTGTGTTTCCCTTCTTTTTCCCAGTTCCTAGTCACTCTTGTGATCCGTTGGAGGATCTATTGCCTTCCCTATCACAGTATGGTTCCATTTCAATACCTCCTGATGACGATGACCTAGAGTTTTGATGATGGTACCTCTGGATTCACTGTCATCATTGGTGAACTCCTTTGCTTTAGTTGTCAATTATCATCTATTGGTTGACAAACTGTTGAATCCTTTCCATGTTCGACTTCAACTTACCCTTATTCACATGGCTTGGATTGTACTAGTTCTTTGGGATCTTTTATGAAGACCTTAGTTCCTCACTTATGGACTAAGTTGCACAAGACTATGTTCCATTTCTATATCCGGCTTCTAGATCTTTGAAGACTCATCATTATTGTATTGTGCTTTGCTCCACCTTTGTAAATACGTGGTTTTTACCCGTATCATATGATGTACTCAAATATTGTAAAGGAGCTAGTGTTCCGGAAAATTGAACATAGCATCCTCAGATGTAACTTTGTATTTGACATTACTATGTATTTGTTTCAGGTACTCCTTCTGCTCCACTGGATTTCTGAGTTCTCTCCAGAGTTGACTATTATAATGTATTTCGGCCATCGTTCCCCTCTGACCTCACACATTAGGGGGCATCTGTTATACACCTGAATGGCACCTCTCCATCCAAGTGCTGATATCCCTCATGTCGGCACACAAAAGGACACTTATGGATTGAGGTTTGCCTAGGTTCACTATAATGTGGTTGATGATGAAATACATTGCCTATATGCCCAGCTGATTACTTTGCCATTTTGATATTTTGAGTATCATACGCGACTATCTCTATTGACATCTCGTGCATCATGCATGAGTATCATGTTCAACAGGTCACGCATACATGTATGCATGGGTTGCACTTGTATAGAGTCGTGTATCATACGCGGGTTGATCTACTACAGACCCGCGCATGGTTTCCTCAAAATTAATATTTAAAAACACGATTTAATGGGAGATTAGTTTACTCATTTACCTTAATCCCATTAACTGCTACAACCTCCCTAACCTTCGATAACTGCCTCATTTCATCCATATAAATAGAGGCCTTGGGGAAGGGGTTGGAGATACATACTTGGATAGCAAAGTTATGCTGGTGGATTGTCTTCAGAATCTTTGGAGCAAAGAAACTCAGAATCCTTTGGTGACAGAGGAGTCCTTGTTCAGACATTGGGTTGTAACCTAAACTCTTTCTATTATTGTTAATAAAGATATTACTTCTTCCATATGTGTTCTATATCTTGTGGATTGGTAAATGTTTACATTTCAATATGATATATGATTTTCCTGACCTGCATCTATATATATGAATTGCTTTGTATCTGGAAGAGTGTTTATTAACAGGTGAAGGAGGAACTATCCTGGAGAATCTGGAAGTGGATCAGAGAGGGAGAAGCTAGCTTGGATCAACCTTCGTATTTTACAAGTAAGTTCCTACTACTTTCCTATTTCCTATTCTGTGCTTTTAGAGTCAAAATGTCTACAAGTTATGAGTATGTTGGTAACCCCCCAGACCTAGGTTATTAGGTGAATTATCCTATACAACATCAACACATCTGTGAAACTCAGACAATCCTTCCAAGTGGAATTACGGGATCACTTCAATGATCCTTCCTTTCGAAATTACGAGATTTAGGTCTTTACGGAGTTACTAATGATCCTTCCTTTCGGAATTACGGGATCAACACAGTTGTGGAACTCAGACAATCCTTCCTATTGGAATTATGGGATCAAGTCTTTATGGAGCTACCAACGATCCTTCCTTTCAGAATTATGAGATCAACACATCTGTGGAACTCAGACAATCATTCCTACTGGAATTACGGGATCAATTCAATGATCCTTCCTTTCAGAATTATGAGATTTAGGTATTTACAGAGTTACTAATGATCCTTCCTTTCGAAATTATGGGATCAACACAGTTGTGGAACTCAAACAATCCTTCCTATTGGAATTAAGGGATCAACACATGTTCTCGAATACCGAATTCACCGGATCTATTCTGAACCGAGGTTCAAGGATGATACAATCCTACTACCTTCTCGATGACTGAAGTTCACTGGATCCGTTCTGAACCAAAGTTCAAGGATGATACAATCCTCCCACCTTCTCGATGACCGAAGTTCACCGGATCCATTCTGAACCGAATTCCAAGGATGATACAATCCTGCCACCTTCTTGATGCCCGAAGTTCACCGGATCCATTCTGAACCGAAGTCCAAGGATGATACAATCCTGCTACATTTTCGATGACCGAGGTCACCGGATCACTTCTGTACATATGTCCTAAGATGATACAATCCCTCTTCATTATCAAAGACCGAGGTCTCCGGATCACTTCTAGACATATGTCCAAGGATGATACAATCCCATTGCAACATCACTACTACCCCTTTCAAGGAAGGTCTTCCCAAACCACACCAAGCTTGTCTCGAAAGTGTTTGAACTTTAATTGGGACAGAGACTTCGTCAGCACATCACCATCTAAACCATCATCATCTACATCTTTAGTATGTGAATACTGAACTAACACCATCTGTATCTCCAGTATGTGAATACTGAAAGCATCATCTATATCTTCATTATGGGAATACTGAAACATCATCATCTGCATCTTTATCTTGTATGTAGAAATATCGGATTTCTATGTGTTACGACGGAACACAAGGTTCTCTGTTATCACATAGAATCAATGTAGTATCCATCTTCAGGTCAAGGAGACCTGATATCAGCTTCCAAAGCCATATGGCTTCACAACTTAGCAGAGCAATCTGCTATGTATTCTGCTTTTGTTGTTCTAAGAGAAACACTGGACTATTTCCTGCTAAACCATGAACTCATAGCAGACCCCAAACAAAAGCATCTACCTGATGTGCTTTTCCTGTCTAAGATACTTCCAACCCAATCTACATCTGTATAGCCATACAATCTGTAGTCATGGCTACCATCATAGTATATACCAAGGTCTATACTCCCTTTCAGATATCTCATCACATGTTTTGCAGCTACTAAGTGAACCCATCTTGGTTGAACAAGATATTGACTTAAGGTGTTCACAGCAAAACAAATGTCTGGTCTGGTATTTGTTAATTACATCAATGACCCAATGATCTGTATGTAATGAGTCGCATCTACTAACTCTAATGATTCATCATCTAACGAATTCAGGTTGGAGTCCATGGGTGTGGCCATGGCTTTGTATTCCAACATATTTAATATCTTCAATATCTCTACCGCATACTTTCCCTGGTTGAGAAATATTTCTTCTAAACTTTGTCATATTTCCAGACCTAGGAAATAGTGCATTAACCCAAGGTCTTTCATCTCAAATTATTCTGCTAGTTTCTTCCTGCTTTCCATGATCTGTTTCTCCTTCCCTGTCAATAATAAGTCATCCACATATAATAACAGGATGACAGGTTCATCTTCTACAACCTTGAGATAAAGGTTAGGATCAGCTTTACTCTTGGTAAAACCCATAATTGACAGGAAACTGCCATACCAAGCTTTGGGAGCTTGCTTCATGCCATAGAGGCCCTTCTTCAACTTACATATATGAGTCCATCTGTCTTCAACTTCAGATCCTTTCGATGTAAAAATCTTCCCCAATAATACCATTAAGGAAGGATTGTATTTACTTCATCATGGAATAAACTACCATCATAGTTCTGAAGGAAGTGTACCTTACTTCCTGGGGTAAGTGTCTTTCAAAATTAATTCCCTCTTTCTTATAGAAACCTATAGCCACAAGTCTTTCCTTACTTCTATCAGCGACATATTTTATCTGGAAAATCCATTTGTAAGATACCACATGCTTGCTTTCTGGTTTGAGTACTATATCCCAAACATCATCATAACATCTTCCATGAGTTCATCTTGTCAGATCATCAACATATCCTAGTCTTCTGCATTCAACTTTGAAGGTTGGAACCCACTTTACTCTTGGTAAAGTCTCAATCCATCAGGAAGCTGTCCATCATGTCGTACCGTGTCGAACTCAGATATCTTCTGTAGTCACTCCCCCTGAAGTGGATTATTTTCTTCATTCTGTATAGGTGATTCTATGCTTGATATATACTAGTCAATAGAGTATGTCATTTCATAGTCTATTCTTTCTGAGGCAAATCACGATTCTTGCTTTGTACACTTGTTCTTGCAGATCCATATGGAAGATACTACGTACTTCCCTTTATGTCTTGAAATCATATCATATACATCATTCCCCATAATCAACTGTTATTCTTTGATCATAGCTTCTTTCATAGCATTTTTTCTTCATCTTGAGTTATCTCTCATACCCATGGTGGTCTTCATCCTTCGAGGTGGATCTACCGCTCTTTGAAGCTCTTTCTTTCGTCATGGTGTCTTTGACCCTGGGAGCTTCAGATTCATGTTTATTGAATTGTCATCACTTGTTCTTCGGAACAAGTCTCATCCTTCTTTTCTTTTAGGAGGTTGTACAGGACCTTTCCTACAATTCAAATGCACCAGTTGCATGGTTAGAACTACATATGCATAACGACAAATTCTTATGCATCATGCAACTATTTATCCAATACAACATTCATCCATATCTCATAGAAACTTTCTATATGCCTTCCATATCTACCATGACATCATTGAGATTGTGCACTAATCCAATACGTTAGCAAATAGGTTTCATTCTAGATAAGTAACAATGGAGATTTGTAGGTTTCACATGCATGCAAACAACACATCAACTGAATATAATCAAATGCATAACAAAACAATATCATTAAATGACAATTGAATACTCATATTTTGTTTGTTTCATGGGTAGACTCCTTCCTGATCATTCTGCTTCATCATCTTCTTCATCAATGAAATCATCGTTTCTTATCCAAATGATAAGATGGATAAGAGGTTCGTCAAGAATTGAGTTCTTCATATTCCTCATCGCTTGAGGGATCTTCTTTGAATGGTGAGAGCTTGATCTTCAATTTGCTCCCATATTTCTTCTTCTCTTCCTATGAGACGAGCTTCTTCTTCTTCCCAGAGTCAACTGAAATTAATCACTTCCTTTTGGCACACATTCCTCACATGAATGAATCCCATGATCATGGGAGGCCATTCTCTGCTTCCTCTTCTACCTCTTCAAGATGTTATGCATTCTGGATCTTCACATTCTTCAATTGTTTTCTCAAATCTATCTTTTGAACTATGTTCTTATCTTCAAATAGCTCAATCATGGAATCAAACATCTTCAGTTTCTTTAGGGAAGACACTTTTGGTACAAGTTGATCCGTGATTGAATCAACAATGATCTTCTTGGCCTTGATCAAGTTCTTCTTGTGTAAGGCTATGAGGCTCATCTCCCTCTAGAACTGGAACCTCTCTACTCATGTAGGTGTCCAATTCATTTTCTTTAGAGAGATCAAATATTTCCATGCTTGGAAGTTTTCAACTTCACCAAGCTTATCATCAAGCTGATGTGATAGATCACTTTGAAATGAGAACCTTAAATGCAAATAGCAAAAGATTAGATCTTACCAATTTGAGGTGTTCGTCCTGCTTCCGGAGCTGGCTGATCTAGGGTTTGTTAGAGAAAACCTTATTTTCAAAACTTTAAATCTTTTAGATTTTATTGGATAGAAAGATATATCTCTTCAAATGGAGCTGTCCAATGTACTCCTTTTCTGAAAACAATGGACGGAAGCTCTTGGAACAGGAAGCCCTAGTTTTCCAATAATTTCTGCAGAAATGTATGTTACTATTTCTGTGATATATCCGAAATTACTGCTCCTTTATGTCTGAAATTTTGCACTAAGGTAACCTCACATGTCCCTGATCCAAAACCATAGGTTTCATCAGAATTGGTTTCACCAACTTGGATTTGTGATAATTTTCCCAAGGTGACCTGTTATAGGACTGTTAAGAATAGTGAAGTTGTACGGCATGACACATGTCACTGGTTCATCTCCAGGTTCAGAAATTCGGACCACCGAAATTAAAGTCCATTGTATTTCTAGAACATCTTCAAGAATTCCATTTGGACCTCTATATCCCACACTACAGCAATTCTCCCCAGGTGTCCTGTTTAGGGATGAATTCTGGAAGAGGCTGGAACCCTAACTTGGAGGGATCATATCTCCCAGAATATAGCAAATATAAGGCTGAGTTTTGGTCAAAATGTAAATCAGGATTTTATCTTTTTCCTCTAGAATTTTCAACTCTTGATCCTTCGCCAATCGTAAGACATAGTGAATGTACCAAAACTTAGTAGTTTTGGTATTTAGGGTTTTTCCAGATCGGGGTCAAACTAGGGTTTGACTTTCCCAGAGTTTCACCCAACCAAATTTCTTGATCCAGGTCTCTAAACTTCGATTTTGATAAGGAGAAAAATCCTATGCTGGGCTCACTCAAAAATTATTCTTCTATAGAAAGCCCTAATTTTCCACACCAAAACTGAAAATGCTTGAAATCAAATTCCGCTTCGACAGAAAGATGCGCCCTTCAATGGAGAGTCAGTCTAGCCTTCTTTTTCTAATCGATCATGGATAGAGACCCAAAAAATAAGAAGCCATAGATTCTTTAGCTGCACAATGTCTTCTTTCAGGGTGGCTTTGATACCATGTTAAATTTCCATATGCTAAGCTAGATCATTAGTATTTCATTTCGATTTCATAACAAAAGCATATAAATAGGATCACTGAAAGATAGAAAAGCACAACCATACAAAAGGAGAACACAAATATTTATCCTGGGAAAACCCTAAAGGAAAAAAACCCAGCAAAAGCTTCCTCAATATAGATGCCCCAAAAGATAAAAGATAAAACCAACAAGGAGATCAAAGCCTGATCCTCCTCCTTCTCCAGCTACTTCTCTTCTCCACTAATGCGCTACACAAGTGAGAGTGTGTGTGTCTCAAATGAGGAGCACCACACCTCTATTTATATTCATCCCTTCACTTGAATTAACTCATCTGACATGTAGGCTCGAGTTAATCATGTAGGCTCAAGTTACACATGTAGGCTCAAGTAACCACACTGGGGTGCTAATGACCCACCTTTATAAATAGAGGGGACAACCTCATGACTCTTATTAGTTCTTTTGATTAGAAGCATCGGGGTACAAGATAATACAAGTGGTTCTCCCGGTAGGACCATCGAGGACCACAAAAGATACATATAGAATATTCTTTGAAGTTACAATATTTCAACAGAGTATATTTGTGGGATACTCTGAAAGCTCGAAGGCTTATAGAATATATTTCCGAGGATACAAGAAGATTGACATCAGCAAGGATGTGACATTTGATGAAGACACAGCTTACAACAAATCCAGAACAAAACCTATTGAAGAACCTAAAGAAGAAGAAGCACCCAGAATTCATGATACAACCATGAATGAAGAAAATCAAGAAGTAGATCGATATTTTGAAGAACCACAAAGACTTGTAGATCCACCTCTGGAGAAGAATCCTCATAAGAGGAAACCTACTTGGGTACATGAAATTATCCAAGGTGCAGAAAGATATGGGGCTCCATAAGAGAACCACAGAAAGGAAGAGGACCAGATCTTGCTCCAGGTATGTAGCTTTACTATGTGATTTCATTGATAAAGAACCTTCCAGTTATGAAGAAGCGACAGAATGGAAAGAATGGAAGGATGCTGTGATCGAAGAGTATCGATCGATCATGAAGAATGATGTTTGGGATGTTGTCCCAAGACCTAAAGGGAAGTCATTTGTAACTTCCAAATGGATCTACAAGATCAAGCATGCTGTAGATAGTAGCATTAAAGAATATAAGGCAATATTTGTGGCTCAGGGTTTCTCTTAGAAATAAGGAATAGATTATGAAGAAACCTTTGCACCTGTAGCCAGATACACTTCCATCAGATCAATACTAGCTCTGGCTGCAGTAATGAAATGGAAGATACACCAGATGGATGTCAAGACCGTTTTCTTGAATGGTGTAGTGGAAGAGGAAGTGTGTGTAGAGAATCCACTCGGTTTTGAGACTCATGACACGGAGTCTCATGTGTGCAGATTGAAGAAATCCCTGTACAGTTTGAAACAGGCACCCAAGACCTGGTATGGCAGAATTGACAGCTTTCTATCCAGTTTGGGATTTACCAAGAGTAAAGTAGATTCCAACCTTTACTATAAGGTTGAATATGGAAACCCAGTGATACTTATACTATATGTAGATGATCTATTTGTGACAGGTATGGATGGGTTGATTGCTGATATGAAGAGAAAGCTTGTTGCTGAGTTCAAAATGAAGGACTTGGGGATGATGCATTACTTTCTAGGTATGGAGTTGTGGCAGAGTGCAGATGGAATATTTCTTGGACAAGGGAAGTATGCAATAGAGATTCTGAAGAGGTTTGGGATGATGGACTGCAAGGCTATGGGCACACGTATGGCATCAAACCTAAATCTATTGAACGATGCTTCATCAGAGTCGTTTGATGTTACGATGTATCGTAAGATGATTGGGTCCTTGATGTAACTAACGAACATGAGACCAAACATTTGCTTTGCTGTGAACACCTTGAGCCAGTTCCTGATAGATCCGAGACATGTTCACTTGATTGCTGCAAAGCATATTCTGAGGTACCTAAAGGGTACAGTTGATTATGGGCTCAAGTACAATGCGAATCAGAATATTAACCTGGAGGGTTATGTTGATTCAGATTGGGCAGGTAGTTCGATCGATAGGAAGAGAACTTTAGGGTGTTTCTTCAATATGGGATCAGGTGTGATCTCTTGGTTTAGTAGGAAGCAATCCTGTGTGGCACTGAGTACAGCTGAAGCAGAGTATGTCGTATCTTGTTCAGCTAGTTTTGAGGTAGTATGGTTGAGGAAGCTACTATCTGATTTATTTGATCTCTAGTTAGATGCTACTTGTATACATTGTGACAACCAGATTTGCGTGAAGTTGTCAGGGAATCCAGTGTTCCATGACAATTCGAAGCATATCGAGATCAAGTACCACTATATCAAGGATATGGTGCAGAGAGGAGCAGTGAAGCTCCAGTATGTTGCGACGAAGGAACATATAGCTGATGTATTGATGAAGCCATTAGCTAGGCTGAAGTTTGAGTACTTCAGGGAGAATCTTGGTGTTCTCCAGATCGAGGTTTCCTCCAAGGGAAAGTGATGAGACCCATATCCATTCTGACATGGTGAGAGGATTGGTTCCTTCCATGGTCAGATGTAAGGGCTGAGCCATTCTATCATGGTGAGAGGATTGGTTCCTTCCATGTCAAATATGAGTGCTAGCCATTCTTTCGAGTAGGATAGATGTAAGGGAAACTGCCATTCTGGGAATGGAGGTACCTGGTCAGTTACCAGGAAAACTCACTCTAGGACTGAGAATCCATTCTGATGTGATAGAGGGATGTGTTCCCACTTGATTAGATGTAAGGGCTGAACCATTCTATCATGGATAAAGGATTAGGTTCCTCCCATGTCAGATGTGAGTGTTGGACATTTTGATGAGCAGGTCAGATGTAAGTGCAGTATATATCTTTGATCATGTGTTGATCAGATAGAAATGATGTTCCTTTCTTTGATCATGTGCTGATCAAATGTAAGTGCAGTATCTATCTTCGATCATGTGTTGATCAGATAGAAATGATGTGCCTTTATTCGATCATGTGTTGATCAGATGTAAGTGCAGTATCTATCTTCGATCATGTGTTTATCAGATAGAAATGATGTGCCTTTCTTCGATCATGTGTTGATCAGATGTAAGTGCAGTATCTATCTTCGATCGTGTGTTGATCAGATAGAAATGATGTGCCTTTCTTCGATCATGTGTTGAGAAGATGTAAGTGCAGTATCTATCTTCGATCATGTGTTGATCAGATAGAAATGATATGCCTTTCTTCGATCATGTGTTGATCGGATGTAAGTGCAGTATCTATCTTCGATCATGTGTTGATCAGATAGAAATGATGAGCCTTTCTTTGATCATGTGTTTATCATATGTAAGTGTAGTATCTATCTTAGATCATGTGTTGATCATATAGAAATGTTGAGCCTTTCTTCGATCATGTGTTGATCAGATGTAAGTGCAGTATCTATCTTCAATCATGTGTTCATCAGATAGAAATGTTGAGCCTTTCTTCGATCATTGGTTGATCACATATAAGTGCTGAAGAAGACCTACATGGAGGCTAGGCCTACAACCAGCATGAAAAAGGACTGGCTCTGTAGAACTTCTTGTGATGAGAAGAATCATGAAATAACACCCGTGTTGATCCAGATCGAGTGATGATGCCCAGTGATGATCCAGATCGAGTGATGATCCAGATCCAGTGATGATGATCCAGGAGTGTTGATCTAGATCGATTAATGATCCAGATCCAATGATGATGCCCAGTATTGATCCAGATTGAGTGATGATCCAGATCCAGAGATGATGTCCAGTGATGATCCAGATCCAGAGATGATGTCCAGTGATGATCCAAATTGAGTGATGATCCAGATCCAAAGATGAAGATGAATTAAAGACGAAGATGACTTGAAGCTGAAGATGACTTGAAGATGAAGATGACTTGAAGACTAAGAAGACTTGAAGATACAGATGATGATATGATCCAGAGAAGAAGACCATTGCTGAAAATTGTGTCGAAAGAATACCTTCCTAGTTAAGAGGGAGTATTGATGTATTTGTAACTTCGAAATGTATTCATCTATGTATCTTATGTATTGTAACCTGATTTTTATTTCAAGATGTATCTATAATGTAATTGATTCATGTTTTCATGCCCCAATGTTCTAATCGGGAGGATTAATAATGTAAACAAGTCATGTCAAGTCATTGCGGGTAACCCTCCGATTGTCTAAGGGTTAAAGTCCCTGCAGTTCCAGGGCACTAGGGTTATTAGACTCTCCTAGTAGAGGTCGGCCCTAGTATGGTTTTAGTCATGCCGAGATTAGTATAAATAGAGAGTTGGACTCTCTATTTAACACACAACTCATACACACTCAAGTGTAGCGCATAGTTGAGGAAGAAGAAGACACTGGGGCTAGATAAGAAGAAGGTTACTGTTGTTGGGAGATCACTTACTATTTTGGGCTTTTACTATTTTGGTGTTGATTCTATCTCTGAGGAAGTTGTAGGGTTTTCTCCATTTATGGTTTCCCCAAGGAAAAACACTATTTTCATTGTCACATGTGTTTGATTGTTGTACGTGTTATTCTCTCAGTTAAAGATCCTTATAATGCTAGCTTAATGTTGAAAAAATAACACCCGACGCTCTAAAAGCCATAGGAATAGGTTCCACGGTGCTCTGTGTGCGAAGGCTAGCAGCACCACAAGAAGAAAAAGAAAAAAAACAAAACCCTAATCCACCCAAACAAAAAAATCATGTTTTCTCTTCTTTCTTTTAAATTTGTTATTTCATTTGTATTTCTTTCTTTTTAACCATGTTATATTTTCTAATTACAACATTTGCATGTTACAGGTATACCATGGTAAATTGGAAGGAAAGGGAACATGAAGTCCTAGACAACCAGGTTGGAAATGATCCAGCCACCATTGACACTCTATGGAACTGCGGGCTCCTTAAGTATTTTCGGATACCTGGAATGAAAGCACATGTTCAATTACTAGAGTACATCATAGACATGTGGGATCCTAACCAAGAGAATTTTGTGTGGAAGTCCACATCCTACCTATATAGATCGAGGATATTTACTTTGTGACCGGTTTGTCTATGAGGGGAAGCCCAGTAGTACTATCTAGAGCATGAGGAGGAGAATGATCCTTAGATGATATTGTTGATCAACACTACTCACTAGGTACAGAGTCCCAATTGGGGAATTTATATATCAAGTCTCTAGTAGATCTTCCCTTGAGGACAGTGGTGTATACTATCGGCAAGGTGGCAGGTACTAGGGCTGCCCACCTTACTAGCAGATCACATATGCTATATGATTTGTAGTGCATGGATCCCACTGTCTTCAACTAGTGTGAAGGAATGTTGGTGTGTCTGAAGAGTCAATTGACCAAGTGCAAAAGAAGAATGCTAAAGAAATTTGGCTATGGATCAGTGATAGTGTCCTTCATCTTACAGTGGGTACCTCACTTGAGACCACAAATGACCATTACCAGAATTGATCCTGAGGATCCTAGGATTCTTTCATGGGTTACAGCCATGCCTCGCCTTTGGGGTGGAGGGCCCAAGGTCAGATATGGGTTAGGCTTCTTTACCTGGTTGAGAAACTAGTTAATTATGGTGGAGGATTATGCCTATGAAGGGGCAGACTTCTGCGATGACCCAGAGCTAGCTCTACCTAATAGAGAAGAATGGGATGACTAAGGTAAGGAAAGACATTATCCACTCATGTTTTTAATTTTTTGTATTTATTTCATTTTGTATTTTGTAGTATTGGGATAAAAATGTTCTCATGCAGACATTGGATATGCCTGTCTAGTAGGGATGTCGCCTATTGCTAGGCGAGCAGGTACCAGGGATATGATTCTATATCTCTTTGAATTTAATGAAGAGCTTGTATATCTCAAGGAAAACCTACAATGCTTGACTCTGGGAAGCCTTGACATGACTACTAATGAGGTACCTAGGCATTATCAGTGCCATACTGCAGGTGTCTCTGGATGGTTTTCTAGGCTACTCTACAAAGTGGCCCAAGCCATTGCATGATACCATGAGTATCATGAGGATTAGTCTACCTTGATTTTCACTTTTTGTATATGTATTACTGAAATCTTTGAAGCTTCATATTTTTCCCTATGTATATGTATTCTGAAATTTTTATGGTTCTGAATGGGCACTGAAAGATGGAGATGCTTCAGCCCAATTTTTGTATCTTGGTGCTACAACTTTATATATATATATATATGAAAACTTTTATATTTACAGTTGTTTGTGGGAAAATGTGATGTGTGGAATGATTTATCTACTTATGAATTTACATGTGATTTTATGCTTCAAATAGACTTTTAAGTATGAGCAATATGCCAATCTAAGTCATAGTTAGCTAGGGAATATGCCACAACATTTAAATATCTTGAAATGTGATGATATGTAACTTACTCAAAAGACCTCTCTAACAACCTAGCTCTTCAGAAAGTATGAAGAAGTAAAGGATTTCAGATGGTGTAGAATCAGTTAAGCTATTGAAGAACTAGTTTAGAGTCTAGGTAAACCCTAATTTCCCTTACATCATTAGCTAGGGCTTTCGTCAACAATCCGATCATGGCTTGATATTCCGCCAGATTGTTGGTGGAGGGACCTAAAAGAATACCCCCTAAACTCACCATCTCACTTGTAGGATAGTACAGTACCCAAGCTGTTGATGAAAGGTTAAGTGTATATCAATGAGCACCATTAGCAAAACCAATGAAGGAACTCATATGTCCATCAAACAAAAGACATGCATAAGTAGGGTTTTATGAAAAAACACATTTTAAATCACACAAAAGACACACCTCTAAAATATTAAGACACACAACAAACTATAAACAATATTTACAAATACCCTATGCTAGATGACCTAGGCATAGTATCTTTTGAGGTAGATCCCATTCCGGGGCTCTCCCAAAGGTATCCCATCATAATCAACCAATTCATATGCTCCTTTGTCTAAAATATGATTGACAACATAGGGCCCATGCCACATAGACTCGAATTTTCCTGCCCACAGCTTGTCATGCTTCTGGTCATAAGTCAAAACCAGGTCTCCTTCATTGAAGGAATGGGGTTGGATAGTTTTGTCATATTGAACTTTCATTCTTAGTTTATGTGCCTCATTAGCTAAGGCAGCATCGCTTCGAGTTTCATCAAGTTTTTTTAGATGTAGGAATCTTTCTTCATCTATAGTGGTGTTGGGTAATAGTTCCACATCAAGTTTTAAAGAAGGGATTTCATATTCTATCGGGAGAGTGGCTTCCAGCTCATATACTAATTGGAAAGGTATAAAACTGGTGGAAGTCTTGACAGTATTCCTATAGGCCCGAAGAGCAGAGAAAATCTGTAAATGGTAGTTTGACTTGGATTTCCCTACCATCCGTTGAAGCATTGTTTTTAATACTTTATTTATATCTTAAACCTAGCCATTGGCCAGAGGATAGTATTGTGTAGAGTTATCATGAAGAAACCCTAATTTTACACTGATATTTGCCATCATTCTGTTTTGAAAATCCTGAATCTCACAATGATATGGTTAAATAAGAATAATACAACACTCTTACAATATTCGGTATATGTGGGAATTTCCTCAACCCATTTTGTAAAATAGTCCATAGCCACGATAATGTAGTCATGTCCACTGGATGAGGTAGGTCTATAGTGTATGAAGTCTATGCCCTATCTTGAAAAGGGGCCAACTGGTACAATGGGATGAAGCGGAGTTGGATGCGTGCATCTTTTGGAAGTGAACAATTGACATGGTGGGCATTTCTTAACTGTTTCAATACAATCTTTGAAAATAGAAGGCCAAAATTACCCAACACACAAGTTTTTCTGGGTAGTATCCAACCCAGAGAGATGACCGCCACAAGCTCCAGCATGGAAATCATTTAAAGCAATCTCAGCCTCCTCATCTGTAAGGAAACATTGTAAAATGGAGTCAACACCACAGCAGTATAGGGTATCATTCAAGATAAGATTACTTTTGGCCTGGTGGTGAACACGACAACATTCATCTCAAGAAGCAGTGGGATGGTATCGTAAGTTTTAGAGATACAAAATGATATATCCACACCATGGGTTAGTCCTACTAATGAGAAACAATGATTCATTGCGAAATGAATCAAGGGGATTTGTAGTCTCAGTAGTATGGGGAAGGTCACATATAAGCTCTGCAAAGACGAGAGACTTCTTAGAAGTGATTTTAGCGAATTCTAACTCAAATTCCTGGAGAATCACAATCCAACGTGATTATTTTCCCCCAAGAACTTGCCATGTGAGAACCTAGTACATGGGGTTGGAATCTGCATAAACAGTGGTGGTGTGGAGCAAGATCTAATGATGAAACTTCTGGACTATGATTACCATGGCCAAAGCGAGTTTCTCCACATGTGAGTATCAAGTTTAAAATTCCAAAAGACTCTTACTTGCATAATAAATCACATGTTCTTGGTCATATTCATCTGTTTGGATAAGGACCATGCCTATGGTAGACAAGGATGTAGCCAGATACAAGGAATAGTCCTTAGCATAATTAGGTGGTTGCAACACTAGTGCATGGGTAAGTGCATGTTTGATATTATCAAACGCGTGTTACATGAAATCATCCCAGATGAAAGGGGTATATTTCTTGAGCAACCTCATGAAACCGTGTGTCCTTTCAGCATAATTGCACACAAAATGATGTAGAAATATTTCCTTCCCTTGCAAACTTTAGAGTTCAGTTACGTTCATGGGAGTAGATAGGGATAAGATAGCTTCAAATTTCAAGGGATCTATATGGATGCCATATTTGGAAACAATAAATCCAAGAAGTCGGAAAAATTCTACACAAAAAACACATTTACGGGGATTTAGATGAATATTAAAATGACGACATCGAAGAAACACAGCTCTTAGATGATCGACATGAATATCCTGCTACTTGGAATGAGCAGGAAGGTCATCAAGATAGGGCTCCACAACATGTTTAATGTCATGAAAAGCATAGGACATGGCACATTGTAATGTTGTGCTAGCGTTCTTTAAACCAAAAGGAAGTTTACGATAAGGAAAAGTCCCCCAAGGGTAAATAAATGTTGTCTTGTGTTGGTCTGACGGGAGAATCTCTATTTGATTATAGCCGGAGAAGCCATCCATAAAGGAAAAAATAATGATTCCAGTATAGTTATCAATTATCTGATCAATATAGGGAGTAGGAAATTTGTCTTTTGGACAAGCTCAAGTCAAATCCCTAAAATCGGCACAAAACCTAATAGTACCCTGTTTTTTGTTCACAGGGACTATGTTGAACACCCATTCAGTTAATGGTATGGGGTAAATGAAACCAGCCCTGATAAGTTTCTCAACTTCTTCTTTAATAGCGAATTCTTTTCTTGGATGGACCTGTCGTAGTTTCTGACGGACGGGCTTGGCATTGGGGTAAGTTTTGATCTCATAAACAACGATAGAGGGATCAATCCATGGAATTTATTCATATGTCCATGTGAAGACATATCTAATTTCCTTAAAAAGGGCCATGTATGTTTGAACCTCTTCAGGTGAAGATTCCAGTCCTATGAGAATGTTCTAGGAAACACCAGGTTTCATTGATATGTCTACAAGCATAATTTTTGTAATGTTGCATAAATTTCCTTCAGAATCGACACTACAAGTGAGGATCGAAGACTGAGGGTTGAGGACTATATTATATGAAACCATAGAGGTGAAGTGGTCTTCTACCATATGGCAAGGGGGAAATAAAGAAGATCTGTAATGATAATATTCTTAAGGCATATCCTCTAATGACATAATTTCCATAATAGATTCGTCTGTAGGAAGTGTGCGTGAAAGATAATCTACAGATGGGGGGGGGGTTTGAGCCAATATGGCATGTGATAATGGTATGAGGCCACCAACAAATGGTCATTGATGGGGAAATCACTGGTAGCTTGGATTTCATTGTAAATTTATTCGAAAGGGGAAAAGGATGTTGATTCATCAGCAATTTCTTTTCCTTTGTTTTCTTGAGAGGTAGAAATCATGTTAATGGATGTAGTTTGCGAAGCAGGAGGAGGATTAGATGAGGGAAATATTCCCATTATTGAATAATATTTGATAAGAGATACTCCAATGTCCTTATGATATGGGGTATTCATGAGAGGAACACTATTTGCCTCATTCATAATGGCACTAGGTGTGATGAAATCTAACTGATCAACAGTAACAATCTTTCCTTGGAATGAGAACTAGACGGTCTGAAAAATGGTCGATGCTATAGCTTTCATAGCATAAAATCAGCTATGACTTAGGATTAAGTTGTAATCCAAAGGAGATTTGATGAATTCAATATGAATGGAGATTGACTTGCCCCCTAGTTCAACATGGATGGAAGGTAGTAATCCATAGGGTTGAAAGCCGTGACCATCAAAAGCCTTAAGGGTGGTAGGTGAGTGGTTGATTTTCGGAGAACCAATGGCTCTCCAGCAAGATAAATACATAACTAATATAGAGGTACCCTCGTCCAAAACTATATGATGGATAGTCTTTCCAACAATCTTGGTAGCGATCTGGAAAGCTAACTGATGTGAGAGTCTCGTCTTGAAATCATCCATTTTGAAAGTGATGATATTACTATTCTTAGGATCCATAGCTCCAAGGGAAGTGAGCAAGTTTTTTTGTTGATTTGGGCAGGTTTGAAGTACCTCTAAAGCCGACATAGCGCAGGGTTCTTGGGCCAGATCTTCAACAATACTATAATATTGGGCGACACGAGTGTTAGGATTGATTATGGACTTATGTAGAGTACCCTTTGGTGGACAAAAAATTTCTTCTGGAATAATTTTTTCAATATGAAGACCATTATTAGGAGGAGGTGTGGAAGTTGAGGGTTTTTCAGATGGAACATCATCAGGTTTCTTTTCTGGAGGAGGGTCATAACTATGTGATCTTGTGTTTAAATTAATCATTTCACTAGACATCATTCAAACTTCATTTGTGGACAAAGAAGTTTCATTTAAGGACTTATGAGCAATATGATCAGAGATGTGAGTTGGTGTGGTTTGTCGAAGTGAATTCAAAAGGTTTGTACATGTTTCATATCATATTGGAAATTGAAATTTTGTTAAAAACACCATTTCTAAGGCATTGAAGTCCCAAAAAGAGTGTTGTGGTAACTCGATGTACCACTTTGCGGCAATACCAGTGAGGGTTGTTGGGATATAGGGCAAACCCAGGTTATTACCTTTAACTTTGTACCAACAAAAGACCCACAGTGTTGGCCCTTTTGGCAACAACCTGCGAACAGGTTGTAGTCCCACCCGAAACAGCTATGGGATGCCGCAGAACCAGGTTTCTGCAAGCAGAAGAGGGATATTACTGTACCTTTATCTTTTAAAAGATTATAAATATAAATCACAGAGCTTAACATTCACTTATTTAGCTTCACGGTTAGATAAACAAACAGTGCCTTGCGCAACCCTTTCCTGGGAATTCACATCGAAATTATTATCTAGCAGTGATCTTTACTTATCAGATATATAGGTATTAATGCATGAAAGAAACACAACAGAAATAACACACAGAAACATGACACAAGATATAACGTGGTTCACCCCCAGTGTAGGGGTTACGTCCACAGAACTGCGTTTTATTCAACTTTCTACAAAAACCACAGTTCTGATCTGTGCACACAGCTGCAGATCCTTTCAAGTCCTCAAAGTCGCGCACACAGCTACAGATTTCCTTGATCACCAAAAACCCTCTGCGCACACAAATACAAAGGTCGTCCACGCACACAACTGGGACTTAACCTTTTCTTACAAAAATAGCCTTAGCTTCGCATTGATTCCTCTTTCATAAAAAGCCTAAACTGCCTTATTTACAAGAGTGCCTATTTATACAACGCACTAATTACAAAACCATGGGATTAGACCATGGGCACCCCGAACCCTAAACCCTGGACTTAAACCATGGGTTTATTACAAAAAGAGGACCTTGACTCACCCCCGACACCCCTAAGACTATCTTGAGTCATAACTCCACTTTCACTTGGACAAAAACCGTGGAGTTACCAAAATTAGGGATCGTTAAGGTGCGCGCCCCAACAGGCCCCTAAGACTCACCAATGTCCCATCTCGAGACACTCTGCCGTTCTTCTGATCCACGAACTTTGTCGATGAGGAGAGCGTACTGCTTGTTGAGGCCACGCATAATATTGTCAGTCACTTGCTCCTTTTCGACCAATTCCTGCAATACTATGGCTGGTGCTTCTCTAAACTTCTCCTGCACGAATGCATCATATTCCTTTAGAACTTTGAGTTGGGTGTCCATAGTAGTACTCAACTCGAAAGCTTCACTGATAAGCAGCTGCAGAGAATTTTCCACTTCTATTGCTCTTGTCCTGCACAACTCAATTTCCTGCTGGAGTTCGTTGCTTCGCTTGACCTTGAGCATTTTCTCCATAGGCAGTAGAGTCTTAATTGCCATTTTTACTTCATCCAACTCTGTCTGTCACTGCCTAATGGTTTCTTGTAGCTGTCTGACTTCTGAATTTTCCTGCAGTGTATTCCAGGCCTCAACGCTATCTTCTAGCAGCTTTGCTGCGCTACCCACAATATCTAAAAATTTTGCTGCTGATGCCTGGATGTCTGCGCGGCGTTGTTCTTTGACCTCAGGGGGATTTTTCGGAGGGATGCGTAGTTGAAGCTCCGCGATCTGAGTCTCATGTGCTACTTTGAGCGTCTCAATCTCACTGCGAGACTGCTGTGCGTAGTATTTCATCCTGACTACTCTTTGTTCTGGCTCTTCCACCAGTTGTACGTCAAAGTCGGGAAGACTCGGACATGCCTCATCCAAAACTCGGACTAGTGTAATCCGCTTATGTTTTGCATCCCTCTTTCTCTGTTCCATGGCCTCCAGCTACGCTGCGAGGCTATCATTTTGCTTCCTGGTATCTTGCAACTGTTCCTACGAATAGCGGTCTCGGGCCTGGATTTCCTTCGCAATAGCTGACTGGCAGAGATGTAATTCTGTCAATGATGTCTTGGTATAATCGATTCCTACTACCATGCTCATCTCTGTGCAGGATGCTGCATCAGTCATGATGAGGGCAGCACTTGACACTTGGCTCTTGTTTTCTCTAGCAAGCCATTGCCTTAGGTCGGGCTGCGCGCTTACCGGGGTACTACTTGCTGAAGCGCCCGTCAGCGATTTCCTTGCTAAGTCCTTCAACTCCGAAACATGCTTCGCTACACCGGTGAGGGCCTGTAGGTGCATATCTGCAAATTCTGACCATTTCTGGGTGAGAGTTTCTGTGGACTTTGACAGAGCCTGAGCAAACTCCTCACTTGTCAGGGCGGCCTCTTCGACAATATTCTTGTCCTTTGATGCCTTTGTTTTCTTTCGGGACTGTGGTTTGTCTACTTCCTCTACTTTCGATGTCTCGCGCTTATGCTGTCTATTAGGATCTGAATTCGTTTTAACCAACTCGTCTGCTTCTTCTTCATCATCTCCATTTCCACCATCTCTTCCATGGTCGCTTTTAGTCTGCTGCGACTCAGTTTTCTCGTCACTGTCTTCGGGTGGGTCTTGCTGCTGCGTGTGACTGGGGCCTACGCCTATATTGGTGACAGGGGGAACATGAATCTTAGGTTTTGTTCCTGCATCTTTTAACCATTCTGCCGGCCACTACTGTACGACCGCGAGGATGTCAGCTTTAGTCACTACATATGGCAACTTAAACCATTGATTCTTCTTGTCTGCGCAAGCCTGGATAAAAATATGGTGCATATCGGCCCTGAAATTGACCGCACCATCATATTGAGAGAACAACTCATTATTGAGCCGTGGGGTTTTTATAATCTCATACGCGATACTCATCATATAAAAGGAAAATACGTAGTTTTTCATCTATTGGTGGATTTTATCCTGTGAAACCCACAGCGATGCGTACCTGGCTGGACCAGGAATGTGCGCCGGTACAACAACAAACTGTTTTTTAGTGGGTTCTTTCCAGCCTACCAGCGCGATGAGAATAATCAACCATGAGTAGTGGAAGGCCCGACCCTTTTCCTACGTGTCGCGAGCATCTTCAAGGAATTCCTTCGAAATATACACTGCCCAGTTGTAGCTGTAGCCTTCGGCACAGTTGATAGCAATTTTGATGACCAGGGTAGGAACTTCAGTTGGTCTGCATTTCCATATAATTTTGCATGCTAAGAGCTCAGTTGCGAAGCGAATGTTCTACTCTTGAATCGCAAAAGTGTGATACCCATGTTTCCCCTTCGTCAAGCCAAAGCGCTCCTTCATGCTTTGTGCGAGCTTTGTATATTCGTGCTTTGAGGGAAATTTTGTCCCCGGATCAGGCCCTTCCATTGGTAAGCCGGTGATCCTATGAATGAGCTCACCATTAATAACAATTTTCTTATCACCGATCCATAGGTAGCCGTCATGGACTAACGCCAGCAGCTGCTTGACCACGATGGTGACTTGTGTGTTGCGGCCAAAATGGGGAACATCAAGCATCTTGAGCAGACTAGCTTGATCCATGCCAGCAGCCCATTGTTTCACTTCCAGCACGGTCGCACTAGTCTCTAGATATTTAACAAAGTGTAAGTATTGGGCAGGTGCGAACTGTGGAAACCTCCCACGATCATTCATTTCGTGGTCGGCATACTTAAGCCGGTCTATTCTCCCTGTCATCATTCTGACTAGCTACACACCTGGTGGCAGCGAAGGGGTGCATATAGTGAACTTAGCGCTCCACCGAGGTGGTTTAACTCCTGGTCAAATAGGCTAAATATATGGTGTCCCCTGTGGGAAATGTCCTCATCCCCTTCAAGTGGGATCTCTGTTGAACCAGGTGGATTCATCCCAGGATCCTCCGATGTTTTCCCTGATGGCTTATGTCTATCTTCGTTCCGCTTAGAACGAACTTCATGCTTAAACTATTTCCTGGCAGATCATGTCTGCATTGGCGGGGTCTGTGCTGGTAGAGTCTCTTCACGGGCTGCAGGCTCAGGTGGGGGGGCGAAAATGTGTTGCAGACCCGTCTGTTCAAATTCTCTCAATAGGTCCTGGAGTTCACGCTCAGCTGACATGGGTTCAATTGTGAAGCTCAAGGAAATGCGGAATGCGATTTCCCCGTACCTGGATGTCTTCATATACAATCTATCGACCAAATCTGCCATAAATGTGCATTGAAGGCGCCAAATCTAGCAGATATTCTGTTTCCACGGCGCTAGGTTTCGACGGATATCAATAGGATAGGCAATTAAGGCAATTAAAGTACCAATGCCGCCAAATCGGCAGTGTTCCAACGGTCGGCTTTTGGGCTGCAGCGCAACCATATCTTCAGCTGCGTCGCAATAAGGACCGTCGACACCATATTGACCTTTGGTACATCCTGACAAACTCTGCAACCTAGCTTTAAGATTCAATCTCGCAGGTCAGTACTTAGTTATTTCTATGTCACCAAACATATCAGCATGCCGAAACCCGAGCACCGTATACCAGTTGGCTGCTACAACTGCCCGGATGTGGACAAGCCTATGTGCCCGTTGAGGTATATGTTTCCATACTTCGTAATGGGGCTCCAAGTGTTTCTGCAGTCTACTCTGCCTATCGAACCTGCTACGCACCTCCTGGAGCTGATCCACGCATCTTAAGCGAAGATATTTCTGACAAGCTTCCCAACTAGGAATGTACTTCTTCTGGTTATCCCTCCATCTTGCTGCGGTGGCACAGAATGTTGAATCCAGAGTCTCTTGTGTCTGTGAATCCGGCATCTGTTCTGAGAATGTAACACTAAACTCTGTTGGGTCTGTTGAACCATCAAAAATGGGTAAGGCTCTTGTAAGCCATCTGAGGGACTTGGTAATTCGGGCACATCTGTGTCCATGGAGCTCATACAATCGGTTCTACCAATTCTCTAAACCATCATCTGAGTCCATCATACAGGAGCTGTCACACTGCCAATCCATAATACCTTCGGCACTGGGGTCAACATAATCTTCTTCCTTCGCTATAATGTTGTAGATGTGCTCCAGAACATCCTGATCTTCGTCTCTGAGTGGTTTTGTGTATCTTTCTCCTTGTGAGGGATCCAGTGGTAGGATGACTCACAAATATTTCCCTTTGAAATTCATTTGCTTCTTCTTAAGGTTAATAACTGCAGCATTCACCATTTCCCATTCAATTCCTAACAAGGTGGGATAGGGATTGGTGTCATCAACGATCTCAATAACTTCAAAGTCTGCTACAGTACAGACGCCATCAGTATCTACTGGAACATTAGGGAATTGTCCTAGGGGCACAATCTTCTGCTGATTGGCTAATCTCAACTGTATAGGTGACCAATCAAGGGTTGGTTGTCCCATTTGTTCCCAGGTTTGCTTGCTTAATACATTTACCTCTGATCCTAGGTATAGGATAACATCAGTCATATCATACGCTCCTATCTAGGCATTCAATCTCATTTCCCTGCCAGTTCTTCTGACTCTATTAACAGGTTTTTCCTCACCAGTATGTTGCTGAGGTTCGCAGGAACTAATAAATTTCTGCAACTCACTTAAAGCATTCTGGTTTCTTAAAAGTTTCAAACAACTCTGTAAAAAGGAAGACAATGTACTTACTTTATTCGTCGAAGCTTCTTGCGGCTGAGATTGCAGCTGATGTGGCTGCGCAGGTGCTACTACTGTGCTAGGAGCTGCAAAATATTTCTTGGCTTCCATGAATGTCTCTTTCTCTCTTTTAATATCAAATGCGGGGGCTTTCTCAGGTGCCTTACGAACCCAATCCTCGGCAGGATGGTTCTCCTTGGTCGGCGCATCCGTGGTAGCTCCACTTCTGGTGACAACATTAATAGCTGGGACAGGTCTTTGCTCGACAGAAATCATCTGAATATTCTAAGTGGGGTCACTGTTTCTATCCTGAATCTTAGCTATTAACTGCGGGCACTGCTCGATGACATGATCAACCGCTCTGCAATACCGACATGTCGTAGTTGGGTTCCGACAATCTCTCTCTAGATGCTCGGCTTGGTTACAGTTGTAACACACCAACTGACCGCGTCCTCTGCCATCCATACCACCACCACCACGGCTTCCAAAAGCACCTCTACCTGATGCACCACCGCAGGCGGCCATATCCAGCATTGCTTGGTCCCTCATTTTGTACCCGATAGGAATCATAGGTGCGTTCTCTCATGAAGTCATAACTGCGACACTCATCTTCATTATGTCCTACGGACTTATAGAATTTACAATAGGGGTTCTTAGGTACTTTCCCATACCTCTGTAGCAGATAGTAGTCTTCAGGGCGATGCTGCCCTGTTGTTCTGCAAAGTTCACAATAAATAAATTGTGGGTTAAACGGGTTTGGCGCACCAGTATTCAGGTAATTTCTTACCACAGGACATTGTTCCTTGGCATGACCTTCTGTGAGACATTGTGTACACCAAACCTCTTCGCGACCGGTTGTGCCTTATTTCATATCACGAAGCTCCAGAGCCATCGCTGCCAACTGTGCTTGGATTTGAGCAATACCATAATTGTCTGCGACAGGGGCGGTTTCAAGCTTCATTGCGATTTCCAGAGCCTCCTGCTGGTCAGCAACCTTCTGTTGCATGAGTGGTGTTTAGATGTGCGGTAGTAATGCTGCAATGAACCATTCCTTGTGCTACACAGGTCCAATGGTAAAGCTGACTTGGTCTAGTAGGACTTTGAACCTCTGATCAAAGTCCCACACTGATTCGCCACGCTTCTGTTGAATCTCTTTCAACTCCGTGATACACTGCGACTTTGATTTCGGCTTCTTAAATTCCTTTATCATTGCTGCTTTTATATCAGGCAATGCATGGTTCTGAGTGCTGGAGAACTTCATGAACCACGTCAGAGCACGGTCTCAAAAAGAAGTAACCAACTACGCTCTTTTTGTATCTTGGTCTGTAATAGACTTAGCAGTCCACACTGGTTCACATAAAAACCAGAACTGTTCTGGATCCTTTGATCCAGTTCCTTTGAAAACAGGTAGCTTAATGTCATCATGCATATGGGCCATAGTGGATCTAGGGGGTGATGGAGGGGGACTAGAAGTAGGTGGGGGGGAACTTACTAGGGTAGACTGACCTACGATAGGATTATTCGGGCTAGGGTGACTTTCGGATTGCGATGGGTTCTCAGGGGTAATAGGTCTTCGCTACAGGGTTATGGGAGGGTTTCCAATAGAAGGGGTTTCCTCGGGTTCGGAATCGACGGGATTTACAGGGGAATATTTGGTAGGATGACCCTGGGAATAGGATCCAAAATCTCACTTGTACCTTTTTCGACTTCGCAGCAAACCAGTTTGCTCGTCGAAGGTGTTGACACTTGCAAACATAGGTTAGTAATACAAAATCTAGCAGTATGATTCAATGAGCAGTATACCTTTTTCAGCTAATAGCATTTTAATTCTCAAACTAAATGAATGCAAAAACTTACCCCTGGGTCCTTTGAAAAACTGCCGCTTGGCTTCACTAAAGGATGTACTCGTGTCGATGGTGAAATCTGTCACAAAGGCTTCAAGGGTTCGCGTTGTCCAGAAATCAACAGTGCGGGATATCTTGTTGTTCACCCTTTTCAGTATATTAATTCTCGCGAGGGTCCAAGCAGGAAAATGACGTTCTTGAAAGTTCGTCCTTCTCTCTGTTAACCTGGATAACCACTGGTGCAACTCTATGTCGATACTACCAAAGAAAATTTCATAAACATCACCAAAAACATACCTTTGTAAAAAGTCATTTGCACTATGACGCAGATCTTTGTTTTCTTGCTCAGCGAATTTCAGATAAGTCTTGTCAAGCTAATCACCAATTTCCTTCACAGAGGGTCTCTAGAACATAGCCCTCGAGGTATGACATAAACCCCTCTTGAGCAGATACTGAGTTCAACCGGCAACGGAACCAATTTTTTGGGCTATAGGGCAGACCCGGTTTATTACCTTTAACTTCGCACCAACAAAAGACCCACAGTGTTGGCCCTTTCGGCAACAACCTGCGAACAGGTTGCAGTCTCACCCGAAACAGCTATGGGATGCCGCAGAACCAGGTTTCTGCAAGCAGAAGAGGGATATTACTGTACCTTTAGCTTTTAACAGATTATAAATATAAATCACACAGCTTAACATTCACTTATTTAGCTTCACGATTAGATAAACAAACAGTGCCTTGCGCAACCCTTTCCTGGGAATTCACAACGAAATTATTATCTAGCAGTGATCTTTACTTATCAGATATATAGGTATTAATGCATGAAAGAAACACAATAGAAATAAAACATAGAACCACGACACAAGATATAACGTGGTTCACCCCAGTGTAGGGGTTACATCCACAGAACTACGTTTTATTCAACTTTCTACAAAAACCACAGTTCTGATCTATGCACTCAGCTGCAGATCATTTCAAGTCCTCAAAGCCGCACACACAGCTGTAGGCCTCTACGCACACAGCTGTAGATTTCCTTAATCACCAAAAAACCTCTGCGCACACAGCTGCAGAGGTCATCCATGCACATAGCTGGGACTTAACCTTTTCTTACAAAAATAGCCTTAGCTTCGCATTGATTCCTCTTTCATAAAAATCCTAAACTGACTTATTTACAAGAGTGCCTATTTATACAGCGCACTAATTACAAAACCATGGGATTAAACCATGGGCACCCCGAACCCTAAACCCTGGACTTAAACCATCGATTTATTACAAAAAGAGGACCTTGACTCACCCCTGAAACTCCTAAGACTATCTTGAGTCATAACTCCACTTTCACTTGGACAAAAACCGCGGAGTTACCAAAATTAGGGACCGTTAAGGTGCGCACCCCAACAAGGTTTCTTTGAAAAAGACTTAGACGGATTGAACCGTCCATCCAAGAATTGGATGAACATGATAAGTGAAATGTCATCACATGGTTTTTTGGATCTTCACTGGGTTTTCCATCAAACTTGGGTATATCGAAAGGCATGTTTACATGAATGGCAGGCCAAGAGGGGTCATGATGGATTGGGTCATTTATCAATCTTGACAAGTCTGGCAGATCTAAAGTAGCTATAAATGGAAGTTGTTGATTTGGTTGTGGATACTGGTAGTACTGGTATGGAATTTACTGGCCAGTAGGACCATATGCAGATTGATAGATGGGTATGGATGATGCCCCCGAAGCATGTTGAAAAGGTTGTTGATTTACATAATTTCCATGAGGAGGTGTGCCACCCAAGGGAGGGGTTCCTCTAGAAGATGGTGGTGGTGGTGGTTATCCTCTAGAATATGGTGGTGGTGGTGGTATTCTAGGTGGTGGTGGTGGTTTTCCTCTAGGATTTGGTGGTGGTGGTCCTCTAGGTGATGGTCTTCCACCTCCAGGCGATAGTGGTGGGCCTCCGGGTGGTAGTCCTCCAAATGGTCCACTAGGTCCTCCAAGACCTCCAGGACCTATAGGTCCTCTGGGTCCTCTAGTTCCTCTAGGTATACGTAGTGTTCCTCCAGGGGGGTTCCACCATATCCTCCAGTATTATTAACAAAATATCCTCCATATGACAAAACATTGGACCAATTGGGTTGTCCCCAAGGTACAAAAGCATTAGTAGGGTAGGCAATTCCAAGATAAATAGCCATGGGTGGTGGTTGTTGATACACTTGATTGACCATAAGTGGCTGAGCTCTTGAATAGGTATATCCCCAAGAAGCTTGCTTATTGACAGGATGCACCCCTAAGGGTTGGCCTGAACTAGATGGGGGGGAACAACATTGGTATTAGTAGGAGGGATGACTACTGCAAGTTGAGCTACAGCTGTAACTTGTCCTGAACTAGCAATAATTCCACTAAAAAATGACGTAACTCACGTCGGGGGTTGCCCCCTGGCGTTAGAGTGTGCTGACATAACTCGATTTGTGGATTCCCCCCCAACCATGACTCATATAGAAGGCCTAGTAACGGGGCCAGGATGTGAGACTATAGGATTGTCATTTGGACTTGGATTACCTTGAAATGGAACTTCTTCAATAGGACCTAACACTTGAGCTACTGAATGATATCCCTCAGGACATGGGTTGCGGGAAGTCTCACCATAGGTTGGATGACCTTCAGGAGAAGGTTTAATTTCAGATCAAGGCCAAGTATCTATATTATGGGGTAAACGAGATGACATGGTTTCATAATGAGACACAAGTGGAGGAATGATTCTTTCTACTCTCTCTGAAAATTTATGAGCTTGGTCAAGAGATGCATTAATTCTTCTCTATTCCTCCTCTCCTAAAGGAGGATTCCCTGGTGAAGGTCTAATCACCTCGAATTCAGCAATAGCTTGGCCCATAGAAGTCCTCCAAAAAGGAGCATCTAGGCCATAATATGGTGGAGTAGGACTATTGACATGGCCTTCCAACGGTGGATGCACAGAAGCATTAGCTACAGGAGGGAGTTGTGTTTAGAAAGAGAAGATGAGGCCTAATTCTGTTTTGAAAAGTAAAGTAACAAGTCAATGTAAAAAGTAAATAGTCAAAATACTATTACTATTTCAGTTATGATTAAAATTAGGATAAATTAATTTCAGTTACACCTAAGGGCCTATATAATGTAACTCGAGCAAATATCTTAAGGGATGACATTTTTAGAATTAGAATTCTTCCTTTTGAACATGTTGAGTCGAGTGATCTTATTTTCCATATAGATCTTTGTCAGAGATTAATGATATGGAATTGTGCAGAGAGTCTTTCTCTACATTTATCTTTTGTTATGCTATCAATTGTTTGAGAGGATTCATGGGGATAATAATCAAGCAAGTACAATAGATTTGATCTTAATTGATCATCATTGATACTCTGTCTTGGATTAAATGTTAAATGGTGTGTTAGGAATTCAAAGTTTATTTGTTTTTATGAAGAATTCATGTGATTGCGATGTATTTGGAATTTTTCACTCTGTATTGCATATATGAATGTCTTGATGCTAAAATAATCATAGAAACTTCATGCTAACCTTTCTACATGTAAATAATTATTGAATTTTGTATCCTAAAGTTCAATACGTTACAAAATTTATCTTTCTTTATGAAATTTTCTTGTTGGAACATCCTAAACTTAAATATTTATTTTCATCATTCCTCACATATCCATTTTCCTACTGTTTTTCCATATTTCATAAAATTCCTCTTTCACTCAACTTTAAACTATAAATTTGTTCACAAACATGTAAAATATTCACATCATTCACAATATGAGTCAAAATTCAGTTTCCATACAGATATAGCTCTAATATCATTAAATGTTTGTCACTATCATGCATGGGCATGTTTTATTGTCAACCTAGTTCACATATGGGGTGTTAACATGAAAAATGGTGTCGTTGTTAGGGATCAAATTTGAAGAGTATTTTCCTTGGGTACGACATTGTAAACATATTATTTTTGCATAGTGAAGTGTATCAGTGTTCATTGGTTGAATTTTTAACTTGGTGACTCCATTAGATCAAACTGGAACCTGACAAGTGACACAGCAGAGAATCCATAGTCAAAGGATTTCTTGAACCTTCCACATTCAAGAACTCATTGGAGGAACTTGTGTTCACCTCGGGGAAGAGGTATTTCTTTTTTAAATTCTTGTTTGATCTCTCCTTTAGTAGAAAATCAAGATATATTTGATGATTTAAATAATCAATAAAGGCCTAATATATTCATGAAACTCCTTTGAATAATTTTCTTAAAACAAAATTTACTTTTCCATCTCAATCAAACAGTACTTCTATTCCTACTCAATCTTTCCTATGACCTCAGATACCTCCCTTTACCCCACATGTGCAACATACTGTCATACAAACTCTGTATATCGATGGAATAGGTCCTATAGGCCCACTCCCATATTTTAACCCTTGTATAGAAGCTATATATGATCACTTAAATCTACATAACAATTTACATGATAATCCTGAAAATTACTTAAAGCTTTTGCATAAATTTGATGGAGAGAAAGATATTACTGTTGAATAACACATTGATAAGTTTCAAGATTTCATAGACAACCTTATAATTGAATATGGTGATGTATATATGATTTTATTTGTCCAAACTTTACAAGGGTAATTGAGAAAATGGTTCATAACTCTCCCTGCAAATTCTTTAAACTCTTGGCATGCTTTACAACAGGCATTTAAGAGACAATGGGGAGAAAAGAAAGACCACTTGTATTACCTCATATATTTTGTATCCTTAAAGAAAAAATGGATAAATTGCTGGTCAGATTAATAAAATGTGCAACAACATCAATAATAAAACACTTAATGATATAAAGACTTTACAAGCAACTACTAATGTCACTTATGCAAGGGATTATAAAATTGATTTTACTATGATTATAAGAGAAAGAAGGTCTCCAACCCTAGAAAATATGAAATATTATTATCTATATGTAGAAATAAACATGAAAGGCTCAGGTAAGATGAAGCATAGGCAATATTTTGAAAACAAGAATCCTAAAGATGAGGTTACAACTTCAAGCAAAACTAAAT
Source organism: Pseudotsuga menziesii (assembly GCA_001517045.1). Taxonomy (NCBI): domain Eukaryota; kingdom Viridiplantae; phylum Streptophyta; class Pinopsida; order Pinales; family Pinaceae; genus Pseudotsuga; species Pseudotsuga menziesii. The sequence goes on along the minus strand of LPNX011202329.1, from coordinate 65,702 downwards.
AAAATCGGGAAGAAAAGATTGAATAGATGAATAGGATATTAAGAGGTTTGTCAAACAAATTAACTAGACTTGAGACAGAGGGAAATAATCAGAATAAAAATCCTCAAGGAATTGGAGAAAGAAATCCAAATCAATTTAGAAGGCCTTTTAATCCTCAGATTCTAAACAGAGAAAAGAGAAATAAGGATCCTCCTATACATCCCCCAGTAAGAGAAAACAATGTTGTTTATGTCATTGATGTACATCCTAATAAAGAATATATTGAGAGTATATTGTGCCTCCCAAATAAAAAAATTGGATGCATGATGAAAATGGAAGTCATACACTTAACTTAAAATGAATATGAAAGGTTTTTGCATGAAGATGTATATCAAAACGAACTTGAGACACATAAGATATATTTTCTTAGGCCTAGAAATAAATGTGGGAATCAACCTTGAGATTTTGTCCCTAAGAAGGTTCCTAAAGAATCCAAAACATTGAAGAATACTAATAACCCGGCCTCTGTTGTCAAGCCTCCTTTTGTGCAAAAAAAATATGATTCCCCATCTACCTTAGGAGTAAAGTTTACATCTCTTGTTACCCTAAATAAAGTTGATATTTCCCATCCTATAATATCGGATCCTTAAAAGAAATATCTATATAAATTTACTCAATCTTTTGACATTGAACACGAGCTATCTAAAATCAAAATTTCTATACCTTTAATAGAACTTCATCAGAATCCTGCATATATGAAGCAGATTGAGAAACCTTTAAAGATAAATAATAATAGTACTCAGTATGACATGACCTAAATTTGGTTGATGAGAGTCCTAAAATTGAGGTAGGTCCCATTGTTGAGGAAGAAAGCACATAATATACTCCCCCATTTTATATCACATTGAGTTTGCATGGAAAATCGATACATAATTGTATGTTAGATTCTAGAGTATCACATAATCTCATGCCTAAAGTGATTATGGAAGAACTAGGATGAGATGTCACCAAAACTTATCATGATATTTATATCTTTAACTCAACACCAATAAAGTGTATTGGAAGGATTAAATATCTAGTGGTAACTTTAGTACATCTTCCATCTAAAAGTATTCTGCTAGATGTGGCGGTAGCATCCGTTCTTCCAAGATATGGTTTGTTATTGTAAAGGACATGTGCTAAGAGAATGGAATGAACCATGCATATGGGTATGAAATATGCAATGATACCTTCGTTTGGAGGAGAAACAATAATATTGTATAGGGAGGACATATATGCATATGTGCTTAGTGAGGGAAGAAACCCCATAAATTACCAATATATACAATTGAATAAAATATGGGTTGTTTCATATTGAATGAAGGAAACGATTATGGCAAATGGGTTCTTCCATTGATGGTTGTGAAAGATATAAAGACCACACAAGATCATATTTGGGAAATGTATTTTGATGGATATTCCACCAAGGAAGAACAAGCATCAAGAGTAGTGCTCTTCTCATCCATAAAGGAAGAATTCCCACTCTCATTTAAATTAAATTTTGAGACTACTAACAATGTGGCTAAGTACGAAGCATTAATCTTAGGATTGGAGGCTAGAAGAAGGGTTTGAATAACTTAGATTTCATTTTGGGGAGATTTAGAATTGATAATATAGTAAATTAAGGTGATGTATCAAACAAAACACCCTAGGATGATATCTCACACTGAACTCAACATGGTATTTAATAGAAAACTTATTCCATGCTTTTAACATCACTTTTATTCCTAGATAAGAGAACCAAAAAAAAGATGCATTAGCAGTGGAAGCCATCAAATTTAAACATCCCACATTAATCAAATTGAAATAATAAGTATAAATTATCTACAGACCTTCAGTTCCTGATAATGAAAAACATTGGTAAGTTTTCATTATGAAGAGCAAACAAATATGAATTTATAGGTAGTGAATCATTGTATCTTGTATGGATACCTTTATTCGAATGAACCATGCGACATCTTGCTAAATTGTGTAGTAGAACATGAAATTGAAGGAATAATAATAGAGCTACATAAAGGAATTTGTGGAGGTCACCATGCATGGAGAGCCACATCATATACATTTTTGAGGGCGGGATATTATTTGAAAAAGTCATTTCCATATACAAATCACATTTTTAGAGCATGTATTAAATATTAGATGTTTGCAGGAAAGCAGGAGTTGAGGCTCTTGCCTTTGAATCCCATCATAACCTCAACACCTTTCCACCAGTGGGGTTTACATTTCATTGGATAAATAAATACAAATATAGTGGTAAACATAGATGGATTTTAACTTCCACTGATTATTTCACTAAATGGGTTGAAGAAATTCCCACCATATTTCCAAACGGATATGTAATTATAAGATTCCTAGAGGACAATATCATGTCAAGGTTTGGATGTCCAAGAAAGATAATAACAGACAATGCACCAACATGTAAATCTATCAAAATGTTAGAAATATATCAAAAATACAATATTGAACTTGTTCATTCTACAACATATTACCCATAGGGAAATGGATTAGTAAAATCATCCAATAAAACTCTACTAAGGAACATAAAGAAGATGTTGTCAAAAAATAAGAATGTCTAGGATTTGAGTCTCAGGTATGCTTTATGGGTAGATAGGATTAGTGTTAAGAGATCAATTGGCACCTCTCCATTCTAGTTGGTATATGGAAAATACAAAATTTTACCTATAAGGCAAGGACTACCAGTGCTAAAGCTCATCCAACATAAGATTGAAGAACACAATGACATGGTTAGGATGGTGTATTAGCTAATTGAGTTTCAACAAGAAATACAACAATTCAACATGAAATTGTAGGAACATCATAGGAGGATCAAGAAATTTGTTGACATGAAACCCCTGGAAATAGATTTTTAGTCAAGGGACCTAGTCCTAAAGTGGGATGCAAGGAAAGAGGATAGGGTTAAACATGGAAAAATTGGCAACCTATGGATAGGTCCATATATGATCTCTATAGTAAAAGGGAATAATACTTTTGTTCTTGCTGAGCTGGATGGTATAAGTTGTTGTTAATTGCAGAGGATTATGAAACATTTTTTTCCCATACTGAATCTAGGTTCTAAAATTTTGTACATAGTAGAGTAGAAGCAATCTCCATTTCATGCTTTAATTTTATTTTTACAACAATTATAGCTACATTATTTTATGAATAATTGTTTGTAAATATTTTTGAGAAATAAATAATCTACAAGTTATCAAAGGTATCATCAAAATGACTCCCTAGCACAATGGAAGAAGGTACAATTCTATAGTTCTCAGCTCCCTGTAAAACAAGATGTTGTTCCTTTGGAGCCGATGTTAGTCCATAGATTTACGAGGCTCCTAAGCCATTGAAATTTTGTATTTAGATTCAAGGATTAACATGAAAGAGATAAGCAGTGAAGCGATTATCCACAAAGCTACAACACGTGACCATATCTAGTAAATCCATGTACTAACATCGAAGAAGTGAATAGTCGTAGATCGTTGACAGATCTAAAGGATAAGGTGAATAGAACATCGAATGTACATGGGATACAACAAGGGTTGAGAAGGTTTGCGAGATAGAGAAATTAATTCCACGGTAGATATGAAAACCATATGGATAAAAGGACAAACCCATAAGAGGGATTGCGTGTCAATCATGTACAAAAGGTGAGATTAGATTCGACAGTCATCATGCATTGTGTGCTGACAAATTATAGGAAAAAATAAGGGGCTCGAGGTCGTGTTGTACTATCATGTTGTGAGTAGGGAAATATAGGTAGAATTCAATTAGAATTCTTCCTAAGGATGGAAAATATCAAGGTCACAAGAAGCAAAAGGACCTGTGATGGAAGAAAAGAAAGAAGGAAAATAAGGAAAAGGAGTTATGACAGAAGCAACTCCAAAGGAAGGAATCCAAGGTAGAAGAAGTAGTCAGAAAGGAAGATGTGATAGAAGAAAGATCGAAGCAGATAAAGAAGAAATATTTAAGGAAAGACTCGATTGAAGAGGAATCTGCAATAGAAGAGACCTCATGATAGAAGAGATGTCGCGATAAAAAAGAAGTCGCGATAGAAGATAATCCGTAATAAAAGAGAATCTGCGATAGAAGAGAGATCGAGATGGAAGAAGAACATTGAAAGAAGGAAATAAAGCGACAAGGAAGGGCATGATAGATTTAACCATTTCAGAAGATGTGTAGTGGCGCAACGACTAGAAATTGAAATCCTAGAAAGATCATGGGTATGGAGTCGGATAGAATCGACCAAAGCCACACATATGAAAGCATCTTTATAAGTTAGGTTTTTAGTGCCTACTAGCATGTGTTGATAGAATAGGAAATACAACCTATTGGCTAACTGTATGAATTCAGCTGAAAGCAACATGTAGGAACCTATAAAAGGAGGAACACAAGTTATATGTGGGTTAGCCTCCAGAGGATCTGTTGATGTTAGTCTCACTAGCGTCTAGGAATTTAGTGATAGTATGATTTATATTATGTTAGTATGTTAGTTTGTTGAAGCAGTAGAGAAGAGTTTAACACCCTACAACTGAGTGCACAAGAGTGTAGTAGAGAATGAGTCAATCCATCCTGTGTGCATATCATTAGCAGAAGTCATAGTAGAGATTGAGTTGATCCAAGCTGTGTGTTGATCAATAGTAGAGTAAAGTAGAGAAATAATAGCGAAAAAATACCAGAGAGCATGATAAGATAAAAGATTCTGTATATATAAACAAAGAAATATCTAGAACAGAGTGTGAAACTTAGTGCGTAAACCAAAGGTGCCATATATTTCTCATGCCAAAAGAAGAGCTCCTTTGTGTTTTTCCCCGGATGTGTTTCCACTTTAGATACTATTTCAAATGTGTGAATGATGATTGTGATTGAATTACATATATTCTACTATGAATAGGTGTTTATGAATTTTCATTTGAGCTAGTTTATATGTAGTTGTCCCACTTTTGTTGTTGAATGTGCTTAAGCTACATTGAATTGTGGTTATAAAACCTATTGAAGGATGAGGTGTAGTGCATATTAACTGTGCGTAATAAGTATAGACACCCCACCCATCAGCTTTTTTCAAGCACCTTGGTAGAAAATCAAGGGACCTTAAATCCCCCATCCAACTGTGGAAACCTCATTCTGGAAGTTACCCATTCGAAAAGATATCTTGAGTGAGACTGCATCTACGTCGCAGGTGTTGCCGACTGAGCCTTTCTATGTTGGGATGATATATTGGGGTTTATTATGTGTAAGGGAAGGGGATAAACCTGGGTCAAAGGTAGGGGAAAACAACCAACATATCACTAGTCACACCTCCTCAAAGGTATTTTTGGAAACTTCGCAGGTGGGTGAGAATTACTGCCATGGAAAACTAGGGTGGTTTTGGCTCAATAAAAGAAAGTCGTCTCTGATGTCAGAGTCCACATCATCTCGCTACTGTCACATCATACGTCATACTACAAAGTGGTCATGGGTTTTAGTGTCCACATAATCCTACCTCATCAAACCAAATCCCTTCATTTATGAAAAATTCAAATTCCAAGACTGTTTAAAAACAACTCAATCGTTAGTATTGAGTCATTGCCATTCGCTCATCCAAAGCTCTAGTTGATCAACCTCCTTGAACACTGTTACACATAAATCTCATCATCATCATGTGATAAGGTCCCAAACATTAGTTATTTCCCTAAATCCTAAGTTGTGAAGTGAAACTACTGGCCTTGACTTCAATCTTGCATATAAAAGTCCAACACCGCTCTTATCCTTAATACAAGGAGTGTTACCCCCTTCATTAAACTTTGGTAATGCTTATTGTATCTTAACACTAGGAGGTATGACCACTTTTTACCCTTATTCAATGAGAGATTCTACCCTATCACTGCTATGTCATAATGGAGTAGAAGCGGTGCCCGAGATAAAAAGTGAAAAAGAGAAGATTCCATGAAGCTTCTCTAAGGAAGGCTTTGTGGCACCCTCATCCCTACTCCTTAGGACCACTTGGACTTGAGATCCATCCTTTTGGGATCTCCCTTCCACCTCACCCACCATTTATTCAACCATGCCTATCCTCCCAAGGCCTATAAAATCAGGCTCATACCCCATGGTTGAGAGAGAGCAAAGTTATGTTGTTTCATTGAGGTTCTGGCCAAATTAGTAGGGTGAGCATAGGAGGAGCATGTTGGATATTTTGGGGACAAGGCATTGGAATGTGAAGGAGCATCACAACACTAAGGAAAAGGTTTTAATATTTATTCTTCATATTTAATGCAAAATTCGTTCCTTTCCCATAAAGTATGTTGTGTTATGATAATGTATTTTACTATTGGATTCCTTAGTCACTAACATAGAATTGTGGATTATATTCTAGTGATTTTTTATCTCGTTTTCTTGTTTCATGTGATTGTTCAGGTACGTCCGTGAAGAGAAATCGCCATAGGAAACAACTACACCACTCCATCAAAGGGACTCATTCCATATCCCCACAACTTCTAGGGAAAGTATTCCATCTCTGTTGTAACTCATTTGTTCTAGATTTGAACCATTCAGACTAGACGAACAACTCCTGTCTGCAAGAGGTGCATTTTTCCTTGCAACAAATCTGGCGAATCCACTGGGGAGAAAAGATATTTTAGCACATCTGATATTCCTTCGTCTTCAAACTCTTGTCTAAAATCCAAGCTCCAATCTTTCATTGATCAGATTTACTAGCTTATCTAGTGAGATATTGGTTCGGTTGATAAGAACTACTAGCTTACCTAGTGATATCTTGGTTTGGTATAACCAGGTATGGTTAGATTTGAGTCATTCTTTCTTTTTGTACTTCATATTCCTCTTAAATTCATGATTTGATGCCAGTTTTATAGTGACTTAATTTCTCTTTTTCGCCATTGTTTTGTTTTGACACTTATAGACAACATTGACTATGCACTATGGACACTAAGTGGTGCCACTACCTATGCGCAGTACTTAGTAAGTGGTGCCACCACTCTATTCTAGTGGATGAGAAGCAGTGCCAAGCTAGAACTGCTCTATCACTAATTCTCAGGAAGCAGCGCCAGGTAGGTCTTCTACCTGCTTTTCATTTCAAAGATTTGTGATTTTTTCTTTATGTTTTGTGAGTGTTTGGGCTTATTTACAAAGATCTGAGTAGTTAGATTCAAATTCTGGATGTGGTAAATGCATGTCTTATTGAATTCAAAAATATAGGTTACACTCATCATTTGATTGCTTGTATGCTTGGGTTTTCATTTTCAAAAAGAGTGCTGGGAAGTTTAGTTCAGTTAGATCTATTTTTACTATTTGATAAAACTAGAAAGGAAGACTTGCTTTCTAGTTTTTTCTTTCATTCTTCGTTAATTTTACAAAATACTTCTTTTATCTTTTAAAAAGAAATTTTTTTGTTGAGATTCGATCATAATTTTTCTTAAAGACAAATTATCAAATCTTTGACTAGCCTCATAAGCTTTCATATCTCCATATTATTCTTTATTTTTACACTCTTGTATCATCAAAAGAACAAAATATCATAGTTTTAAGCTAAATCTTTCTATTTTTTGAAGAAAATTGAAAAAATACTTCATGTGACTTTGAGTATTTTTGTCTTTCTTTTTAGTAAAAGAGATCTCGTCTCATTTTCTTGCTTTCAAATATCAGATTAGAAGTGTGTTTCTTGTTTGTATTCTTGGAAATATTTATTTAGTTAGACTTTTTGGGAACATAATTGAAAAGGAAATACTCTCTCTTTCCCATAAGTAGCCATGCATTGAAAGGTAAAGTGAAAAAATTTGCATATCATAATTGCATGGTTTTACTTTTCTGTCATCACTCCATGCATTCACCAAACCGTTCAACTTAAAATTAATGGTAGGTATAGGTTAAAAATTTTAGTAACTTGAGTGATAGGTTAGAGACATGTTCTGTCGTTGTAAAACGTAGGATATGTCATTTATTTCCTGCACTGCAACCCAGGACCTACGCGGTTCTTCCACATATCGTCAGTATATAGAACGTCCTTTCATGTACCCTTGAAGGATATTGAAATGTACTTCATGTACTCAATTGTACATCGTAAGGACCCTTGTGAACGGTTGTGCATTAAACATCACTACTACTGATTTCAAATCCCACATACCTTGTGTATATCGAGAGGCCCTTCTAGGATTCCTGAAACCATATAAGAAAATCCATTTTGGTCATCTTGTTGGCTCAATAAAACGAGAACAAAACTCGAGGAGATTAATACACACATGCTGTCCAGGTAGTCGGGTATTCAGCTGAGGGATGGTTGATCCTCCTCGTTGCGTTTTACTATTGGACCCTACGGTATATACCGAGTTGCAAAAACTTGACAATCCTAGTGAGGAATCAGCTTGTATCAGCCCCTCTTGTCACTTAAGTTTGCTTGTGGCCTGTAGTTTGTGTAGGAGAAGTTTTGTGTGATTTTCTAGTTTTGAAACCCTAGGTTAGGTATTAGTGACCATACAATCTAGCTGAGTTTCAGTTAAGATGATCCAGAAGAAACCAGGGCTTACCACTTCAATTTCCTCTTGTTATGGGGGAGAGCCCAATGGAATCCACAAATAAAGGAGCTGAAACTGACTCCCATGTGGAAGGAATCCCAGTTGTGGAAAGCAGAGAACAATTCACTACTTATGTTAATCCCTTGGGCCAACAACCTCCTATGGCTGACACTTCCTTTCATTCTCCAATGGAAGGTCATACTAATAGTCTTGTTGAAACAAAATATGGCCCTAATGCTCCTTTTTGGAGAACTTATATGGGTCAAGCCCTTTCTGAATTTGGGTTTACTCAACCTTCTTTTGAGAACCCTCCACTGGGTGAAGATGATTATAGATGGATATAAGCATCTCGTGATCATGCTTGAAACTTTCAAGAGAGAGTGGAAACAATTATTCCCTCACCCATACCTCACAAAGAACCTAAGTCGACTCTTTTACCCCATCTTTCGGATCCATGGCATTCTGGATATCATTCACTTGCCAAGACTTTGACTCATATTGATGATCTTCTAGTTCGTGGTGACTCCTCATAATCCAGGTCAAACCTCCAACCCTACAGTTACAAATCCTAGGTTTGTTTCTAGTCCTTCCATATCTGTAGCTGGGAGGAAATCCCCAGCTCAAATCATATAAGTACATTCCAATGCCACGGGGAATCCCCCAGCGCGAGTTATGTTATTAGTTAGTGGATTTTCCACTAATGCTAGACAGACCTCTACTATAGGACAAACCCCAATGGTTGTTCTTCCCACCAACACCAATATGGTAAACCCTCTGTTAATTTTAGGCCAACTCTCATGGGCATAAACTATAGTCAACCAAAATTCTTGGGGTTATGGTTACCCATGGAATCAACTACCTGTAGGAAATATGAACTATCAACCTACATCTACAGGAACTATGTATCTTGGAATCCCTTACCCTGGAAACATGTTTACGCTGTGGGGGGAACCTAATTAGTCCTACATGCTAGTAATGGGAGGAATTATTGTAAATACTATCGGAGGTTCTGGAGGGCCACCTTATGGTGGCCCACCCTTTGGAGGCCCACTAGGTAGAGGCCCATCAAGTGGAGGCCCACTAGGTGGAGTCCCACCAGGAGGAATCCCACCTAGTGGAGGTCCACCTAACGGAGGACCACCATTAGGAGGACCACCACCTGGAGGCCCACTTTTGGGAGGTCCAGTACCTGGAGGTCCACCTTCTATAGGACCACCACCCAGAGTCCCACCACTTGGAGTTCCACCACTTCTAGTTGGCCCTCCTCCGAAAAGTCCACCCCCTTTGGGAGGATATTTGGGAGCATCATCTGCCAATCGACTAGTTCAATAGCCTATGTATCAGTCAAATTATGGTCCCATTGGTGTGCATATTCCCTCTTAATACTACTAGTACATCTAACCTAATTGACAACTTCCGTTCTTGGCAACTTTGGACTTGCCCAATTTATCCAAGTTTATTAATGATCCCATTTAGCTCAACCCTTCGTGGCTATCTATTCCAGTTAAGTTACCCTCAGACATTTCAAATTTTGATGGGAAGCAGGTAGATGATCCCAAAAATCATGTCATGATTTTCCATTCGTGGTGTTCTTCCAACTCCTTGATGGATGATTCTATTCGTTTGAGACTCTTTCAGCAAACTTTGATCGGTACGACTGCAAAGTGGTACATTGAACTTCCAAACCATTTGTTTGTGGATTTTAGCTCATTGGAAATTGTTTTTCTCACACACTTTCAGCTACCTATTCATCATGAAATGGGTACGAAACTTTAGACTTCACTCCATCAAAAAACTTCCACACATATATCAGACCATATTCATGAGTGGAGAAGGCAGAGATGACTCATTAAATCTCCCATCCCAGATCAACTATTAGCTGATTGGTTCATGAAATCCTTGTTGCCTCCCATTTCTTGAGATGTGGTTATGGGTGGTGATGTTACTGAATAGTAGGCTATCAATCGCATTCAGTATCTGGACTTGGTATATTCCCAATCCATAAATTTTTATGACCTAATCCCTTGAGCTCCTTGTCCCAGCATGGACCCTACCAGGCCACCTGCAGAAACTCCTGTTGATGGGGTGGTTAGTTCAATCCATCCCTCATCAGCAACCAAGCCTTCCAAGAAACAAATTCCTTATAGTGCTACTCCTTCGACTCCTAAGGTTTCCATCGAGGTTAATTTTATCCAAAGTATGCAAACACCCAACAACAAGAAGAAAGGTAAAAGAAAAAATAAAAAACATGGAAACCAACAGGAGAGTCCCAAGGCTATGAACATGTAGAGTGATAATAAAGGAAAGAGAAAGGCCAAGTACCCCTTCCTATTATGTGGTGGTGATCACTTCACGAAGGAGTGCCATCGTCATGAAGATATTAGTAAATTTCTTAGAAGTAACCCTATACCAGCGGTGCTTATCGATCCCTTCCCATCTCAGCAAAGATTGATAGATCATATGTCTAATCAAAGGACCTCTAATGCTATGGAAGAAGTCAAAATGATGTCCTTGGAAACCGTTAATTTAAATACTCGTAGTCAGTCATACGACAAACCAGTACAAAAGAGAGACAAAGATCCTTCTTCTGAGAAAGTTCCTTACACTAGTTCTCCTCCATCTTCGTCTAATGGCCCTATAACCATCGAGAAACCTAATATTGATTTAATTCTATGCTTGCCTAAGATTAGCCTCAAGAAGGTTGTTTTTAATCCTAATGCCCCAGCTGCACAATTCTACAACATCACTGAATATTTGGCTCAAGAACCCTATGCGATGTCTACCCTTGAGGTACTCCAAAGCTGTCCAATGCAGCGTAAAAACATGTTAATGAAGTTTGGAGGAATTAGACCTAGATAGTTGTTATTAGGAATATTGCACCTTCTGTGGATAGAAGCTGTTCCTCTAGTCTAAATGGTTTAGATCCAGAAAAAATGAGTGAAGGACAGGGGATGAAGACCTTCCTTGAATGCTATAGACACCTAGAATATTGCTTTGATCATGTACCTATGTACCTACAAACATGTCAAACATACAAGCACATCAAAGCTACCAGAAAATCATCTACATATCCATACTAGTGACCAAGGAATCCAGTAATCATATACATGTGAAATCAAAACAACAGATATGTGGGATGGAAATCAGCTTTGCATTAAGAATGAATGAAGAAGCTTACAACCATTTCCTTAGTGTTGACAAACTCCTCCACAAGAAAAAAACTTCATCCCCAAAATCTCCAAATTGCTCTCTATGCTCTCCAATGATTTGGACTAGGTATTCAATTCAACAACATAACAATACCATTCAGTTCTCCCCCTCAACTATGGATATGAGCTTGTATTTATAAGGCTCAATGGATAGGGATAGTTGAGAGAATTGTGGGTGAAGTGGCTCCAAGATCCTACCAAGGGGGATCTCGAGCTCAAACTAACCCATATTGATAGGGATAAGGGGGATCTCGAGCTCATGATCTAGAAGCCTCGAGAAACTTCTATTTTTCCCATTTTGCCCAGGGTGCCACTTTTGTTCCCTTATGACATAGTAGTTTAGGTGAGAACCACTTTAAGAACAAAGCCTATAGGCGGTGGCACCACTTCTCTATAACAGGACATAGGTGGTGCTGAAGAAGGTACATCTCATCAGCCAAAGGGTAAGTGCGGTGCTAGGTTTTTTCAAGTAGAATTAACATCTAGAGCAAGTTTCCACTCCAAGTTTTGGGATAAGGGAAAACATAGGGGTTAAGGGTCTCATCACATGATGGTGACATGAATTAGGTATAACAATAGTACCAACTTAATCCATTTTAATGTGGATAACTATAAATCCATATTACCCAACCAACTTACATTCCAAATTGTAACTAGAGTAGTTGGAAGAAATGTCTATCAGACCATTTTGGATGAGGGAGCTTCAACCTCAGTTGTGTCTGTATCTTGCTGGAGGGCCATTGGTTCTCCTGAACTTACAAAGTCACCTACAAAATTAAAATCTTTTGATAGATGAGGTTTCCATCCTCATGGTTTGTTACCAACCCTTTCATTTGAGCTTGGGGGAAATACTATTTTCGTTCAGTTGGAAGTAGTCGACGCCTCATTAGATTACAATCTTATATTGGGAAGAAACTGATTCTATTCTATGACTGTCGTCACTTCAATAGTCTTTGGAACTCTCCAATTTCCTCATTTGGAGAATATTGTGACCATTGATCAACTTGACTTTTGTTGACCAGATGTTTCTACTCCCACCGCAAATAATATCCCTATGCTAGGTGAGTCCCCTCCTCCTTATCAGTCGATTGGGGTAGGTATGCTGAAGGATTCAACCTTATGGGAGTGTTTCCCTCAGCCCCTCCTAGTACAGAATTCCTGACTGTGAACATAATTTCCATGACTGGCTATAGTCCTAAAGGAAAAGAAGTTGTTGAGCCATCCTCTCTTGGCCCTTATGAAGCACTTTATGATGTTTTTCAATTTTCTTCTGATGTCCATTATGATGATATTCATCTAGTGGTTTTGTATCCTTATCATCTACCTTACTGACTAGAACCCTCTCTTCCCACCCTAGACTATCTCACACAAAATTTTCCATCTGACGAGTCCATGAGTGCTAATGAACCTATATGGGAATATCACCATCATCGATCTTCTTTTCTTCCCAACGCCAGTTTGGTTGACTTTGACCTTGTATCTCTTAATAGCACTGACATTGTCAGCAATCCACAAATTCCTATATTGTTGCAAGACACATATTCTGAAGGAAAACTTTGCAACATCACTAAGAAAACCTTGATTGACATGTCATTCAAGCCCAAAACTATTGAGCACATTCATGTAGGCTAGAATTGCTTGACAGAGGGACTGGAAGTTATAGAGCCCTTTTCAAATAACTTCATGATATTTTTTGTTGGACATATGGGGTATTCCTGGGATTGATCCGTCAATTGTTGTACACGATATTAGAGCCTATCCCATGACAAAACCTGTTCGATAAAAATTACATCAAGTCCATCCTAGGAAGGTTGTGGATATTAAAGCTGAAGTGGAAAAGCTTCTAAAGGCAGGGTTTATTTATCCCGTACCCCAAATGGAATGGGTATCTAATATTATCCCTGTGGATAAGAAGAAGGGCACTATTAGAGTCTGTATCAATTTTTGAGACTTAAATAAGGATTTTCCTAAATATAATTTCCCTACTACACACATCGATCAAATCATCGATAACTATGGTGGGAGCATCATCTTTTCTTTTATGGATGGATTTTCTAGCTACAATCACATTGATATTTTGCCCATCGATCAGCATAAAATGGCAGTCATTTTCCTGTGGGGAACCTTCATATATTGGAAGTTATCGTTTGGTCTGAAAACACTGGAGTTAAATTCCAGTGAGCCATGTCCTATGCCTTTCATGATATCAAGCACATTATGGATTTTTAACTTGATGATCTCCCAGCTCATTCACAACAACGAGAGGACCATCTAGGGAACCTTAGAGACATTTTCCTTAAGTGTCGCCATTATAACATTCGATTTAATCCACACAAATGTGTCTTTTGTGTTGAGACTGGACGTCTTCCTGGCTTCATGGTTTCCAAAGATGGCATCTAGATTGATCCTTTGAAAATTGCTGCTATCCTGGCCTTACCCACCCAAACAAGAATCCCCAAAATCCAAAGTTTGCAGGGGAAGGAAAACTTTCTTCATCATTTCATATGCAACTTCACAGGAAAAAATCATGGTTATTTGCATCTCTTGAAGAAGGACACTCCATTATTCTTAGATGACCAGGTCCAACGAGCTTTTGATAATATGAAACAGGCTTTGACCCATTCACCAGTGTTGCATCCCCCAGATTATTCAAAAGACTTTCTAGTATATGTTCCTACCTCCACTACTACCATTGGAATGGTTTTAGCCCAGGAAAATCCCAATGGCCAAGAACACGTGATATATTACCTAAGTAAGAGTCTCATTGAATCTAAAACCCATTACTCGTGTGTGGAGAAGTTAGCTCTGGATAAGGTCATTGATGTACAATTTTTTTCATCATTACCTTCTACTTTGTACCACAATTGTACTCGCGGATCAAAACTCTATGTACTACATTCTGAATTGTCAGGTACTAGGGGGGAAATATTCCCGTTAGATTGTTATCTTACAGGAATTTTATCTTGAGTTTGCCAAGGCTACTTTGAAGAAATCCTTGGTTTTCGTGGAGTTGATGTGTGACCTTCCATGTGCTTTAATAGAATTTGAGTCCAACGATTCATTCCCGGATGAATATTTGTTCTTGATAAGCACAATCGATCCATGGTATGGATATTTGATCATCTATCTCCAGAATCAGAGATTTAATCTCGACATATCTCATGATGATCGTCGTCGTATCCGTCAGCACACAAAGTGCTATCTCATTTTGAATGATACATTGTATCGACATGGTATCGATTCCATCCTTCGACGGTGCCTTACACATGAAAGGGTTGAAACTGTTCTGAATGAATGCCACTATGGAGCATGTGGTGGTCATATTTCTGGGATGGATACATCCCAGAAAATCCTTCGCGCTGGGTATTTTTAGACTCTGATATTTAAATATTGTCATGAAGTGGTTAAGAAATTCCCACCCTACCAACAGTTGGCCCTTTTTCCAAGTGCGGTATTTACACCTCGTCATTGCAATTGGCCTTTTTTCCAAGTGGGGTGTTGATTTTATGCATTGTAATCCTACCTCATCCAGGGGGCATGGTTACATCATCGTAGCCATCGATTAATTTACAAAATTGGGTAAGGAAATCCATACATATGCAGAGGATGGTAAGACTGCCGCCCTCTTTTTATTTAATCATGTGATAGCTAGGTTTGGAGTCCCCCAAGCCATATTCACTAACCACAGATCTCATTTTTGAAATCATATGATGGATGAGATGAGTGCTAAGCTAGATTTTCACCATGAAAACTCAATACTGTATTACCCCTAGGCTAATGGTCATCTCGAGGCCATTAAGAAGGTTTTTAAAACTATGCTGCATAGGATGGTTGGAGATCACAAATCCAACTGGCACTTGACTCTCTTTTCCGCACTTTGGGCTTATAGGACTTCAGTAAAAAAACACTGGTTTCACACCCTTTCATTTGGTCTATAGACTAGAAGTTGTCCTCCCTATCGAGTGTCAAATTTCGTCACTAAAACTTGCAGTAGAACTTCTCCCGAACACTTCCATCGAGGAAGAGAGATTTTTGTACTTGACCAACCTTGATGAAAGTAGAATAGATGCTTCCTTGGCTAACGAGGCACACAAAAAATGTGTCAAGGCACAATATGACAAGTTCGTTCAACCTCATGTTTTCAATGAAGGTGACCAAGTCCTGAATTATGATCAAAGACATGATAAACTAGGAAAGGTAAAGTTTGAATCTATGTGGTACTGTCCCTTTGTCGTTAGTAAGGTCTTAGAGAAAGGGGCTTACAAACTCATAGACTATGATGGGATGCCCTTCAGGAAACCTTGCAATGGGTTGTACCTGAAGATGTACTATGATTAAGAAATTTATTATGGTACCTTGTATATATTTATATTTGACTCTAGTTTGTTTTGGTATTTTCAATATGGTTTTGAGTTTGATGTCCATACTGTTTATACCATGTTTTGGTAATGCAAATTGGATATCTTTCTATGGATTCGCTAACGGTGCATGTCCTCATACCTTGAACCTTTCTTCAATGGATTGGGTGTTGTATTCCCCAGCTCATGAATTAGTCAGCTCAGGAGAATTTTGTATTGGTCCAACTACCAACAACATTTTCGAGTATCAAGAAGTGATAGGTTTACTAACTAAGGTTGCATCCCAAGATATTCATGATTTGGTGGTGTTTATGGACTCTCAACTAGTGGTTTATCATCTAAACCACATTTATACCATCAACAGCCCTACACTTCTCCATCTCTTTCAAAAATTGTGTCTGTTAGAAAGGTCATTCGATTTCATCACTTACAGGCATATCCCTAGGTCTGATAATATGGTTGTTGACTCATTAGCAAATTACATTCTATACTGGTATATCTCCGATTCATAACTTTTAAAAATAAAACATGGTCCATTGTAAAGAAAAATAAACTGTAGAAGACATATAAAACTCATGTAAACACAATTTTTCCATTTGAAATAGATATAAACGTTGAAACTGAGTCTGTGTATATATATATATATAAAGTGTTTTTACAAAAATATGGTCACGAGACCTCATCTGAAGCACTCTGGATCTCAGGTATACAAAATTATACAAAAAATCCTTAAGGTAGTAATATTTTAGTGATACATCATGCAGACCACCCTAATGATGTTTGTGGTAGCACATAATAGCTCTTGCTACCGTACGTAGAAAGCAGCTGAAGAGGCCCAACACTCCCGCGGTATGTCTCTGAAACCTACTAGGGAGATCATCTATAGTAGCATCTAGGACATCCAAATTCAGATGACCTAGGTTCTCCTCCAGCTAAGTGAGCTCATCATCACGTCTATGGACAAAGAGAGCCCCTTCTCGCTTGTCCATTATTCCCCCAAGCCATGCATTCCCAACATCCACATGAAAAAATTAGGTCTTGTTATCATCCATAAAAATCATAAAACATAACAATATAAAAGCATAATCAACATTTTCATTCTTCCTTCTTACCGATGTCACCCCACTGAGTTCCAAGTGGTAGAGGAAGGTTGGTATCTCCTCGAAAGTCGGTCCTTGCACAGGCATAGTCCTCAATCATGAGGCTTTGATCTTTTAGCCACCGAAAGAAAGGAACCCCATATTTTAACTTGGACCAGCCACCTCTAGTGTGGGCCATGATCTCCACCCACCATAGCATGCAGGGGTCTCCAGGTCTCAACTTTGTGAATACTAAATGGGGTCTCAAGAGGGGTACCCTCTCAAAGAAGAAGCATGCCAGAATGGTCCCGTAGCTAAACTTTTTTAGTTCCCCTTACTGACACATGTTTAGCTAATCCTTGAACACATGTAATAGTGCCTCTATCCAGTTGAATACTATGGGCGCCATGGACTCTAGGGAATACAGCATGTGAGCTCAGGAAGCTTGGTGAGCCCCTTGGCTCCCAACTACCCTCTACATGGTAAATAGCACAGTACGAACTAGAAAATATCTTACTTCTTTAATCAGGTTTTCTTCCCTGACATATTGGTTCTTGAATTACAATGGCAGACTATCAACTCCTGTGTAGTAATATCTCTCCCTTGGGATCCTGTCAATGAAATTGGTGCTCCATGCCTTAACAAACTAGTGAGAAAGTATATGTCTTCCACCTCTATGGTGAGGATATGAGGCCCTACCTCAAATTTTTTTTTCTCTGGATTCCACATCTTTAGTATCAGCTGTAGTAATTGCACATGCGATACCATACTAGGAGCATGGAAAATTTTTAAGAGGCCACAACCCCATAAAGCAACAATGAAACTAGAATCTCTTGTAGCATGTGTATTGTCATATTTATGTTGAATTTCCTTCAAAATCACCTTAATGAGCAATATAACTTGTCAAAAAACAATCAATGTGGCATTTATACACTTATACAACTTTTAAAAATGCTTGAAATCATTTATTTTTACTAGGGATTTCATTTTTGGGGCACTACGGTCGGCACCGCTTCTGTCTCCTTATGACAGAGCAATGCCACCGCCTGTGTAAGACTCAATATGGGTGGTTCTTACTAGGCACTGCTCTTCCCGGTAAGGCTAGAAGCGTTTCCTAGGATGCGTTTTCTAGGCTTGTCCTCAGATCCCCAAATCTCAATAAAAAAGACATGAAATTGGAAAATGGAAACCATAGAAGTGAAGAGAAGGTTCCTAACTCTCACCTGGATCTAATAGCTCAGAAAATAGACAAGAAAAAAATCTGGATTCTTCGACTGAAGATCTACACACAATTCTCCCAAATGCTCTCAAAGAATTGGTAAATGGTAAATGAATTGGATTTTACTATTTACTTTTCATTTTATAACATACTTTTAGTGTTTTTATATTATTTTAATGTTTTTAAAATTATTTTCATTAAAAATACCTTTTATATAGTTTATAAAAGTCACTTTAAAAATATTTTTGGGGAACTAATGGCTTTTAAAAAGTTTTTTTAGGGGTATAAATGAACAGTATTGTCTATGGGTAAGTTCATTTTTGGTTTTTTCATACTTCCACAAAATGGAAAACTTCATCGAGCGTTCATTTCAACACTTTGATCATGCTCTCTAAACCTAGAATCAAAGTTCTGAGTCATTTTCTCTTATTTTCAGGCTCATAAAACTTTTTCATCACAAAAAGAAACCCTAATGGAGTCTTATTTAAAATATTTTTGGACTCCCTAAATCTGAAAATATTGTCGAGCGAACTTGTCTTCTTCACGCTCAGAAAAGTACTTGAAGAGTCGTTTTTCCGATGGTAGTTTATCTCCTTTTCGATTTGGATTGACTAGTTATGAAAAAGGACCCTTTGGAGTATTCTTCCATTTTCATTTAGAATATCTAAACATGAACGAAGCCTAGTTAAATTTCAATGGAATCGTTAAACGAAACTCTGAGAGACCCTCTTTTGGCAACGAACCCCTTCTTTCTCATGTTCGTGAAATATATGAGAATGGACTTGTCTTCGGATGAGCTATAATGAGTGTTTGTTACGCTCTTTGAACTCACAAAAATGAAAAGAGGCACTCATCATTAATGATGGGGAAATTAAGGGAAGTGAATCAATTCATTTTGCAAATAAAATGGTATTTTTTCGTCACCTTTGAACATGGCACTTGTCTGCATTTCATTCAGTCAATTGGGTATTCAACTGAATTCCAAGTCGATCCACTTTCATGAGTCATGTCACTCCTTTGATTCTTTCAAAGAATCCATTTTTCACCACTACATTATGTCCTGATTCCAAGTCTTTTATTCCAATGATTCCAAGTCTTTTATTGTACCACCCGATGTTCAAAGGGAAGTTGAAAGTTTACCTCTATAATGAAAACAACCTTTGTGTCGGTACCTTTTGAGTTAGTCACATGGTTACATCATTTACAACATTCTGTAACTTTGTTTCAAGTTTTGTGTCATTGATGTGGGATTCATCATGGCCCTCCTTCGATGAGACTATTCCTATCGACATTGGATCGTCATCCAAGAATTAGTCTTAGAAACAAATTTAGTACCTTGAGATCTGTATTCCTTAATTACATATTCTGTCTCTCTCAACATAGGTTCACATCATTGACCTTTGATCGATAGACTCGACTAAGTGTTAGACATCAAATCATCTATTCACACCCACGATATTGTACTAGGGTACCTTGGGAATCATGGACATCAATGGTGATTTCCCTCACACTTGTTAACGATTCAAATCATTGGATGATAATCAAGTGGTTTCTACCATGTTAGACATCAAATAATTGTAATCACATGGAT
This sequence comes from Pseudotsuga menziesii, assembly GCA_001517045.1. Lineage (NCBI taxonomy): Eukaryota > Viridiplantae > Streptophyta > Pinopsida > Pinales > Pinaceae > Pseudotsuga > Pseudotsuga menziesii. The sequence goes on along the minus strand of LPNX011202329.1, from coordinate 45,727 downwards.
AGGATCATACTTTGTGGAAGATGAGATGAATACCCTGGGTATCTGTTAAAAGCACTCATTTCTTTCTTCAGGTTGTGATGGAGCATATTATATAAGTCCCAGCATGGATCCACATTTGTATGGTCATGGTTGTGCTCAAATTTGTATTCATTTGACAGAGATCTACAGTGTATTTCTGGTAGCTATGTCCCAAGTTTGAGTCCTCTATCACATGGATCTAAATTGTATTATAGTAGCCATGTTTTTTAATCTCTCCCATGGATCTGCCTTGTATTGGTCTGTATCCATGATGAGGAGAAATTTGGCCATGATTCAAGAGTATTGATGTATTGCAGATGACTGGTTGACGATGATATTCAACCAAGTGAATTATTTCCTCAAAGTGATAACTTTCTCTTTCAAAGCTCTCACCTATCATATCCCTCTAGCCTCATGCTTTGGGGGGCATTCTGTTACACATAAATTTTGTCATCATCATGTGATGAGGTCCCAAACATCAGTTATTTCCCTAAATCCCAAGTTGTGAAGTGAAAATATTGGCCTTGACTTCAATATTTCATATAAAAGTCCATCACCGCTCTTGTCCTTAATTCAAGGAGTGTTACCCCATTCATTAAAATTTGTTAATGCTCACTATCTCCTAACAGTAGGTGGTACCATCACTTTTTAAGCTTGTTCAATGAGCATTTCTACCTTGTCATCGCTCTGTCATAGTGGAGTAGAAGTGGTACCAGAGTTAAAAAGTGAAAAAGAGAAGATTCCACGAAGCTTCTTGAAGGAATCCTTTGTGGCACCCTTATCCCTACTCCTTGGGACCAATTGGACTCAAGATCCATTCTTTTGGGATCTCCCTTTCACCTCACCCACCATTTACTCAACCATCCCTATCCTCCTAAGGCCTATAAAATCAGGCTCATACCCCATGGTTGAGAGAGAGAAAAGCTATGTTGTTGCATTGAGGTTTTGGCCAAATTAGTAGGGTGAGCATAGGAAGAGAAAGTTTGATATTTTGGGAACAAGGAATTGGTATGTGAAGGAGAATCACAATAGTAAGGAAAAGGTTTTAAGATTTATTCTTCATATTTAATGCAAAGTTGGTTCCTTTCCTATAAATTATGTTGTGTTATGATCATGTATTTTACTGTTGGATTCCTTAGTCATTGACATAGAAGTGTGGATTATATTCTGGTGCCTTTTTATCTTGTTTGCTTGTTTCATGTGATTATGTAGGTATGCCCATGAAGAGCTGTAACCATAGGAAATAGCTACACCACTCCATCAAAGGGACTCATTCCAGATCTCCACAACTTCTAGGGAAAGTCTTCCATCTCTGTTGTAACTCATTTGTTCTAGATTTGAACCATTTAGGCTAGAGGAACAACTCTTGTCCACAAGAGGTGTGTTTTTCCTAGAAACAAACATGTATACTTTGAGTCAACCGATAAAGGTCCAATCATATTCCACATAAATCACCTTGGATAATTTGTCATATAACCAATACATTTACCATTTTACTAATGTAAGAAACCAAAAGTTACCCTAACCGATCAATTTAGCAATTTTATCCTGAACCAATAAAATTTCACTAGCAAAATGCCTCAGTCAACCGATCAAATAGACCCTAAGCCTAAGACCCTTGGAAACGAGGCCATATACGACCACAAATCCAGTATTCACGGCACTGATATAACCCATTCAAATATTAATTCAACCATCAGTGAGGCCTAAATATTAACTTGAAGACAAGGACCCATGCAAATTGTGGGAATTTGGTATAGTACGGTATGTATGTCCCCAAGTATTTTATTTTCCTTAATTTACTAGTTGTTGCTCATCCTTCTTTTGTCCAAGCTTAAATTTAATCATGTATTCAAATAATTTTAGGATTGTCTATTAGATAGAGCCTAATAGTATCAGAAAAATGTTGTGCATTCCAAAATAGGAGGGACTCCAACATTTATAGGAAAAAAGAATGGCCTGCTTATATCAAACCATAAGCCCTACTAACAAAACCATAGTCTTAACCCAGAACATGGAACCTAAAACAATAAACCAATAGTACAATCCCCCTTTCAAGATTTTATTTTTCAAGCAAACTTTGAGAAAGGCTATCTCTCTCCTCTGCACCCTCTCTGGTTATACTAGTGATGAAGAAGTTGATGAAACCTTGCTAGGTTTCCTAGAACATATGAACATTGTAGCCAAATAGTGACCTAGATGGGATATTTATGGTTTCATATCCCAAGTAATAAATGAGCAGCTAACAGAATCCCCTTCTTTAGAAGTTTTCAGATACCCTTCATCTCTCTTCTTCTAGTTCTTATTTAAGAATTTCAAGTAATTTGAATCCCTGAGTTTAAATAAGACTGATGAACATGGAATAAAGATACTAGTTTATGAGTGGAATCATTTATTCCTAATATGTGAAAATAACTCAAACTACTGAGACTTCAGAAATAAGGTTACAAAGGTGGCATACACACTAATTCATGGAATTGATCTTCCTAGAATGCACGAGGAAGGTAAAGAGTGGTTGTAGTTTACTTCAGACACAAGAGTAGGGGACTAGTTCTTGTTTAAGAATCACACAATAATCATAATTTATGGTTTTGAAGGACAACCCTACAAACTTCCTGCATTCCTGACCATTAGAATTCTAGATATGGAATATGTCAAGAAGAGGTTGTTGTCTGATGATTTACACTTTAGGATTTTTATACAACACAAAACATTTCACATTCCTAAAGATGTTGGACCTTTCCAGGTGAAATCCTTAAGTTTCCTATAGTACGTAGAATATTTCCTATAGCAGATGAATATGGAAAAAGAAGAGGAAACAACTTATCGTCCACACAATTTCATCTCAAAGATAAGGTTGGAAAACAAGAATTCTGCATAAGATTTCCATCCCATACTAGAATGGGAGAAAGTGGCCAATAAGGAAATTTGGGAGGAAATTAAAGAGCTCCAAAAAATATTATTAGAGCCAAGTGAACTAGAACAAATATCAGGCCAAAAGAGAGGAGCTAAAGACTAGTCCACATGCATGGATATTGATCAAGAAGAGAAAGAATATATCCATAGGAAACCTCCCAAGCCCTACTGGAAAAATAAATAGAGGAAGAAGTTCCCAAATAGATTTTTGAGTTGAGGAAATAGTTAATAATTCCAATAAATATACCAACCATATTCATACTATACACTTATTTGGAGTTTATAATACCATAGAAGACAAATTTTCTTACTCAAACATGCCTTATTCTAATTCAAACAGTTTTGTATTCAATCTACAAGGATATCAGAAAAGAAATTGTTCAATACATAGATGATGATAAGCAGCAAATCATCCCTCAGAAAATATTATTTTCAATAGTATACCACATAGATAATAGCTTTAGATATGCAGTGGTTGAGCCTATGATAACTATACCTACCAGATTGGGTGAATGCAAAGCAGAGGAGCATATTATAGATTGGAATAAATTTGGCAGCCTGGATAAAGTTGATTTCTTTAAACCACCCAATGATATGATATGTGTTGAAATAGTTAAATCTACTAAAACTAAAAGAAATAATCCCTTAAGAAGGTTGGAGACCTGTTAAAAGATCAGAAATTGACAACTAGGGAAAAACAAGTCGCGATAAAGGATATGGAAGAAAAGATAGTTTTCTTGATTTTTAATACTAATGATGGGTAAAAAATAAAATCCCTAATATCATCTAAATGTAATGAAATTTCCAACATCAAGAAACAACTGAAGATTCCAAATGTATATCTACTTCAGACAACTGAGATCAAGAAGGTTGAACAAGAAAAAGAAGAGTTGTTTCCGACTGTAGTAGAGTATTAAGGTATGGATGAAGAGAAAGAGAATAATATCAATGAACTATTAGTACAGATAATAGCTCTAATATCACATACTTCTACTCGCTCACAGATTTTACAAGTATAGATAGTTGAACTAGAAGGATCATAATAGGTACAGTTCCATTCAATGGTAGAGAGAATCGTTTAATAACCTATGAGTCATCCACCTGCTAAGGAATTGGTAGACATTGATGCAATGGAAGAATATGATACTACAATAGAAGAGAAACGATAGAGGAAGCAATAAATGGCATGATAAAGATACTTGAGGATGACATTAATAAGAAAAATGATAGAATAATAGACCTAGAGAATGCTGCCACTAATAAGGAGGATGCAATATCTAATATGAAGAAAGAATAAGATGACCTAAAGATCCATATCACATATTTATAGATTAATTCATAGGGAGAAGCGTTTTTTAGGATAATAACTCAATAATTGTGGGATAGAGTAGCACAATTGTTCATAACCAAGTGGGACTTTTGTGAATTGATGAGTGCTGAAATGGAGGCTTACAAATTAACAAAAGTTGCGATGAAACAAGTGGAAGTTACATTAGGATGTAAACAAAAGGAGGCCAGATAAAGTATCAATTACATGATAATTTAGTAGGAGTAATAAACAATTAGAGGAGTTGTAGCCGACAAATATAACCCAAGTGATTAATATATCTAAACATATCATTTTGAAGCAAACTTTGTACAAATTAATGTAGAACAACAACAACAGTTTAGTAGATAATATTATTCATTCAACAAAAAAATCAGTGGAGTAATCAAGCCGAGACTACCCTCATTGTGGGATGGAAATGTAGAATTTTATTCAATGGAGGACTATCAACAACTCTTAAAATAGAAAAGAAACAAAGATTGACAATAGGAAGTGTTAGAGGGAATAATAAGTGGAAATCAAGTTGTTGATAGGCTGAGACCTATTTTCTAAATATGAATAAATATTAAAACCATATTTAAAGAGTTAACACCTCTAACCTATGTGAATCATTGTAAAGTTGAATTAGCATTGGAAAATATCAGAGCTCATATGATACCAATGGGGAAAGAATGACATCTAGTTACAAGATACCATAAGATAGCTCCACCTCCTTAGTCACATTATACAGGAAAAATGTATGGTTTAAAATCTCAGCATCCTAGTGGTCATCAAGCATCTCCTATGCCATAATAGTTTGTAAGACAAAAAAATTCCATTGTCTTTTATGCCATCTAGAGGACATGTACTAGTTGAAAGTCCATCCTATTCAGATATGTTACAAAGAATGAGCCAAGTTGGTATACATATTGGTTATTCCACAGTGCCAACTCAACACCATATACATGGACAACAAACACTTGAACAAGGTGAGAAAAAGGGCAGGCCTAGAAGGAGAATATGAGGCCTAATTATGTTTTAAAAATTAAATGTATTAAGTCAATGTAAATGACAAATAGTCAAAATGCTATTATTATTTTAGTTATGATTCAAATAAGGGGTAAATTGATTTTAGTTACACCCAAGGGCCTATAGAATGTAGCTCAAGCAAAGAGCTTAAGGGTTGTCATTTTTAGAGTTAGAATTCTTCTTTCTGAATATGATGAGCCAAGTGAGCTTATTTTCCATGTAAAATTAGCTTTGTCAAAGATTAATGATATAGAATACTGTAGAGATTCTTTCTCTATGTTTATCTTTTTTATTTTATAAATTGTTTGAGAGGATTCATGAGGATAACAATCAAGAAAGTGCAACATATTTGATCTTAATTGCGCATTATTGATACTTTGTTGGGATTAAATGTTAAATGTTGTGTCGGAATTCAAAGTTTATTTGTTTCTATCATAATATTTGAATAATTCATGTGATTGCAATGTATATAGAAGTTTTCAGTCTATATTGCATTAATGAATGTCTTATTGATAAAAGGATAATAAATGCTTCATGCTAACCTTTCTACATGTAAAGAATTATAGAATTTTGTATCCTACAACTCAGCACGTTCAAAATTTATCTTTCTTCAAGAAATTCGCCCGTCGAAGCTTCCTAAACTTAAAGATTTGTTTTCATCATTCCTCACATCTCTATTTTCCTATTGTTCTTCCAAATTTCATAAAATTACTATGTCACTCATATTTACAGCTGTAAATTTGTTCACAAACCTATTAAATATTCATGACATTCACAACATGAGTCAAAATTCATTTTCCATACTGATATAGCTATAATATCATTAAAAGATGACTTCTATCATTCCTGGGCATGTTATACTTTCAACCTAGTTCACCTTTGGGGTACTAACATAAATATTAATATATATTTTAAATCACTTTTTATATAATAAAAACACACACAATATATTAATATAAATATTATCCATTTTTTTAAACCACTACATTAAGGTGTGCCCATGACATTAGGATCTTGAACCTTACCCACAGGTGAAAAAATCCTCACCCTTCACCAATGCATCCAACCTCTTTGAAAATATATATGTAAATTAATTAATATATTAAAAATAAATTTTGATATAAATTAAAAAAATTCAATACATATTAAATTAAAAACAAATATCAATGTTAAGGTATATTCAAAAAAATAAATATATATTTAGAAATAATTTTAAAAAATATCCTTTTAAATTCAATAATGATATACTTATGTTTAAACAAATCAATATCATTAAAAGGAATTAATTAACTCAAATTATATATGTATACACACACACACACGTGAAAAACATCGCAATAAATTAATATGATTTCAATGATGACGATGATGATAATGATAGTTAATGTCCAATGAGATCAAATTTGGTTGATTGGATATTAAAAAACTACTTTGTTTGTTGTAAAAAATTATTTTTATGCTCAAAAATCTTACAAAGAAGCATGTCGAGGTCACCATAGTTTTGACAACGTAGAATATTAGAGAGGTTAGTATGATAATAAATATTGAGAAATTGTGGTGTAATGTGGTTGTACGTAGGGAACTTTAAGATAATGTGACTTTCATCCTCGACTCTCTTAGTTTCACAAAGATGGAAAATCCTATCCTCCCATGGTGGGTTAGTAATTGTCTAGTGCTTTGTTTCACCACAAAGCTCATGAGAGTTCGTTCTTATTTTGGCTACATTAGTTTATTTCTTAGATCTAGTTAAAATAGAGAGATACTTCTGATCTTCTAGATTACGATTAATGACCTCCTTGTAGTATCGTAACTTCCTTTTAACCTATAAATATTTTTCTCCCCACATTTCTTCTTTAATCTTTGATGTAATAGTATTTTTAATGTTATTGATATTTTGCGAATTTGCATTTTCATCTATCTCTGAATGTTTTAACCAATCCATGTTATCTTTATGCGAACTTTTACTGAGCAACATGTTGTCTTGATTGGATTTTAAAGCAATTTTATGGAGTCTCTAGTCTCCCATTGCATTTTTATTGTGCTTATACATCAAGTACCTTGTCATAGAGATGTTCTCTTTTGTGGGAGGCTTGCTTCTATAAGAAGAATATAATAAGGCACTCTGAGGAAATAAGTTATAAAACACTAGAAATGGACTTGCTTAATCTTTCTCCATGCTTCTCTAGAGATGCTACACCCCCAAACTTTATAGCCATACAAGATAATGGGAGTGGCGAGAGCTTCAAACAGGAACTTCTTTTTATCCCACATAACAAGGTTTATTGATTTATAGTTGTTCTCAATACCAAAATAAGATTTCCACCCTTTATTAATGCTCTTCTCAATACTATAGTTTCAGTTGAGCTTGTAATGAATATCAATTTCAAGATATTTATTGGAAAAAAATTCCTCTAATTTGTTATTTTTTAATACAGAATTATCATAAGAGATCTTCTTGGACTTGATAATCATTACTTTTGTTTTGTCGGTGTTAACAGTCATGCTCATGTTAGAGAAGAAATCCTTCAAAGTTCTAAATTGCTTATCAAGGTCAAAGAGACATCTTTCCAAATGAACAATATCATCGGCATAAATAATAAAGATGATGACAATTCAAGCTAAGGTCATGCCAAAGAAACATACTTCCTCTAAAAAAAATTCTAGCTTATCGATGTAAATGTTGAAAAGGCTAGAAGAGGGGGAAATTGTTACTTAACTCGAATATTACAATTAATATCTTTTGACCATAAGTGTTCTTGAATTTGGAAATGAAACTCTCATATAATCTTATCAAGACAACTCTTAACTCGAAGGGAACCTTTAGCTCTTCTAACCTCTTCCACAGCTTGTTTCTAGGAACTGTATTGAAAGTATTCCTAAAGTCCACAAAGCAACAAAGAATTTTGAATTTAATTAACACAATTTCTAAAATTCTATTAAATACATATATTTTGATTACAATAATTATGATAATATAGTTCAATATTTATTTATATTACTAATTAATGAAAAAAATAGAAAACCTAAATAATTAATCAATACAATTTCAAATTTTAGTTAATAAAAAATATTTTATTTATTTTTTCAAATTTAAATAATTAGGAATTATTCAAATTGTATAGCTTTCAATTGATTGTGTTTAAACAAATCAATATCATTAAAAGTAATTAATTAACTTAAAATGTATTTATAAATTTAAAATAAATATTTATTTTAAAACGTGACAAAACTTCTTATTAAATTAACATGATTTTAATCTTAAAAATTGGAGGGCCTCTCCTCATCCCCTACACCCACAAACCCTTTAATCTAGTGGTCAAGAAAGGGTTTCCTACACCTTTTACTCAAAACCTCATCATTCTGATTTTCAAAATTGGTGATAAAAATGACCCCTCTAATTATCGGACTATTGTGATTATCCCTCCCTTTGCTAAGTTTTATGGTATTATCTTAGAAAAGAAGGTTGATGAATGACTAGAAAATGATGGTAACCATGCTAAAGGCCAAATAGATTTTAGAAGGCATCATTTGACCACAGAACACCTCGTTATGCTTAGGGTCATTGTAGAGGAATGTCGTAACAATAAGTCTGACCTATTTTGTTTCTTTGTGGATTTTAGAAAAACTTTTGATGCAGTGCCTATAAATAACTTGTGAATAGGATAGAGGATCTTAAGGTTCATTTTGAGTTGAGAGTTGTCACTATAAGGTTATATGAAAAGGTCATTGCTAAGTTTAAGAATAATGAGGGGTGGAAAACGAATATAAACTGTAATATTGGAGTTAAAAAGGGTTTCCCCCTCTCCGATACCCTTTTTTGGCATTTACATTGATAAGCTAGAAAGGTGTTTAGAAGAAGTAGGTTGCGCCGGTGCAATATTAGTTGGGATAGTTATCAACCTCCTACTTTATGCTGATGACATTATTCTTATGGAAATGTGTCCTTCTAATCTTGATAAGAAATTAAGAATTCTTAAATATTTTTTCTCTAACATGGGTAATGACTGTTAACACCAAAAAGAAAAAAATCCTGATTATAAAATATAAGAAAGACAGATGTGAAAATTTTATTTATGATAATATAAATCTAGAGGGAGTGACTTCTCACAAGTATCTCATAATGGATATTTATCACAAGCTTAATTACAACTATAGCTTTGAGAAAAGGATTAATGGAGGGTGGAAAGCTTATTTTGGTCTTGAAAATAAATGTAAATTAGCCAATGTGGTCATGTGGGATAAAAAGAAGTTGCTCTATGAAACTCTTGTCATCCCTATTATCTGATATGGTTGTGAAGTATGGGGTGCAAAATTTCTAGAGAATAATGGAGGAATATTAAGCAAATCCTTAAGTGTTTTGTAACTTATAACCTCAAAATTAAAATCAATATGCCTTATCCTATTCCCCTCATAGAAGTGGCTCTTTCTCCCATAGAGAGCATGACTATGACTAGGTACCCCATGTACAAGAATAAGATAAATAACGTGGGAAACAAGAGAGTTCCTCAAATTGCTTTAAACTCAAGTGAAAACCAACTACGCCTCAAGTAGTAGTGTTGGTGTAAATATACCATGGCTTGGTTAAACCATTGGGGCATTGATGAAAACGAAATATTGCAGAACATTTATAATGTAAAAAATATTATTACTTCTAAGTATAAATAGAAATTGTGGTGTAAGGAAAATTTAGCAGTTAAAAGAAAATTAATATACTATAAGGAGGTCATTAATACTAATTTGGAAGATCAGAAGTATCTCTCGGTAGTAACTAGCTCACAGAAGAAAATTAATATATAGTTAATATTAGAATTAACTCTCATGAACTACAAAGCAAAACAGGCCATTGGTCTATTACTAAAACTCCATGGGTGGAAAGGGTTTTCCATATGTGTGAGTCTATGAGCATTGAGGATGGAAATCACCTTCTCTTAGAGTGCGCATATTACACCCACATTAGATCCAAGTTTCATAGTATTTGCTAAAATACAAACCTTTATAACCTCCTAACTTGCCAAAACTATAGTGATCTTGGAAAACGTCTTGGAAATTTTTTTTAGCACATGAACAATATTTTAAAGTAAAACAAGTATTATCGTTCTTAAGGTCCCATATGTTGATATATTTGTAACTTAGGAATGTATTCTATTGTATATATTTTATTGTATATCATTGTACCCCGATGTTCCTATCGGGAAAATCATTAATATAATCAAGTCATGTAAATTCATAGAGGTAACCGTCCTTTGTAAGTTGGGGTAATAGTCCCCACAATTGAGGGGTACTAGGGTTATTAGACTCTCCTAGTGAGGTCGCCCCTGGTAAGTAATTGTCAAGTGAAAAAATAATATAAATAGAGAGTGAGCCTCTCTATTTGAAACACACACACACACACACACTCAACTGTAGTGCATGAGTGAGAGAAGAGGAGCTTGCACAAGTGAGAGAGAGAAGAGTTGTCGGAGATCATATTTCTGTCTTTAGGTTTTACATTTGCCATTGGTTCTCATTCTATATCTGAGGAAGTTGTGGGGTTTTATCCTTTATGGTTTACTTGAGGAAAAATCTGTGTGTCTCTTGTCTCTTGTGATTATTTGTTGTGCATGTTATTCTCTTAGATAAGATCCTAAGATCATATTGACTAAATGATAAAAATCTAACATGGTACCAGAGCTAACCTGAGAGGAAGACACTGTGCAGCTGTAGAAGCTAGGGATTCTTACTTTTTGGGTATCTCTCCACATATCATCAGCAAAAGGAGGCTAGGATCACTCTCCATTGAAGGGAACATCTTTCTGTTGAAGCAGAATCTAATTCTAAGCATTTTTACTTTTTGACCTACCACTGCAGTGGGAAATTAGGGCTTTCCACATAAGTGGAATTTTTGAGTGAGACCACCATAGGATTTCTCTCCTCCTAAAAATTGAAGTTTAGAGATCAAGATCGAAGTTTTTGGAAATTCAAACCCTAATTTTCCCCTAAAGCAGAAAACCAACACTACGGAAGATCAGCTCTAGATCTAGTTTTAGCATCTCAAATAGGTAAGACCTAAATATTTTGTATTTACATTTTAGATTCTCAATTAAGATGTCTCATTACACCAAGCTTGATGAAAATATTGAAGGATCTGAAAAATTCTGAGCATGGAAGTATATGATCTCACTGGTTCTTGAAGAAAATGAATTGGACACCTTCATAAGTGGAGAGGTTCCAGTTTCAGAGGGAGATGAGGAAAAGGCCTTACACAAGAAGAACTTGGTCAAGGCCAAGAGAATTTTTGTTGATTCTATTAAGGATTACCTTATACCACAAGTGTCTTCCATAAATACACCTAAAGAGATGTTTGATTCCTTGACCAAGCTATTTCAAGGGAAAAACATAAATTGGAATATGACTTTGAGAAATCAATTGAAGAATGTAAAGATCCAGAATGCAGATACCATACAGTCATACTTTACAAGGGTCTCTCAAATCAAATAACAACTTGAAGAAGTGGATGAAGAAGTAGATAATGTGGAAATTTTGATGACCACCTTGAATGGTCTCCCTAGGTCATGGGACTCCTTCATTCAAAGGATTTGTGCTAGAATAAATCTAATCACTTTCAGTAGGTTGTGGGAGGAATGCTCACAAGGATAATCTCAAATAGTAGCTCAAGAATAAAATATGGGAAATGAAGATCAATCTCTCACAACAAACACCAAGAAAAGCAGAAAGGACTACCATCATCCAAATGGTAAGAATTCTCACTAGAATCAGAAAGATATTCCTAGAATATATAGTAGATATCTATCCAAAATCAGATGCTATACATGTGACGATAAATGACACCTTACCAGAGAGTGTCCTAGAAACAAAGGTGGTTCTCACAAGAAGAAGAGAATCAAACGAAGACATCATGCTTAGATTGTAGAGGATGATGCACCTCCCATAAAGAGAGTAAAAGAAGAAAGTGAAGACTCTTCAAGTGATGAAGAATATGTTTTTATTTCTTCCCTCATGGGAACTTTCACACATGGAAGAAATGATTGGCTCATGGATAGTGGGGCTTCCAATCATGTGACAGGATTCAAAGAATCCTTTGTGAAACTATCCAAACATCAGTCACCCCACAAAGTGAAACTTGGAGATGACTACTAGTATCCCATAAAAGGTAGTGGTGAATCCTCCTATAAGCTAGACTCTGGAAATTCTATGAAGATGAAGGATGTCTTGTTTGTACCATGACTAAATAAGAACCTTCTGTCCATCTCTGCATTAGATGCAAAAGGAATAAGGGTTGCATTTGTAGATGGCCAAGTCCTTATGTGGCCAAAGGGAAAGACTATAGATGATGCAGTTGTAACCAGGAATATTTCACCTTCTGCGTTGTTCCTCTGGTCTAAATGGTTCACATCCACAACAAATGATTGAATGACAAAGGTTGAATACCTTTCCTAGATGTCGTAGACACCTGGAATGTTGCTTCAATAGTGAACCTGTGTACCTGCAAATAGATAAAACATGTAAACACATCCAAGCTACTAGAAAATAATCTACTTATCCATGTTAGTGACTAAGGAATCTAACAACATGTACATGTGAAATCAAAACAACAGTAATGTGGGAAAAAAATCAGCTTTGCATTAAATATGTATGGAGAAGCTTACAACCGTTGCCTTAGTGTCGACAAGCATCTCCACAAAACAAACACTTCATCCCCATAAGCTCCAACTTTGCTCTCTATGATCTCCAATGGCTTGGGCTAAGTGGTCAATCCAACATCATAACAATACCTCTATAGTTATCCCCCTCAACTATGGACATGAGCTTGTATTTATAAGGATTAATGGATAGGAATAGTAGAGAGATTTGTGGATGAGGTCGCTCTAAGATCCTATGATGGGGGATCTCGAGCCCAACTAACCCACAATTATAGGGACGAGGGAGGACACGAGGTTCATGATCTAGATGCCTTGAGAAACTTCTATTTTTCCCATTTTACCCAGCGTACCTCTTTTCTTCTCTTATGACAGAGAGGTTTAGATGAGAAACGCTTATGGAAAATAGACCATAGGCGGTGGCACCACTTATGGAAAATAGGTTACAGGCGGTGCGAGCAAGGTATCACTCATGGGCCATAGCTAAAGCGTGGTGCTGAGTTTTTTCATGTAGAATTGACAAACAGAGCAAGTTTCCACTCTAAGTGTTGGGATTAAGGGAAAAAATGGGAGTTAAGGGTCTTATCACATGGTGGTGATAGGATTTGGGTATAACAAAATTCCCCCCAAAGCATGAGACTTAGAGGGATACGATAAACGAGAGCTTTGAGAGAACAAGTTGTCACTTCGAGGTGAAAATGTCATCTCGATCAGTGCATGTCGTCAAGTAGGCATCTATAGTAGATCAATATTTTTGACTCATAGACACATGTAACCAACTCATGGATGCAAACCAATACAATACAGATCCATGGGAGGAATAAATAAGCATGGCTACTAGAATACAACATAGATCCATGTGATAGCGGACTCAAACTTGGAGATAGCTACCAGACATACAATGTAGATCTATGTCATACAGACGCAAATTTGAGCATAGCCATGACCATACAAATGTGGATCCATGCTAGATATAGAAAAATACATCGCAACCTAGGGAAAGCAATGAGCGCTAAAAAAATACCCAGGGTCTTTGTATTGTCTTCCACAAAGTACGATTCTATCCATGTGATTACAATGATCTGAAGTTGAACATGGTAGAAACCACTTGATTATCGACCAATAATGTGAATCGTTAACAAGTGCGAGGGAGATCACCATTGATGTCAATGATTCCCAAGGTACCCTAGTAAAATATAATGAGTGTGAATAGATGTCCTGATGTCGAAGACCCAGTCGATTCTATTGATCAAAGGTCAATGATGTGAACCTATGTCGAGAGCGAGAGAATCTTTCATTAGGGAATGCAGATCTCAAGGTACTAAGTTTTGTTTCTAAGACTATTTCTCGGATGATGAGCTGATGTCGATGGGAATAGTCTTGTCAAAGAAGGGCCATGATGATTCCCACATCGATGACATGAAACTCTGAACATAGTTCTGGAATGATGTGAATGTAGTAACCATAGGACTAACTCAAAAGTACTAACACAGAAACTGTTTTGACTGCAGAGGTAAACTTCTTCAACTCTCCCTTGAACATTGGGCAGCACGACAAAAGACTTGGTAGCATGACTAAATGAGACAAACACACAATGTGAAAGTGGACAATGCATTCTTTTGAAAGCCTCAAAGGAGTGGCATGACTCATGAAAGTGGATCGTCATGGAGATCAGCTGAATACCCAATTGACTAAAATGATATGCACACAAGTTCCATGTTCAAAGGTAATGACAAACTACTGCCATTTATTTGCAAAATGATTCCCTTCCCATTTCCCCCGTCATGATTGATGAATGCCTCTTTTTGGTTTTACGAGTTCAAAGAGGGTAACGAACACTTGGTATAGCTCATTTGAGGACAAGTCCAAACTCATATTTTTTACGAACCTGAGAGAGGATGGGTTCGTTCCCAAAAATGGGTTTCTCGATGTTTAATTTAACGAGTCCAATGAAAGAAAACTAGGTATCATTCATGTTTAGAGAGTCTGAACGAACACAGAAGAAGACTCCAAAGGGTCATTTTTCATATGATTTAGTCCCTAAGTCCCAAAAAAGTATAAAATCATACCTTAGAGAACTCTTCCAGTCATGATTGGCTGGAGTGTTCCTTTTTCGTAAATAGTCTATCCAAATCGAAAAAGAGATAACCCACCATCGGAGAGATGACTCTTCAAATGCTTTAACGAGCGTGAAGAAGAAAAGATCACTCGATAATCTTTTCTTATTTAAGGAGCTCGAAAAGAGTTTAAAGAAGACACCATTAGGTCTCTTTTCACAATGAGAGATTTTACGAACCTAAAAAGAATCAGAAACGGACTCGGACCTTTGATACTGAGTTTCGAGAGCATAACCAAAGTGTCGTAATAAACAATCAATGACTTTTTTCGTTTTATGGTAGTACAAAAAAGTAAAAAACTAACTTCCAAAACTTTACTGCTACTATTCTTCTATCCTGTAATGACTCAAAACAAGTGTTAAATGTGTCAATAACTAACATTAATGGACTACGACTGATATATTTTGAGTAATAAGTGATTTTAAACCAAAACTATAGCATGTCAAACCAAAAAATGTGTATAAAAGTCATGTAAATAGTGGAAAATCAAAACATTTTACTATTTACCCATAGTGGAGAGCATTTGGAGCACTTTCCTAGCCAGATCTTCAGTTGCTGATATTAGGAGTTTCCACCATTGGATTTGAGCATCGTCGGTTCTAGGTAATAGCCTAGACCCTACTCTTTCATCTTATGCCTTTAATTTTGACTTTTGATGGTGTTTTGGGCTTGTATGGCAAGCCCTAAAATCGTGGGAGTGGGCACCGCTCTTATCCCTTGTGGGATATGCGGTACCTCACTAGAACCATGCCGAAAAAAAAGTGCACAGGTAGTGCCACTGCCTATCTTCAATGGTGCACAGGCGGTGCCGACCATGAATATGTAAAACTATTCACACAAGAAAAACTAGATCATTTCCTTTGATTTAAATGATTAAGAATGATTCTAATGGGTCTTGTGATTGTTTTTGGCAGGTCCTAGCTGATAAAAAATGGTCATATGGAAAGAGAGACAACATGATAATGACGACACCTTCACCGAAAGGAATGCAGGTTGCATAGCCGCATTAAGAGATTGTGGAATCCTAAAATTCTTCCAGACTCCCAGTATAATATCACACAAGTGATTGCTTGAGCATATACTCTGGATGTGGAATCCGGAGAAACAATAATTTGAGGTTGGGGCTTATATTCTGACAATTGAGATAGAGGATATCTACTTCCTTACTCGCCTTTCGAGATGGGGTTCTCCCATCTCACTGACTGGTTCCCATGGAGCGGACACCACTACATAGGAGTTGATAAATCGTCATTGTATTTCTAGGACAAGGACATTGGGGAAGAAAATCCCCATAAAGACAGTGATGGACGGACCTCTATGGACTGTATTGTTTACCATGCAGAGAGTGGTGGGAAGCCAGGGAGTGCACCAGGATTCTAGAGCACATATGCTCTATGCCATAGAGGCCATGGCACCTACAGTATTCAACAGGGTGGAAACCCTGCTTCTGACATTCAAGGATTAGTTGACTAAGTGTCGGCAAGGAGAACCGAAGCAGTTTGGTTTTGGTTCCATTCTAGCCTGATTCTTCTTCAAGAGGGTGCCATAGATGAGACCCCGGGTGTTCTTTATAGAGCTAAGAGCATGGGACCCTTGCATGTAGAGGTGGGTCTAGATTATGGCCTGTACTGGAGTGGGCAAGGGGAAGGTGAAGTTCAGTGACCCATTCTTTCGATGGCTGAGAGATCAGATCCTCATGGTGGAGGATTATGCGTATGCATGTACGAACTTCAGTGGAGACCCTGACCTACCACTCCCACCTGGTGGACAGTGGGGTGACATTGGTAAGAAGCAAAAAACCCTAAAATGGACATATTGTTTTTATGTTTTTGATGTTTTATATTTTTCATGTTAAGTAACAATACCTGAATATTTTCATGCAGACATTGGAATAGCATGACCTGGGGGAGCTTCCCCATTGGATAGAGTCGGATCCCATTTTGTACCACAGGATGACGATGTGACTGGGGAGTTAGAGGAAAACTTGGAGAGGTTGACCCTAGACATCCCTGATGCTTCCATTGATGAACTCCCTCTAAGGTATCAGAGACCTACAGTGGGAGTACTGGGTCGGTTGAGCAGACTGCTACATAAAGTAGCCCGAGTAGTGATGTGCTACCACGAGCATCACTAGACGATGTATGCATGATGTATCTACTAAAAGATGATAGGTTTAGGATTTTGTATGGTGATTTTTACCTAAAATCCTACATGCTTCAAATGAGGTCTCGTGACCTATTTTTTGTAAACATGTTCATATATATAAATATACATACTTTTACTTGGTGTTTATATGTCTCAAATGGTGAATGTATTTTACATGAGTTTTATGTGTCTTTAATAATTTATTTACAATGAACCATGTTTGATTTTAATGTCATGAATGGGAAATATGCCAATCTAGGATGTAATTATCTAATGAGTCAGTAACCACATTATGTTCCCTACGGATATTCCTATAGGTGATGGTTTCAAATGACCTTTCTAACAAGCGTACCCTCTGGAAGAGGCGGAGCAACACATGTTTCCTAATGGTATAAACATGGTTTAGATGACAAACCACGAGTTGTGAGTCCATCAAGACTACCAAATTGTGAACATCCTGGGAGGCAGCTTCAGTCAGAAGACCTATGACCGCTCGATACTCGGTGATGTTGTTGGTAGCGGGACCAATACAAACTGCTCCTGAACTGATCAAATCATCAGCTAGGGAATAGAGAACCCAAGCAGCTGAGGCAAGATTCAAGGTGTGGCGGCAAGCACCATCAGCAAAGCCGTAGAAAGCCATCTTCTCTGCACGACTAGAACATGGTATAAATAGATACGAACACTAAACTCAAAACCATATTGAAAATACTTAAAGCACACCGAAAGTCAAGCAATATACATATATACAAGATACTATCCAAGAAATATCTAGGCATAGTACCTCTTCAGGTAAAAACCATTGCGAGGTTTCCCTAAAGGGATTCCATCATAGTCTACGACCTCATAGACCCCTTTCTCTAAAACTTTAGAAATGATGAAAGGACTGTACCACATGGACTCAAACTTTCCTTTCCCTAGTTTGTCATATCTCTAGTCGTAAGTCAAAACTAGGTCACCCTTGTTAAAGGCACAAGGTTGGATGGATTTATTATACTGCGCCTTAACGCGTTTATTATGTGCCTCATTAGCTAAGGCAGCATCTCTTCTATTTTCATCAAGGTTATTCAAGTACAAAAATCTCTCTTCCTCTGCGAAAGTGTTTGGGAGAAGTTCGAAGGAAAGTTTCAAGGATGGAATCTAACATTGAATCGGTAAGACAACTTCGAGTCCATAGACAAGATGGAAAGGTGTGAAACCAGTAGCTGTTTTCACCGAAGTCCTGTAAGCCCAAAGAGCGAAGAAGAGGATATGGTTCCAGTTGGATTTATGGTATCCAATCATCTGACGAAGCATAGTTTTCAAAACTTTGTTAATGGCCTCTACCTAACCATTAACTTGCAGATAATATGGTGTAGATTTTTCATGGTGAAAACCTATCTTGGCACTTAGTTCCTCCATCATTTGATTACGGAAATGTGATCCGTGATCAGTAACAATGGACTATGGGACTCCAAGTCTAGCTATGACATGATTGAAGAGGAAGAGAGCGACAGTCTTACCATCTTCTGCATATGTAGGCATAGCCTTAGCCCACTTTGTAAAATAGTCAACGGTTACGATGATGTAACCATGCCCCTCGGCTGAGGTAGGCTTACAATGCATATAATCAATCCCCCATTTGGAAAATGGGCCAATGACAATGACGAGGTGTAGTGGAGTAAGATAAGTGCACTTTTTGGGATAAAAATGTTGACAAGGTGGGCATTTCTTAACAGCCTCGTGACAATCTTTGAAGGTTGAAGGCCAGAAATATCTAGCGCAAAGGTTTTTCTGGGCTATAGCAATCCTAGATAAATGACCGCCACATGATTCAGAGTGGCAACCATTCAACACATGTTCAACTTCCTCATGGGTGAGGCATTTCCAGAGAATAGAATCAATCCCACGTCTATACAAGGTATCATTCATGATGAGGTAGTATTTCGCGTGGCGATGGATACAGCGGTGATCGTCATGGGATAGATTTGGCTGAAATTTTTGTGTTTGGAGATAAATAAGCAAATATCCATACCATGGATCAGTAGTGCTTATCAGGAACAGGAATTCATCCAGAAATGAATCACTGGGCTCATATTCCTTTGAAGCACAGGGAAGATCACACATGAGCTTGGCAAAGACCAGGGATTTCTTTGATGTGGCTTTGGCAAATTCCAGATAAAATTCATGTAGTATGACTATCCATTGGGAGTACTTTCCCCCAAGCACCTGACGAGTCAGGATGTAATACATAGAGTTCTGGTCTGCCAATACAATGGTTGTGCAGAGAAAAATGTAGTGACAAAAATTTTGTACAGAAATGACCGTGGCCAATGCTAACTTCTCCACATGTGAATATCGGGTTTTAGAATCCATAAGATTCTTACTAGCATATTAAATCACGTGCTCCTGACCGTTGGGATTTTCCTGCACCAAAACCATAGCGATGGTAGTAGTGGAGGTAGCAATATACAAGAGAAAGTCCTTTGAATAATATGGGGGGTGTATCATGGGTGAATGAGTTAGAGCATGTTTGAGATTATCAAAGGCACATTGGGCTTGTTCATCCCAGAAGAACAGAGTGTCCTTCTTAAGGAGACACATATAACCATGCATTTTCTTTGCAAAATTTCACACGAAACGAAGGAGAAATTTTTCCTTCCCTTGCAAGATTTGGAATTAGAGAAGATTGGTTGGGGTTGGTAGAGCTAAAATGGTGGAAATTTTCAAAGAGTCTATCCGGATGCCATCCTTAGAGACCAAAAAACCTAACAGACGTCTCGTCTCAACGCAGAAAGCATATTTATGTGGATTGAGCCATATATTATAATGAAAGAATCTCAGGAAAATATCTCTAAGATGACTAGGGTGGTCCTCCTGTCGCTGTGAACGAGCAGGGAGGTTGTAAAGGTATAGTTCAACAACATGTTTAATATCATGAAATGCATAGGACATCGCATGCTGGAAAGTGGCTCCAAGATTTTTTAAGCCAAAAGGTAACTTCCTATATGCAAAGGTTCCCCACGGGAAAATGAATTTCATCTTGTGCTGATCGGTGGGTAATATCTCATTTTGATTATAACTAGAAAATCCATCCATGAATGAGAAGATGACACTTCCGACATAGTTGTCAATAATATGATTGATATGTGGAGTAGGAAAGTTTTCCTTGGGACAAGCTTTATTCAAGTCTCTAAAATCGATACAGACTCTAATGGTGCCCTTCTTTTTATTGACAGGGACAATTTTCGATACCCATTCCATCAAGGGTACGAGATAAATAAACCTAGCTTTGAGAAGTTTCTCTATCTCAGCTTTAATAGCTGCGACTTTCCGTGGATGGAATTGCCTTAGTTTTTTCCTGACAGGTTTAGCCATGGGATAGGTTTTAATTTCATGGAACACAATAGATTGTTCTATCCCTGACATTTCTTCATAATACCAGGAAAAAATATCACGGAATTCTTTGAAAAGTGCCATGTATGCTTCAGATTCATCTGCTGAGCAGTTCTGCCCAACATGAACATGCTCGATGGTACCAGGCTTGGCTGATATGTCAATCGGATTTGTCTGAGTAATGTTGCAAAGGATTCATTCAGAATCTATGTCTTACAACAATATAGGAATTTGAGGTGCATTGACAATATCAGTGGAAAACAAGGATGCAAATTCATGGTTAACTGAACTGGCGTTGGGGAGGAACAGGGATCTATGATGGTGATCCTCCCAAATGGACTCATCCGTATTCATGATCTCCATAATGGACTCATCAGAAGAAAAAGTCTCAGAGAGATAATCCATAATAGGAAGAGATGGTTCTAACTAGTAAGGCAGGTGGTAAGGATCCAAAGCCACTAGATGAATCTCATCGGTGTGATCATCGTAAAGGGTTTGAATGATGTTGTACATTTCTTCATGTGGACTCAACAATTTTTTTCCCTTGGGCTCACAACCAAATGACGCAATCATATTTACTACCGCTATGTTTATGTTAGGAGGAGTGGATGGAAAAATCCCCATAAGGGATGAATCCTTCAACATGCCTACCCCAATCGACTGGTAAGGAGGAGGGGACTGGCCTAACATAGGGATGTTATTAGATATAGAGGTAGTAACATCCAATGTACAGAAATCAAGCTGATCGATGGTAACAATTCTTCCTAGATGTGGAAATTGGACTGTTCAGAATACCGTCGAGGCGACAATAGCCATGGCGTAAAACCAATTTCTTCCTAGAAGGAGGTTGTAATCTAACGGGGTGTCCACTACTTCTACTTGAATAGAAATAGTTTTTCCCCCAAGCTCAATTGAAAGGGCTGATATGAGACCTTGGGGCTGGAAACCTTGTCCATCAAAGGCTTTCAGAGTCATAGGTGATGTTACAAGCTTGGGAGAGCCGATAGCTTTCCAACAAGACATGGACAAAACCGAAGTTGAAGCTCCTTCGTCTAAGACAGACCTAAAGACTTTGTTTCTAACTACTTTCGTGATGATTTGGAAAGAAAGTTTGTGAGGTAGTCTAGACTTATAGTTCTCGACATTAAAATGAATCAAATTAGTATTGTCTGGGTCTAAAGCTCCTAACGTAGTTAACAGGTTTTTGTGTTGTGTAGGACAACTTTGGAGCACTTCCAAGGTATACATTGCACATGGTGCCTAAGTGAGATCTTCAACTACATTATAAAATTGAGCAGCTCAGGAATTAGGGTTAAAAACAACCTTCTTAAGAGTACTCTTAGGTGGACACACAATCATATCGAGAGTAGTATTCTCGATGGTTAGGGGGACAATAGATGAGGATTCAGGAGAATCAGTAGAGGGATTTTTCCTTGAAGAAGAATGGTCTTCTTTCTTGTCTGTGGGTTTGTGATAATTATGACTTCGAGTTTGTAGACTAATGGTATCTGAGGACATCATATGAATTTCCTCTAACAAACTAGAGTTTCCCTGATTAGACATGTGGTCTATCAGTTGTTGTTGAGAGGGAAAATGATCCATGAGAAATGCGGGTGCAGGATTTGTTTTCAAAAACTGGGTGATTTCGTCCCGACGGGGACACTCTTTTGTGAAATGGTCACCTCCGCATAACAGACATGGATATTTTTCTTTTCTTTTCCCTTTATCATTATCATTGTTGGTTGGTTTTGGATTCTCCTATTGGTTTCCAGGTTTTTTATTTTTACTTTTACCCTTCTTTTTATTATTGCCAGAGGTTTGAATACTTTGAATAGAATTGACCTTGGCAGAAACCTTGGGAGTCAAAGGAGTAGGGGTGGTAGTCTGGGGTTGCTTGGTAGGTTTTGCTACTGATGGGGAATGGATTGAACCAATAATCCCATCAACAAAGACTTATGTTGGTGGCTTTGTAGGATCAGTGCTTGGGCGAGGAGCTTGAGGAATCAAGTCATACAAATTTATGGACTGGGAATAGACCAAGTTTAGATACTGGGCTCGACTAATGGCTTGCTCTTCAGTAACGGCACCACCCATAGACACATCTCACAGAAATGGAGGAAACAAAGATTTGGTAAACCAATCAACTAATAACTGATCCGGAATAGGAGCCTTAATAAGTCTTCTTTGCCTTCTCCACTCATGGATATGATTGGATATGTGGGTGGAGGTGTTCTGTCGCAAAGAAGTTAAGAGATCAATACCCGTTTAATAATGAATAGGAAGATGAAAGTGCATAATAAAAAAAGTTTCCAATGAGCCAAAATCCACAAACGAATGTTGCGGAAGTTCAATATACCATTTCGCGGCTGTACCGGTCATAGTTCGCTAAAAGATTCTTAAATGAACTTAATCATCCATGAGGGAGTTTGAAGAACAACATAGATGGAATGTCATGACATGATTTTTCAGATCGTCTCCCTGCTTCCCATTGAACTTTGGAATGTTCGATGGTAACCTTACCGGAATGGGAGGCCATGAGGGGTTATGTTGAATGGGGTCATTAATCAACTTGGACAAATCGGGCAAGTCCAAAGTTGCTAGGAAAGGTAACTAACGATTAGGTTGCACATACTGGTAATATTGATATGGCATATAATTACTAGTAGGACCGTAAGTAGATTGATTGACAGGTTGTTGTGAGGAATCACTATCAAAAAATCCTCCTACAGGGGGTTGATTTCTGAGATCAGGACCATTAGGACCATTGGGACCACCAAGACCCCTAGGACCACCAGGAGGTGGACCACCAGATCCTCCAGGACCTCTATGAGGTAAACCTCCAGAGCCTATGAAACCAATAGGAGGAGGACCACCAGACCCTCCAGGGCCATTAGGAGGGAAGCCACCAGCCCCCCCAATACCACCAAGACCATTAGGACCATAAGGAGGAAATCCACCAGGCCCTCCAGGACCATTAGGCCCCCTAGGAGGAGGACCTCCATAAGGTAGTTCTCTAGCACCTCCCGCAGTATTAATGGGTATCCCCCCCATAGCTGGCATATAGGACCAGTTAGGTTTCCCCCATGGCGTGAAAGTATTACTAGGATATGGAATTCCAGCATAAGGCATTCCTGTAGGGTTGGGTGGATAATTAAGGTTTCCTATAGGTACTAGATTTCCTGTATAACCATAACCCCAAGAGTTTTGATTGGTTACAGGTTGTGCCCCCAAGGGCTGACCTAAACTAGATGGGGGGTTAACCACATTAGTGTGGGTGGGAGGGACATAAACTATAGATTTCTCTATACCAGAGGTATGTCCATGACTATGTACAATTCTAGTGCTAGATAACGTAGGTCATGCCGGGGGTTTCCCCCCGGCACTAGAAGGTGATGACGAAATAGGAATTGAAGGTTGGGGCCCAGGTGCAGAATACTTGGGAGGATTGGGAACAAACATAATATGGGAGGTGGTGGGGTTGGTAGTTTGACCTAGGTTGTGTGGAGTCACTGTGCGATCTAGAATCAGTTTAATGGGTCTCATAGAACCGACAAGTGACCGATATCCCATAGGAACAACTGTGGAACGTGATGGTGGTGTGCCCAATATGTCATCTATTTTATTTTCAATATCTTGTGCATGGAGAATGGCTGCGTGGTATTGTCTATGTTCTTCTTCATCTGGAGAAACTTCTTCAGAAAAGTTTAAACAGGTGCCAAATGAGGTAATGGCCTGTCCAATAGAGGTATCCCAAAATGGAGCAATGGGACCATAATCTAGACGGGTAGTATCATCAACATGACCTTCTATGGTAGAATGGAACGAAGTATTATCCTGAGGAGGTTGTTGGACCAAGGGAGGAGAGTGTGAAGGATATGGTCCTCTGCTTTCTGTAACCACATTAACTCCCACTTGGGAGGTGGTAGCAGTTTCTTGGTCGATAGCTTCCATTGGATTTTCTCCTAAAACAGGAATAAAATCAGGTGGCAAGCTCCGTACTCTTCTAGACTGTCTTAGCTTAGCGATTTTGTACAGCTCCTATCTAACCTAGGGTCTCAAAAACTAGAAAACACACCAAAAATTTCCCTACTCAAGCTATAGGTCAAACAAGCAAACTTAAATGACAGGAGGAGTTCACATAGTCAGGTCTCTCACCAGGATTGTCAAGAAGGTGCCACTCATGATATACCTGAAGGGTCCGTGCATTGTAATCTCCCTGAATATTTTTTTCAATGTATGGCTCCAAGCAAGATGGCCAAAGGGATTTTCTCAGATGGATAAGGTATCCTAGTGGGGTCTCCTGATATACGCAAGGTACGTGGGAGCTCAAATCGGTAGTAGTGTTGTCTAATGCATAACCGTACACAAGGGGCCTTCCAATATACAATCAAGTACTTGAAGTACCTTTCTATATACCTCAAGGGTACGTGAAAGGATGTTCGATATACCAACGATACGTGGAAGAACCGCATGAGTCCCGGGATGTAATGCAGATGAGTAACGACAGCTCCTATGCTTAACAATGTCCGAACACGTCTCTAACCTATCACTCAAATTGCTATGTAAATTTTAACCTATAACTACCGTTAATTTTAAAGTGGACAGTTAGGTGAATGCATGGAATTTTGATAGAAAAATTAAAACCATGCAGTATGCATATGCAAATATTTCACTTTACCTTTTGTGGTACGCCTACCTACGGGAGGGAAAGAGAGTATTTTCTTTTGTTTCAAAAACAAAAATTTCCAAACAACAATATTTAACAAATCAAAATCATAGACAAGAAACACTTTCCAAACTCATTTCTCTTTTCTGAAATCAATCAAAAGGGGAAGAGTCTATTTTCCTAGAAGAAAAACAAGAAGCACACTATATGCATATGCACTCTATTTTTCGATTTTTCTTAAAACATAGATAGATCTAACTTAAAACTACAATATTTTATATTTCGATGAGATAGTACTAATGCAAAAGAGACAAAATAACACAGAGAACCTGAAAGCTTGTGAGGCCAATCAGAGATCCAATGTCTTATGCTCAATGATGATAATGACCTAATCTCAGTCAAAAAATTTCTTTTTAAACAAGAAAAAAAGAAGTCCTCTATGGAAACACAAAATGAAATCAAGATGCTAATTAACTAATTTTCTTTCAGTCTATATAACAAAAATGAAAAGAGAGCTCACTAACACTTAAGCTTTCGAAAAAAAATCATTTCACCAGCATAACCAACAAGCATGGAAGGAAACAGACAATCGACAAGCCTAATATAGCTTTTGAATTCTTCAATCAAACCAATATTTTACCACGAAAATTTAAACCATAAGCATCAGATTCTAACACACAAGCCTGACAGTGCAGGGATGAAAACAAACCAACTCAATTTTTTTGTAGAAAATGAGAGAAAAGTAGTCTTGGAACAAGGCCTACGTGGCACCGTGCTCGAGGGGTCTTGATAGAGCGATTCTGGATGAGCACCGCTTCTAGATAACAGGACTCAAGCAGTGGCACCACATATTGCTAACAGGTTTTAGGCGGTGGCACCGCTTCTTGCCAACATCATATGAGCGGTTCCCTATATAGATCCAAAATACAAAGGAGAACGACAGATCAAGTTAGAAAAATATCATATCAAGGAAAAAATTGATGGATTGACAGTAAAAAAGAGCATAAAAAGTTGAAATAATTCATATCTAAACAGATCTGAAAGTTTCAAACCAAAATTCACTGAGTCAGATGGCAGATTTGACTAAAGAGAGTTGGAGATGGAGCCTGGATTCAGACAAGAGTTCAAGAACTGAGAAAGATTAGATCAACTGATATATGTACTAACTCCCCAGCAGAGTCGCCATATTTGTAACCAGGAATATTTCACCTTTTGTGGAC
Organism: Pseudotsuga menziesii; assembly: GCA_001517045.1. Taxonomy (NCBI): domain Eukaryota; kingdom Viridiplantae; phylum Streptophyta; class Pinopsida; order Pinales; family Pinaceae; genus Pseudotsuga; species Pseudotsuga menziesii. The sequence goes on along the minus strand of LPNX011202329.1, from coordinate 19,298 downwards.
AGAAGTTGTTCCTTTGGTCTAAACAGTTTAGATCCAGAACAAATGAGTGAACAACAAAGGATGAAGACCTTTCCTGGATGTCATACACACCTGGAATGCTGCTTCGATAGTGAACCTGTGTACTTGCAAACATATAAAACATGCAAACACATCAAAGCTACCAGAAAATCATCTACTTATCCATGTTAGCGACTAAAGAATCTAACAACATGTACATGTGAAATCAAAACAACAGTAATGTGGGACGAAAATCAGCTTTGCATTAAATATGTATGGAGAAGCTTACAACCGTTGCCTTAGTGTCGACAAGAATCTCCATGAAACAAACACTTCATCTCCATAAGCTCCAACTTTTCTCTCTATGCTCTCCAATGGCTTGGGCTAAGTGGTCAATCCAAGAGCATAACAATACCTCTATAGTTCTCCCCCTCAACTATGAACATGAACTTTTATTTATAAGGCTCAATGGATACGAATAGTAGAGAGATTTCTGGATTAGGTGGCTCTAAGATCCTATGATGGGGAATATCGATCCCAACTGACCCACAATGATATGGATAAGGGAGGACACGAGGCTCATGATCTAGAAGCTTCGAGAAACTTCTATTTTTCCCATTTTACCTAGGGTACCGCTTTTCTTCTCTTATGACAGAGCAGTTTAGATAAGAAATGCTAATGGACAAAAGACCATAGGTGGTGGCACCGCTTATGGAAAACAGGGTACAGGAGGTGCGAGCAAGGTACCGCTCATGGGCCACGGGTAAAGCGCGATACTGAGTTTTTTCATGTAGAATTGACAAACATAGTAGGTTTCCACTCTAAGTGCTGGGATTAAGGGAAAACATGGGAGTTAAGGGTATTATCACATGGTGGTGACAGGATTTGGGTATAACAGTAGTAGTGATTGGAGATAAAGAGGGAGGATTATATAAATTAAAGGTCCAACCAGAAAAATCCTTGGTTCATGACTCAGTAGAGCCAAGTGAAATTTGGCATAGAAGGGTTGCACATGTGCACTACAGGGCACTACCACTTGCAATCAAAGTTGTTGAAGGTCTTCTAGAAATATGGGAAAAACATGAAGGTGTTTGAAAAGAACCTTCCAACTATGAAGAAGGGGTAGAAAAGAAAGAATGTAATGATGCTATGATTGAGGAGTACCAGTCGATCATGAAGAATGATGTCAGGGATGTGGTCCCAAGACCAGAAGGTAAGTCTGGTGTGAATTCCAAGTGGATCTACAAGATCAAGCATGCTGCAGATGGCAACATAGAGAAATATAAAACAAGATTTGTGGCCCGTGGCTTCTCCCAGAAAGAAGGAATAGATTATGAGGAGACTTTTGCACTTGTATATAGATACACTTCCATCATATCAGCACTTTCTCTGGTTGCAGTAATGAAATGGAAGATACACCAGATGGATGTTAAGACTGCTTTCTTGAATGGTGTAGTAGAAGAGGAAGTGTATGTGGAGCATCCACTCGGTTTTGAGACACATGATAGGGAGACTCATGTGTGCAAATTGAAGAAGGCCCTGTATGGTTTGAAACAGGCACCCAAGACATGGTACGAAAGAATTGACAGTTTCCTGACTGGCTTAGGATTTATCAAGAGTAAAGCGTATTCCAACCTTTACTATAATGTTGAGGAAGGGAAACCAATGATACTCCTACTATATGTAGATGACCCATTTGTAACAAGTGAGGATGGGTTGATTGCTGACACAAAGAGGAAGCTTGCTGGCGAGTTCGAGATGAAACACTTGGGTATGATGCACTACTTTCTAGGCATGGAGGTGTGGCAGAATCCTGATGGAATCTCCTTGGGACAAGGGAAGTATGCAATAGAGATCCTAAAGAGGTTCGAGATGATGGACTACAAGGCCATGACCACACCTATGGAATCAATCCTTAAGCTATTGAGTGATGCTTCATTGGAGTTGGTTGATTCTATGATGTATCATCAGATGATTGGGTCCTTGATGTACCTGACAAACACAAGAACATATATTTGCTTTGTTGTGAACACATTAAGCCAGTTACCGACAAATCTGAGACATGTTCACCTGATTCCTGCAAAGCATATTCTGAGGCACCTGAAGGGTACAGTTGACTATGTGCTCAAGTATGAGGTGAATCAGAAGATTAACCAGGAGAGTTATGTGGATTCAAATTTGGAAGCAAGTGCCATTGATAGGAAGATCACTTCGGGGTGCTGCTTTAGTATGGCATCAGGTGTGATCTCTTGGTTTAGCACGAAGCAGTCCTGTGTGGCACTGAGTACAGCCGAAGCAGAGTATGTCACAACTTGTTCGACTAGTTGTGAGGTAGTGTGGCTAAGGAAGCTACTATATGATTTGTTTGATCTCCAGTTGTATGCTACTTGTATATATTGTGAAAACTAGAGTCTTGTGAAGTTGAAGGAGAACCCGATGTTCCATGATACGTCAAAGCATATCGAGATCAAATATCACTATATCAGGGATATGGTGTAGAGAGGAGAAGTGAAGCTCTAGTATGTTGCAACACACGAACAGATACCTGATGTGTTGACCAAGCCATTGGCTAGAGTGAAGTTTGATTACTTTATGGAGAAGCTTGGTGTTCTTTAGATCGAGGTTCCTTCAAAGGGGAAGTGTTATTCCTTTATGACATGGTGGTAGGATTGGTTCCTCCCATGGTTAGATGTAAGTGTTATTCCTTTATGACATGGTGGTAGGATTGGTTCCTCCCATGGTCAGATGTAAGTGTTGTTCCTTTCTGACATGGTGGTAGGAATTGTTCCTCCCATGGTCAGATGTAAGTGTTGTGCCTTTCTTACATGGTGGTAGGATTGGTTCCTCACATGGTAGGATGTAAGTGCGGAGACCTACAAACAACATGAAAAAGGGTTGGCTCTGTAGAAGAAGTCCTTGCATAGGGAAAGGCCTACAACCAACATGAAAAAGGGCTGGATTTGTAGAAATACAACTAGTGTGAAAAAGGGATGGATATGTAGAGGAAGTCCTTGCTGAGGGAAAGGCCTACAACCAATATGAAAAAGGGTCAGCTCTGTAGAACTATAACCAACATGAAAAAGGGCTAGCTCTCTAGAGGAATTCCTTGCAGAGGGAAAGGTCTACAACCAGCATGGAAAAGGGTTGGCTCTGTAGAGGAATTCCTTGCAGAGGGAAAGGCCTAAAACCAACATGAAAAAGGGCTGGCTCTGGAGAGCTACAACCAGCATGAAAAAGGGCTAGCTCTGTAGATGGAGAACTACAACTAGCATGAAATTTTTTTGGATATGTAGATGTAGAGCTACAATCAGCATGAAAAAGGGCTGGCTCTGTAGAGCTACAACCAACATGAAAAAGGGCTGGCTTTGTAGAGTTACATCCAGCATGAAAAGGGGCTGGCTATGTAGAGTTACATCCAACACGAAAAAGAGTTGACTCTGTCGATGAAGACCTACATGAAGGCTATGTCTACAACCAGCATGAAAAATGGCGCATTGTGTAGAACTCTTATAACGAGTAGAATTGAGAGATAACACCATTTGCTTGGGATAACGGAAGCAGTGATGATGATGATCGAACTTTGATGATGATCCATCTTTGATGATGATCCAGTAATGAAGACTTGTGCTGATGAACTGTGTCAAGAGAATACCTTCCTAGTTAACAGGGAGTGTTGATGTATTTGTAACTTCGAAATGTATTCACATGTATATCTTATATTGTATTTCATTGTACCCCGATGTTCCTATCGGGAGAATCATTAATATATTCAAGTCATGTAAAGTCATAGAGGTTAACCCTCCTTTGTAAGTCGGGGTAATAGTCCCCACAGTTGAGGGGTACTAGGGTTATTAGACTCTCCTAGTGAGGTCGACCCAGGTAAGTAATTGTCAAGTGGAAAACTAGTATAAATAGAGAGTGAGCTTCTCTATTTGAAATACACACACACTCAATGTAGTGCATGAGTGAGAGAAGAGGAGCTCGCACAAGTGAGAGAGAGAACTGCCGTCGAAGATTGTTTTTTTGTCTTTCGATTTTACTTTTGCCATTGGTGTTCATTCTATCTCTGAGGAAGTTGTGGGGTTTTCTCCTTTATCATTTCCCCGAGGAAAACTCTTTGCGTCTCTCGTCTCTTGTGATTATTTGCTGTGCATGTTATTCTCTGAGATAAGATCCTAAAATCATATTGACTAAATGATAAAATTCTAACACCATAGACCAAAGTTAGTTTAATCATCATCATTGTCATCAATATAATAAATGGTTTTAATATAATAAACACTTTTTAAAAATTATATTAAATATACCTATTTTAATTAAAATAATTAAGTATTATAATGAAATACTTATTTAATATTATTATTAATATTATTTTTTATTAAAACTATCTCATAGTTATATATTATTTTGTTCTTGTAGCGAGACTTAAATAATTCATCAATATAATTTTCAGTGATAAGAGATTAGAATCTCCTCACTTAACAAAGTGAACATAATAATATTTATGTTTATCATTAATTTTATAAATGTCAATGAAATGAAAACATATAATTTTTTTTATTATCTAAATACTTTTAATATTAAAATAAAATTTTAGAAAAATAAGGCAATTTTTTTTAAAATTTTTTAAATTTGATAAATTAAAATTGGTCTCGGAAGCAACCACCAATTAGCATCACTACTTTTTGACATGGCAATATAACAATATAAAAATAAATATGCTCTTGTAAATGTTAATAATAACAGAATTATTAAAGTTAATGATGTTGTTATTAACGTTAACAAGACGTTAAATGAAATAAATTGATTTAATCTTAAGGTTTATATACACATTTTTTTTAGTTTAATAGTTACGAAATTTAATTAAATTTTTTCTTGTATAAATAAAGGATTAATATAAACTAGTCACAAGTAAAGTGATAGATGAATGTTAAAAGATACAATAAATCATTTAGTTTTGTAAAGATAACTGGATGTTAAACAAAGACTAAAATATATAATTGTTATTCATACCAGATTGTTAGAGTTAGTATAAGCATAAAACAAATACTATTTAATAAATAAATAAAACTGATATGAAAAACAAAACCAAATTGTTACAAGTTTGTTTAACCACCCTTTAACTAAAGTTTATTTAAATCTTAATCAAGATATATCTAAGCATAACAAGATACTAGTATCTTAAGATGAATCCCTGTTATACACTTGTTACACTTAGGTTAATCTAGTTAATTCCCTCCACCAAGTCTAAAATCTAAGATAATGTCAAATTAGGTTAATCTTGTTGATTCACTCATCCAAATCCAAATCTGAGATAATATCTTAATATCTATTAGCTTAATAATATTAATGCAAAAATATAAAAAAATACACATCTCATATTTTTTATACTTCAATTTGTTAATAGAGTGGTCTGAGAAAAAAAAGCTGTGAAAGCTGTGTGGATGAATAACTATAGGTTTCCTGTGAGCTTTATCTAGAATCTGGGATACAAATTTCTTGAATATGACATGCAAACTGCAATGGCGTTCGTGAAGGATGAGTTCAAGTAAGAAACAGGATTATATGATACAATAATTATCTGCTATGCTATGCTATGCTATGCTATGCTATAGCTATGATGGATTGCTATGCTATGATGGATGATACCATCGTTGACATAAATCATATATAACGCATCTCATACCATGCAGCATGACACTAGAGTCAAGTCAAGATCGCCAATCGTCGTTGTTCATATATGAGATAATATAAGAAACAAGTGGGAATGGAGATATAGCTAGTTAACACACGCGTACTCGTTTTTGAATCCGAATGTTATGCGACTTCTGTCAATTTGCAAGTTGTTGCAGAGACGTCGACAGGATTGGATTCTGTTTTGGCCGATGTGAAAGCAAAACTTTTGGAGCGTTGAAATTGTATATATATTTCTGTAATGTAACGTAAGTCAATCCGCGTTTCGTGGTTGGTAACAAGTCGTCAATGCCAACGGCAGTGACATTGAATTGCAAAGCTAGCGGCTTCGTTGATTTTAAAATGGTAGGTCACTTATTTCTTTTGAATGTTTCCAAATTTTGTTTACTCACAATAATGAGATTTCGTTTAAATTTTTTATTTTAGTTTAGTAAGGAGAGACGTGTAAGTTTTTTTATTATAAATAATACATATTTTATTTATACTTTTTTAGACATTTTTATTCTAAAAAAATATTTATCAATTTCTGTCTTTCTTAAATCTTTTTAAAGTAGATATTTTTAAAATAAATCTATGCTAGTATTATAACAATAACTATACATATATTAACAAAATTTAGAAATTAGAAGGAGAAAAAAAGGAAAACCTCTCTATCCTACATAATAGATAGTCGTTGCCCAACCCACAGCTGCTTTCGTTTAAGTTATCGCCACCACTACATCCGTGGTTCCAAATTGTCTACGAATTTGACATAGTTAGTCGTCGAATTGTTTATCGATTTCACATAGTGGACGTCTGCGTACTTGAACAGCTAAATTCTTACATGTTAAATTGACCTATATATATATATATATATATATATATATATATATATATATTCTCTTCATATTATAATACGCAGACACTGCTGACTTTCTGTACGCATTGACTTCGCTTTTGATTGATCGCTTACCAAACCATTATAAGCTACATACATACATACAGTGTTTTCATTTTGACCATCTCGTTTTTCCTTTGGACAAAATTCTGATAGAATTTTATTGGGAATTAGATGTCTATGTCTTAACAGTTTACAATGTATTTTACTTATTTTCTTAATGGGGATCGACTTAACTGGAAGGGAATTGTACCAATCTCTCCCTTTATAGTAGAAAACTTCCGTTCCGTTCCGTTCCGTTCAACTGAACTATGAATGAACTCATGATCATTGCCTTCTCGCCAAACTCTTTGAAATTATACTACCCAATCACTAAGTACAGTCTGGTAGGTGACACATCAATGTCAAGAAATGCCGTGTGGAAAAGCGATCTGCACTTGGCATCACAAGTTACTATTACTATCAATATCATGACATTCACGTTTTGAAAAATGGTGCAATTTTGAAGAAATTTTAAATTTTCTTTGACATGACATACTTAACATTAAGTATGCAATGATACGAAACATACCAATCCCATGATGCACGCTTCGAAGAATGCTAAACATGTCCAGAAGTCACTGTCTTCATACTTAGGAATAGAAGGATTGCGTAAGACCTTTCATAAACGACACGCTGGACATTTAAAATATGCAAATGATTGAGTAGCTTCACACCGTTATCATGATTTTATCAATACTGGTTTTACCAAACAATTTTATCACTACCGGTTTGTGTTAGTTTCTATGCTACTTTTTCATTTCCTTTTCAACTCCCTATGTTCATACGTAACTGCCTATGTTCATGATGTTGCAGATCGTCTTGGGGCCCAATATTTACTATTAAAAGTTGAAGACTTCACCCCATTTTGAAGAAAAAAATCTCCCCACTTGTAGAATCCAGTCTTATGTTAGTTAAATTATCAACAACTTCGTTTCCCACTTTGAAAGTTTACGGTTTACGATGACCAAGGAATCCCCACACCATGTAAGACAAAGAAACCAAATTGATCTACCAACCTAAGTTCAACTCCACTACTTCAATATATGTTGAACTTTTGGTATTCACACCAAAGTTCAGTACACTGCTTAGATATTTTGGTGTTGAATTCTATTAGTAAGTTTTTCGAATCTCAGCCTAACTCATGCCAGCATATACGAGGGTTGGTATACTATGATTTTAGGGTTAGTATACTATGATTTTAGTGGATAATATTAGTATACTATTAGTGGTTAGTCTACTGTTAGTAGAGTAGAGTAGGGATTTCAATATGATTTGATACTATTAATATCACAAAAAGATTTAGTTCAGAAAATATATTAAAAAAATATAAACAAAAAAATTTAGTTGAGAAAACATACTTCACTAGGTTGCTTATAGATTTAAAAAAAAAAATATTTTATACCTCCCATTAACTACAGTACATATTTTATAGCCTCCAAAAAATATTACCCTAACTAAACTCCAATATTATAACTAGTTAATAAACATTATATTTATATTACAAAACAAACTTAATATACAACTAATCTAATATTCAATATTTATAGCTAAGTATAAAACCAGATATATATTATATATTTTAAAGCTTTAAACTTTTAAAATGTAAAATATAAATTATAAGTAAAATTAAAAATAAAACAATAAAATTGAAATAATTCTTATTTTATAATATGTACTTTATTTTTTTTCAAACTCCTTAGTAATTTCTTTAAAAAATATCAATACAACTTAATTTTTTATTGTATTGACTTTTCTTTTTTCCACTATAATAGTGTCTCTTTCATATTTTTGTCAATCTATTTTAGAACGGACTGGATTGACTTTTTCCTTTCTTTGAAAATTTTTCCATGTTGGGCTTTAACTTGCCCAACGCTTTCCAGTGGGCCAAGTAGGAAGGTCAAAATGGTGAATAGAACAAAATGACTAGGCCATGCACTTGCCCCTGTATCTTAGATAGGGACTAGGTTTCAACTCGTCCCGACGCCTAGCATACATGTATTGTATGGGAAGGTAAAACCTTACAAATACCAAATCAAAACACCTTTGTGACAATGTGACTAGGACAAATTTTAATACTAACACATTTTACTTTATAAAATAATTTCCTTTCCGACTATCATAGTACTGGATAGCTAAATGCGATAACTACATTATTTCATTTTATAATCAATCTCATTAAATTTATAATAATTTTACTTTAAGCTCTTTTCATAATATAATTGTTACTTTAAGCTATTTTCAATGTAATCCTTTATAATAATATAATAACTTTACTTTAAGCTCTTTATAATAATAGAGCTTATAGAGGATTACATTGTGTGCTCACTTTAAGCTATTTTCAATGTAATCCTCTATAAGCTCTATTATTATAATAATATAGTAATACTTTAAGCTCTTTTCATAATATAATTTTACTTATAATATATTACTTATAATATATATTATTAAGCTCTTTATAATAATATAATAATTTTACTTTAAGCTATTTTCAATGTAATCCTCTATAAGCTCTTTTCATAATAGAATTAAATTAGATATTTGGAATTTAATTTTAATTTAAATTCTTTTCATAATAAACTAATTGTAAAATTAGATTGTAGAGTTATCTTATGATATATCATTTATATAGGCATTTATAATTTTGATTTTGCTATTTAGAATTTGAGTTTGGAGATCAATATTAGTATATTTAAATTTTCCACTTTAAAAATTTTAAATTTTATTTAGGTTTTTTAAGAAGAAAAAAAAAATATTTTTGTTATCCATATGAATCTAAAAATTTAAGAACAAATTACTCAAAAAATTAACATAAAGCTGATAAATACTAGATTAATAAGCTAAAAAATAATAGCTTTAAGTCATAACATCCATTGTGCCTTGAAAAGTGAAGAACTTTCCATAATTCTCTATCATATTTAATATAATTTACAATCACATTTAATATATATCATTTAGAGATTTAAAAATATATTACAAATCAACTATAATTACCTGTCATTCATGTCTTTATCATTATAACATAGATTACTTTTCTTTGAGTCATCCACAATAATTGTGTTTCTACAAGCATAAACATCAATAAGTAATACCATATAAAGATGGATATATGCAATTTCTCATTCTTGTGTTTTTCATAATCCCCACTTTAATTTTGAGGCAACATTTCAAGACAATAAAAGACGACAATTACATAACATTCATAGAATTTCTATAATTTGATTTGCAAATCAATAGTTTACAAGGATAAAAAATCATTAATTCATTTTTGTTTAAATGGAAATGCCAAAAAAGGATTAAAGTACTATGTAATATAAATATAGCTTAAACATGAAAAAAATAATAGGGTGAGTGTAAGCTAAAGATGGTCTCTTTTTACCCGTTAGATTAAATAGAAAACTAAAAAAAACAATACATCCCTCAACTTACATGGATATGTAGGAAATGTAATCACCTTTCCAAGTACAAGAGTTTTATTTTTTGAAAAAATTCTTAGCTCTACCTAGATTTTGATTTATTCTAACATTGACATTTTAATTCTTTTGACAAATGATAAGGTATATGCTTGTGTTCATGCATTCTTTGAGTTCCTAAATGATGCAATTAATATACAACAAATATTAAACATGTAGATAACAAACAATACACATGATTATTTTTTTAATAATTATCTATGTAAAGAGACCTCAAAATTAGTTCACCAACTGTTGGTGTAGCTTTTGGAGGTCTTAATGTAATGATGATGACTTGTATTTTTCATAGCATGTATTTTTTTATGAAACGATTGAGAAATAAAAAAATTATGGAAGAAACACCAACAATGTGTTTTTTGAGTTGAGTGACATCACAAGAAAACTAGAAAAAGAATTGTATGTGTGTGTGTGTGTGTGTGTGTGTGTGTATTAAATACATATTTGTCATTTGCAAAAAGAATTCTTTTCATTTCTACAATTTCATCATCCATTATTTGCTATATAATATTGTAGTGGGTTTTGAAACACTAATGTATTAAGAAAATATTAAAAAATGTCACATTAGCCATGCTTTAGCCAGTACCATGCGACAAGTTTGCTTACTCCGAAACTAAATCTAAAGAAGACATTTAGGATTAGAGGTGAAATATACATTTGTTTACTCCCACATATAGTTTAGCTCTAAAAAACATGTGTACAATTATAGAAGTAAAAATCACATGTGCGATATTAGATCACCAAATCGTGTGCATGATATTATATCCATAAGATATTTTTATAGATCTCAGGTGCATGCAACCTACACCACCAAGAAATTTAGATAATATGTAGGTAAAGAAACATAATTCCTCCCAAAATATTTGAATTTCAAATAACTTGAGAAAATGATCAAAGAAGTATGATTTTGATAAAGAAAACAACAGAAAAATCCTAATGGTTTCAATACATCCACTCAAATGGAACCTTAGAATGATAAGGTAAGTGCATCCATATCCTCACTCCAATGCCATATCACCTAGAAAGGTTATTTGTGGTCACTTGAGGCCTCATATATGGTGCTTGAGTTCTATATGCTTCATTTAGTTTATAATACCTATGTTTCCTCTCTCAATCATAGTTGAGGCTACAAAAACCATACTTGGTGCTCAAAATGTCCAATTGGTCTGCATATCCTCATTAGCAGTCCAAATATCCTCTAAAAGGGTAAACTATGTGGTGGTTCAATGTCTTGTCCATGTCCCTTTGTCTATATAAGCTTTATTTAGGGTCCAAGGTCCAAGTTTCATTTTTCTCAGCAATGGTAAAGTTCTTAAGACCCATTGCTAAAAACCTTTAAATGATACCTATATCCCCACTCCAAGATGAAAGGTCCCCTAGATAGGTCGTGTGTACTAGATGAATCCCTATTCTAGTTCCTTTTCCCATATAATTTTAAGTTACTAAGGCCCAAGTTTCCTTCCATTACCATGGTAATTTCGTTTAGACCCATTGTGCGTACTCAAAGCCTAACAAGATTTGTTGAATTATACTAAGAATATTTGTCATATTATACTAAGAATATTTTTCGTATGCTATGATCATATTATATTAATCCAAACCAAATGATCATATGTTAAAGTAATTCACTCTAGAGGTGGTCATTCTCTAAAGGTGACTTAATAGCAATCGGTAACCATTGTTAGTAATATATCACACAACATTAATGCTTCAATATGCAAATAATTTACCTCTATAACTAGAGGTCCATCCCATGGGCACCTACTATAATTGGAGGTTTACATGAGAATATGATTACCTCTATAACTGGAGGTATATGGCATCGGTACCTACTATAACTGGGGGTCCACATGAGAATATGAATTGACACATGAGTCATGAGCCTTGTCAAAGAAGAATTTACAACATCGTCACTTTGATATATCAAACCATTCATACAAGAGGAATAACATTTTACATAGAAGGCATAGGAATCCTTGAGTCTAATTCAAGAATATAATCCAAGTTTCCTAAGTCCACTCAGCCACCCTACCTCAAAAAACGAGGTCCAATAATGGATGCATACGATTGGATTGGAGAATGACTCGTCATGTTGTACCTTTAACACAAATATCCCCTAGAGATGACTTATTTTGGGGTTTGAGGCCTTGTTGATGGCCCTTAATATTTATATACTTATTCTATGGACCAAGGAATGTGTTTCCTACACTAAACATGTTTAATCCCCCATGACCCATCCCTATTTATTGTAACCTATAAATGGAATCAATACCCCAAGTTGCAGGACAAATATATCATATCCAAAACTTATATGTTTTTTCAAAGCCTTAATCATGGAAATTGAATGAAAAAATGATTACTTAGATCCTAAGGCATTGGTTTCCTTCCTTCACCATTGTGACATCCCAAAAATCCATTCACATGATAAAAAATTCATAATGGCACTGGAATACCCTTTCAGAGGTTAAACATATCGTAAAGGTCATGTTTGGTGGCATTAGGAATCGTTAAAGGCACCTGAATCATATAGACACCATTTTGGGAGTAAGGAATGAGTTTCCTCTATTAACCATAGAAAAACTTTGTGACCCATCATCGATGTTCAAGACCTCTTTTATGGTGCTCATATTGCCACTTGGAAGCTAAAAATCACCTATGTATATTATTTTGTAGTTTAAGGCCTTTCTTGAATGGATATTGTGTCATAACATCTTTATTTAGACCTTAATATCCTAATTTCCTCTCTCATATATTATCAAGTCCCAACAACCAATATTTTTTTTGTTGAAAACCTCTTGATGGAAGGTCCATAATCACATTTAGAGAAAAAATATCCACTATATAGTTTTTTTGTATTGATTCAAGACCTCATTTAACTCCCTTAGGATTTAGAATATTTTTTTTAGGGAATAAGGCCCCACTCTCCCCCCCCAAAATGTTTTTAATTCCCCAAGGACCATCCATGATATAAATCTCCTTATCATACCCATATCATCATAAAATAGAACATATAACATAGAGAGGCATGTGGGGTGATTTGATACATTGTTCATGGAACTTAAACCCCAATTAAATGCTCAAGACCCATACTTAGTGTAAAAAAATATACAAAATACACATATATCCTATTTCAAATCTTATTATTTTAAATAGGATATGCATTGGCCATTGATCCAAGAAAATGATATTTTGGAAATTGAAATAACGGGAACCATATTGACTTTCCAAGCACAAGGTATTGTTTGTAAGGCCCTCAACATGATTGTGTGAGGAATCATGGGCCTAACCCCTAAATAAATATTTTGTTAATATAGGACCAATAGCAACACCTTAAATCAACAAAATCACATCCTAAGAATATCCTTTACCTCAAAGTGGGAATAATGGCACCATAATATAATTTTCTTGATAACTGGGTATTAGTATTTAGGCCTATACAAAGTTCAAGTGATGAAATGTGGTAACTAGGTATAAAATATATTTTTTTGAATCTCATGGTCCTTGAAAAATTCCTCAAGCCAACCACGTGTGACATTTACATTGGGTATTCAACCTTTGAGTGGCTACCAGGCACAATCATTATAAGGATTTTAGCACCAAGGATGGGTCTTGAAGCCTTATATATTATTAAGGGAGGAACATAACACTTAGGATATATGCAAATTATTTAAGAATGTAAATTTAAGAAAAAATCCTCAAGTTATCACAAGCCATCACACTTGACCTCTTGAGAGTATAGTTTTCCTGTTTTCCAAGATATGAGTACCATTTTTAGGTTTTGAGAATTAAGTATGGTTCTTATATCCTTTCCATGGATAGGGGAGGAAACTTTTTCATTATTCCTTAATGATAGCTACAAAGGATTTAAGGTCATGAATGAACCTCAAGCCACCACTTATGACCTCTCTTTGAGATATTTGAGCTTTGAGAAGGGTTATGGGATCATTAAAATGTTTTTAGTAATTGAAATGGGTCATGGGGCCTTAGACAAGGTTGAGATAGGAAAATAATGCCTTAGAACATAAAGGTATATATGTTAAGCATATAAAAACAAGAACATCACCTTGATCCATCACACATGATCTTTTGAGGATATCCTTATATTTCAAGTGGTTATATGGGAGAAAGGAAGATCAAAGAATTAACAACCTATTAATGGTATAATTGTATTCAAATGGGGATATATGCACCATTATGAGGATTTTAGCATTAGGTATTGGTCTAAGGAAACTATTTATTTTAGAGGGAGAAAAATTATAGATTTGGCTATTATGGAAGTAAAGGATGGTATTATGTGAAATACACTTTTTAAATGAACTTCATGAGTTACATATCATGCATATGATATGTAACTCATTGCACACATGATATATAAATCATTAATGATGCACAATATGGCTTAGGTCATCAATGAGTTACATATTTCAACTCTCAAGGTTTTGTGATTAGTGTATTGTTAAAGATTATTTTCGAGATCTATCCATTGGAGGTTATTGTGAGCACATTCTGAGCGAGGACTACTGTTGCTATCTTATTTTTAACCAGGTGAACCTGGAATGTTAATATTTATGTAGGGTCATGTAAACCTCCTATTCTCAAGGGTTGGACCAACCAAATCCTATTGTACTTTGACTGTCCAATTCCATTTATTTTGATAAAAAAATCATATTTGGACATGTCCAAATATTTCCTCCACCTTATTATTCATCTTTTCCACTTGTTTTACATTTCAAAGATTGTAATATATGTATAAAGTGAACTGTAAATTTTCTTGGGTCCTCTCACAAAGATGAGGGACCCTTTAGATGCAATGCATTTAAAAAAAAACATATTCTTGTTGTAGAATTCAACAATGCATATGCATTTATTAAACATAGGAATGAGAAATCCCAATGCAGCCAATTAGGATACCACGAAGGCTAGGAGAAAAAAAATCATATGTTTTTTGGTTCTCTAAAACTCTTATGTGTTTTGGTTCTCCAAAATGCATACATGTTTTAGAGAAACAAAAAAATACATATTTTAAATAAATAAAACATGTATGCCTTTATTAAATTGTGTTTTATTCCCCAATTCAATCCCCTAACATCCTATTAAAACCCCATATCCAACTCCCTAACTCCCTCATAACCCCTAACATCCCATCT
>LPNX011202328.1:40085-68817 GCA_001517045.1 Pseudotsuga menziesii | reverse complement strand
CAAGATGTGCATGAGCTGACGAATCTGTTCCATACCCTGCGCACCAAGTTGGGTATCAAAGATTCAGAGAAACATTTGGTGCTGAAGTACCGCAGTTTTCTGCACAGACACATTAAGGAGGAAATGGAGTTCATCGACATCTCCTCGCTCGGTACGGCATATCGGTATGCTGCCAAAATTGAGCAAAAATTCAAACAGAAAAAGTGAGACTTTGGATCTGCAAATCAGAAGCAAGGGAAAGGTGCCCGCAAACCACAGAACCAAGGACACATCCAAGGCATGGCGACTCAAGAAAACTTTCCAAATCCGCAAGCAAAGAGTAACACTGCAAAGCCGAAGAAGGAAGCGGAAAAGTGGTGCGAGTTCCATAAGAGCCCCACTCACAACACAAGTGAGTGTCGGGCTAAGTAGTCACTAGTGGCTGAGATAAAGGCTTCTGAATCAGATGCATACTCTGACACTGAATCTTAACCTAAGAAGGGGAATGACAGAGGGAAGAATATTATCAATGCAGAGCCCAATGCCACCGTTGCCACCACGAAGATCCAAAAGGAAGAACCAAAAGATTCAGAGGAGGAGGAGTGTCTTTTCCACTCCCAAATATGGGTAAAGGGTTCCCCGCTACAGTTCATCGGCGACAGTGGGAGCCAAAAGAACCTAATTTCAGTAGAGGTCATGAAGTGTTTGGGTTTTCCGACCACAACACACTCGTAGCTGTACACCATCGGGTGGCTTCATTAAGGAAGAGATCTTCGCATGAGCCAGCAGTGTCGCCTTCCCTATAGCATCAAGCCCTTCACCGATGAGGTATTATGTGATATTGCTCCTCTTGATATTTGTGATGTATTATTAGGTCAACCATACTTATGGAAGCGACATGTTGTGTATGAGTCCCGGCCTCGCGCTATTATTATTACGTTGGGAAATAATTTGTATAGGATACCAGAGGTACCACCCCCTACCGCTATCTCTTTGGTTACTGCAAAACAATGCAGTAAGCTCATTTCCAAAACCGGGAAGTACATCAGATCCTGCACTGCCTGTGCCATTTCCAAACCATCCATCAAGAAGCAAGGCCTCTATACTCCGTTGCCTACCCCTAGTTGACATTGGGAATCCATCTCCATGGATTACATGTCAGGCCTTCCTTGTACTAAGCATGGAAATGACTGTGTGTTTGTGGTCATTGACAGATTCTCAAATATGGCCATAATGGCGGCTTGCAAGAAGAATATCACAGCAGAAGCCACTGCGAAACTCTTCTTTGAACGAGTGTGGGTACACTTTGGTATCCCACAGTCTATCATCTCAAACCAGGACAGTAGGTTCCTTAGTACATTCTGGTCTAGCCTATGGTCAATGCTAGACACCAAGCTCACAAAGTCCATAGCTTTCCATCCCCAGACTGATGGCCAGATAAAGGTCATCAACAGGATGATAGTACACATTTTGCGCATGTACAACTCAAAGCATCCACGCACATGGGATGAGAGCCTCCCCTATGTACAACACAGCTATAACCGGGCCCTCCACAACTCAACCAACCACATCCCATTTCAGGTGGGATTGGGATTCCAACCACTATGTCCCATTGACGTAGCCATGCCATTTGCAACTACTCAGGCTGATTCAGTTCATATCTAGTCTGAAGTTTCCAAGGAAAACAGCTTCATTAAGCGCATTCAGCACATTCTCCAACAAGTTCATGTTATATTGGAAATATCCAATGCTAAGTACAAGCAGCGACATGATTAGCATCGGGTGCAACACAATTTCCAGGTGGGCGATAAAGTGTGGCTACATTTACAGAAGAAGCACCTCGCTAGACCCCACCGCAAGCTTCACCCACTCTGATATGCGACATACACCATCACCAAGGCTATCGGGGACAATGCCTTCAAGCTCAGTATTCCACCATTCCTTGGTCTGCACCCAGTGTTCAATGTGGACTGCCTTCGGCCCTACTTTCCACCTCTACTGGACGCATCAGACGTGGCAGAACAACTCACACCAACAGAGTTAAACCCTGACTGCATGGAACAAGCCACAACTGATCAGATTATGGACACACAAATCAAGAACACTCACCAGCAGAAGATCCAGCTATATCGAGTTGTCAAAGTAGGCCAACTCCTTCACCAAGGAAACTGGCTCACCGGGGACCAAGTTCAACAGAAGTTTCCTCATCTCATGGAGGAACTCCACGTAATGGGGACCATTGCTTCCTAAGGGGGGAGGAATGATCTAGGAGGATATTGGTGGCCACCCACCTATTCCTCTTGGACCCCCACCACTGTTTCTTTTAGTTTTCCAGTTTCCTTAATTGTAGCACAATTTACTATTTTTGGCAGTTTTCAGGTCCTAAACTTTCGAAGCCATTTTGAGGCCCTAAACGACGTTTTTTTGGCATCGAATGGTCGGGAAAATATGAGTCCATTTTGGACTCAATAATTGTTATTTATAGATGTAGTCCTTAAATAGATCTTTCTAATGATGTATCATGCACGTCAAACGGAGGTAGTATGCTAAAGTTACGACCCCGGGAAATTGATGTACCAAGTTACCCAACGGGGCCCACATTAAGGCATTTCACCTCCTAGGGTTAGGTTTTTGGATGTGTAGGGTTTCAATTGTTTCTTAATAATATATACGCCTTAGATCCTCATTGTAACACAGAGTTCAGAGGTATGTAGCCGCCACATCTCTTCTTAGAGATAAGCTACCAGCACTCTAGCTAGTTTATTTCCATTCTGTATGTAAACAAGTTTCAATTATTGATTAATGAAATGAAGTGTTATTTTCGCTGCATATTTTTTCTATGGTTATTTGTGTATTTTATTGCATTCCTACAAAAATCCGGATCATCAAGTCATCTTCATCTAGATCTGGATCATCACTTGATCTGTATCATCAACACTGGATCTAGATCATCACTCGATCTGGATCATCTCTGCTGGATCAACATCACTGGATCTGGATCATCACTGCTAGATCATCATCAATGGATCTGGATCATCACTCGATCTGGATCATCACTGGTGCTATCTCATGATTCTTCTCGTCACAGAAAGTTCTATAGAGCCAGCCCTTTTTCATGCTGTTTGTAGGCCTAGCCTCCATGTAGGTCTTCTTCAACGCTTATATCTGACCCTAAGTCAGAATGGCCTACCCAGCACTTACATCTGGCCTTGACTCGTTAGAAAGGCATGCCCAACACTCACATCTAACCATGAGAGGAACACATCCACCATCATGTCAGAATGGCCCAGCCCTCACATCTGACCATGGAAGGAACTTAATCCTCTCACCATGTCAGAATCACTTAATCCTCTCACCATGTCAGAATGGCACAACCCTTACATATGACCTTGACTCGTCAGAAAGGTTGTTAGTCCCAGACTGAGGGTTCCTAGTAACTGACCAGGTGTCTCCATTCAGAGAATGGAAACAACCCTTATATCTGATCAAGTGGGAACATATCCCTTAATCACATCAGAATGGCCCTGCACTTATGTCTGATCATGTGAGACTACATCCCACAGTCATATCAGAATGGCCCTAAGTCCTAGACTGAGTATTCCTGGTAACTGACCAGGTACCTCCATTCAAAGAATGGAAACAACCCTTATATTTTATCATGTAGGAACCAATCCTACAGTCATATCAAAATGGCTCAGCACTCATATCTGACATGGAAGGAACCAATTCTCTCACCATGATAGAATGGCTCATCCCTTACATCTAACCATGGAAGGAACTTAATCCCCTCACCATGTCAGAATGGCTCATGGACTCATCACTTCCCCTTGGAGGGAACCTCGATCTGGAGAACACCAAGCTTCTCCCTGAAGTACTCAAACTTCATTCTGGCCAATGGCTTCATCAACACATCAACTATCTGTTTGTCCATCGTAACATACTGGATCTTCACTGCTCCTATATGCACCATATCCCTGATATAGTGATACTTGATCTTGATCTGCCTCGACTTGTCATGGAACACTGGGTTCTCCATCAACTTCACACAACTCTGGTTGTCGTAGTATGTACAAGTAGCATCTAACTGGAGATCAAATAAATCAGACAGTATCTTCCTCAGCCATACTACCTCACAACTGGTTGAACAAGCTACGACATACTCTGCTTCAGCTGTACTCAGTGCCACACAGGATTTCTTCCTGCTAAACCAAGAGATCACACCTGATCCCATACTGAAGCAACACCCTAAAGTGCTCTTCCTATTGATGGCACTGCCTTCCCAATCTAAGTCAACATAACCGTCCAGGTTAACCTTCTGATTCGTCTCATACTTGAGCCCATAATCAACTGTACCCTTTAGGTACCTCAGAATATGCTTTGCACCAATCAAGTGAACATGTCTCGGATCTGTCAGGAACTAGCTCAAGGTGTTCACAGCAAAGCAAATATTTGGTCTCGTGTTCGTCAGGTACATTAAGGACCCAATCATCTGATGATACATCGTAGCATCAACCACTTCTGATGAATCATCAATCAATAGCTTCAGTTTTGATGCCATAAGTGTGGTCATGGCCTTGCAGTCCATCATCCCAAATCTCTTCAGGATCTCTACTATGTATTTCCCTTGCCCCAGGGAAATTCCATATGCATTCTGTCACACCTCCATGCCTATAAAATAATGCATCATACCCAAGTCCTTCATTTTGAACTCGGCAGCAAGCTTCCTCTTCGTATCAGCAATCAACCCATCCATACCTGTTACAAACAGATCATCTACATACAATAGGAGCATCACTGGGTTGCCATCTTCAACCTTGTAGTAAAGGTTGGAATCTGCTTTACTCTTAGTAAAGGCCAAACTAGATAGAAAGCTTTCAATTCTGTCGTACCATGTCCTGGGTGCCTATTTTAAACCGTACAGGGCTTTGTTCAATCTACACACATGAGACTCCCTGTCATGTGTCTCAAAACCGAGTGGTTGCTCCACATATACTTCCTCTTCCACTACACCATTCAAGAAAGCAGTCTTGACATCCATTTGGTGTATCTTCAATTTCATTACTGTAGCCAGAGCAAGTACTAATCTCATGGAATTTTATCTGGCTACAAATGCAAAAGTTTCTTCATAATCTATTCCTTCTTTCTAGGAGAAGCCATGAGCCACAAATCTTGCTTTATATTTTTATATGCTGTCGTTTGCAGCATGCTTGATCTTGTAGATCCATTTGGAGGTTACAACAGAATTCCCTTCTGGTCTTGGTACAACATCCCAAACATCATTCTTCATGATCGATTGATACTCTTCGATCATAGCATCCTTCCATTCTTTCCTTTCTGCTGCTTCTTCATAGTTGGAAGGTTCTTTATCAATGAAATCACATAATAAGGCTACATACCCTGAGCAGGATCTGGTCCTCTTTCTTTCTCTGTGATTCTCTTCTGGAGCCCCATATCTTTATGAACCTTGGATAGCTTCTCGTACCCAAGCAAGTTTCCTCTTATGAGGATTCCTCTCCTGAGGTGGATCTACATGTTCTTGAGATTCCTCTAATTCTTGATCTTCTACGTGACTTTCTTCATTCATGGTTGTGTCATGAATTTTGGGTGCTTTTGTTTCTTTAGGTTCTTCAGCAGGCCTCTTTCTGGATTTGTTGTAAGCTGAGTCTTCGTCAAATGTTACATCCCTACTGATGTTGATCTTCTTGAATCTTGGGAAGTATATTCTATAATCCTTCGAGATTTCAGAGTATCCCACAAATATACCCTTATTTCCTGAAGGATATAACTTTGTCCTCTTTTCTTTTGGAATGTGTATGTACACTGGACAGCTGAATATTCTGAGATAGCTGACTTCTGTTTTCTTGCCAGAAAATACTTCTTCATGTGTCTTGTTCTCGACTACTCTGTGTGGAGTATGGTTCTGTACATACACCGTTGTTCTAGCAACTTCTGCCCATAGATGCATGGGAAGATATTGATCATGAAGCATAGCCCTTTCAACTTCCATGATCGTTCTATTCTTCCTTTCTGCAACTCCATTCTGTTGTGGATTATATGGAGTGGTTAACTCCCTCTTAATCCATGAATCTTTGCATAACTCTTTGACTTCATTTGATGTGAATTATCTACCATTATCTGATCGAAACGTCTTGATCTTCTTTTCAGTGTGGTTCTCAATCAAGGATTTGAATTCCTTGAACTTGCTGAATACTTCATCTTTGTTCTTCATGAAGTAAATCCATGTCTTCCTAGAAAAATCATCAATAAAATAAACATAGTATACATACCCGCTTAATGAACTTGATGACATTGGACCACATACATCGGAGTGAATGAATTCCAAGATTCATTTTTGCTCTCGCTACTTGGAAATGTCTTCTTTATGTTCTTTTATTCTGCACATCCTTTGCATACTCCATCATGTTTTGTCTGAATTTCTGGAAGACCTTCAATAGCTTTGCTTGCAAGTGGTAGTGCTTTGTAGTGCACATGTGCAAGCCTTATGTGCCAAAGTTCACTTGGCTCTACTGTGTCATGGACCAAACCTTGTTCTGAACGGCCCTTCAATTTGTATAGGCCTCCCTCTTGTTCCCCAATTACTACTGTGTCATCACTTGAAGAATCATCACTTTCTTGCTTGTTTCTCTTTGTGGAAGGTTCATCATCTTCTGCAGCATGACCATGATGTCTTCTCTTGTTGTTTTTCTTCTTGTGAAATTTTCTTTTGTTTCTAGGACAATATTTGGCATAGTGTCCTATTTCATCACAAGTATAACATCTAAGTTGAGTTTTCTTGGAGGAAGAGTGCTTACCTTTAGAACGATGATGATGGTCCCTTCTGTTTTTCTTGGATTGAACTATGAGAGCTTGATCTTCACTTCCCATCTTTTCTTCTCGAGTTGCTATCCGAGCTTCTTCTTGTGAGCATTCTTCCCATAGTCTGCTTAACTTGACCAACTTCTTTCTGGAACAGATCCCTTGAATGAAAGAGTCCCATGTCCTAGGGAGACCATTCAAGGTGGTCATTACAATCCTTGCATTCTCCACTTCTTCATCCACTACTTCATGTTGTTCTTTAATCTGGGAGACCCTTGTGAAGTATGACTGTATGGTCTCCGCATTCTGAATCTTCACATTCTTCAACTAGTTCCTCAAGGTCATTTTCCAGTTTATGTTCTTTCCTTCAAACAGTTTGGTTAGGGCATCAAACATAGCTTTAGGTGTCTTTAGAGAGGACACCTGTGGTATGAGGTGATCCTTGATTGAATTAGCAATAATCCTTTTAGCCATAACCAACTTCTTCTTGTGTAAGGACTTAGCCTCATCTCCCTCTAGAACTGCAACCTCCTCATTGATGTAGGAGTCCAACTCATTTTCTTTCAGGACCAGGGAGATCCTATACTTCCAAGCTCAGAAGTTATCAGCTCCCTCAAGCTTTTCATCAATCTTGGTATGGTGAGACATATTAACTGAGAACCTCAAATGGAAATACAAAATATTTATATCTTACCAGGTCAACATGTCAGAACTGGATTTGAAGCTAAATTTATTCAGTCCTGGTTCAGGAGCAGATTAGGGTTTGACTTTCCCGGAGTTCTATCCAACCAAATGATTTGATCTTGATTTCTAAACTTCGATTTTGAAGAGGATATCAATCCAGGCCTGGGCTCACTCAAAAATTCCACTTCTGTGGAAAGCCTTAATTTTCGGCAGCAGTGTCGGGTCAAAAACTAAAAATGCTCAGAATCAGATCCTGCTTTAACAGAAAGATGCGCCCTAGGGAGGAGAGTCAATCCAACCTTCTTTTGCTGAAAATCTATGGAGAGAGATCCAAAAAGTAGGAAGCTCTAGTTTCCACAGTTGCATAATGTCTTCTTCTCAAGTTAGCTCTGATACCATGTTAGAATTTTATCATTCAAGCTAGCATTATGTTAGGATCTTTAACTGAGAGAATAACAAGTACATCAATTAAACATAAGAGACAATCAACATAATTTTTTTCCTCGGGGAAACCATAAATGGAGAAAAACCCACAACTTCCTCAGAGATAGAATCAGCACCAAAAGTAAGACACCAAAACAATAATATGATCTCCCGACAGCAGTAGTCTCTTTCTTTCTAGCCCTGGCAACTTCTTCTCCCTCAACTATGCGCTACAACTGAGTGTGAGTGAGTGTGTGATAAATAGAGAGGCTCAATCTCTATTTATATTAATTACCAACTTGACAATAACTCACTAGGGCCGACTTCACCAAGAGAGTATAATAACCCTAGGGCCTCGGAACTGCGGGGACTTTAACCCTTGATCAATAGGAGGGTTACCCACAATGACTTGACATGACTTGTTTACATTATAGAAACTCCCAATCGGAACATCGGGGCATGACATGACTCAATTACATTACAAACACATCCCGAAATAAACATAGGGGAAAAATACCTAAGATATACAAGTGAATACATTCTAAAGTTACAATTACATCAACACTGAGCATTTATCAGTTTATAGGCTTCAAAGTCTAGGGGCGCAAGATATCATAAAATACATTTAAGGTTCCATTTTAGACAATTGCAATGTATCCAAGTAAAATCTTTCATTTTTTTAGTCCAAAAATCAACTCTAATGAATTCGTAGCTTCTCAAAAGCCCAGTTCCTAATTCCTTGATATCCTTCATATTAGCTATCCTCATATCTTTCCCCTTTTTTGTGATTAAAAACATGACTGATTCTGCGGTGCCACAAACACCTTAAAATGTGTAGGAAGAAAGTTGCTTCGTCTTAGTTGACCTCTTCTACAACCCTTTCAAGCTAGTCAGGCCTTTTCTAACACCTCTTCAACTCGTTTACCGGATTTTATAGACGGATGGGTCAAGGTTGGTACTCCTCATACCAAAATATCAACCAAAAAATTGATATGACTAGCCCTCAGGAAACTTCAAAATGTTCAAGGGAAATCACCCAAAATGGCTAGATTTTGGGAGTCCCATTTGGCCCAACATTAGTCCTTGATGTTTTCCTATTTCTTCAATTCGTTCAATAATGCACTAGTCATTATGATAGTGCAAAGGTAGTCATCAAGTCCAATGATGGAAAAATCCTCTTCGATATTTCTGTTAAATCAACCGCAAACATGTTGAGAACTACAAATGATGGGACTCAATTTTCCTTGAAAAAAAAATTGAATATAATGCAAAGCAAGATACCTCTCAGAGAGAGAATATACAAAGACGTCTGGTATATGTACCAAATGAGAATGCGGATCATCTTGAGCCTTGGTTACGAGCGAAGTTGTCACCATGGAACCAACAAACTCTCTTTGTCTTTTCCATCATATTGGGTAAAGATTATGATGAGAAGCTTGATGAAGGAAAGACAACTTGGCTTAACAGATATAATAATGATAACCTTCCCAATCTAAATTATGCAAAATCCCTTGAAGTAGGGATCATAAACCAGTGAGCAGCGTTTGAAGAAACTAAGGTTTTAAGAAAATGAGATGCTTTTGCACATTTACATACTTCTTTCAATTTTCCAAGATGGTGTTTTATTTTTTCCATGGAAGTGGTCTACTATTAATGTTTAGTTGCTTTCTTATATTCTTATTTCAATTTTTTTTTGACATCACATATTAGAGCCACAAATTCCACATGTTTTTTATATTTATATTATATTTCATGTTTGATTTTTTATATTTTAGATGATGATTTGTTAAAATTTGTGAATGTTGCAAGCCTTCAATAAGGGGTATATAATTAACTATATACATGTATAAAGATCATCTAACACTTTGCCTATGTCATCTTGAGTTGTGTAAAAAACATTGAAGGTACAACAATATGCTTTAATTACAACAAGTATGGAAAATAATAAAATGTGTAGCTTGATACTTTGATAAATTGTGTAACTTGATACTTTTGAAATCTTGGCTGATTAAATATTTTGGTGCTCCTGCAATGGTGCTTTTGGGAGAAACCCTAGTTCTTGGTGTAGCCTGTGTTGTGTGTTTCTATGGTGGCTAAGGTTTGGCTATTGGACCAGGCAGGTAGTTAGGTGCAGGGTTTTGGGGAGGTCACCTTTACTCTTGTGGTGCGGTCAGGATTTTCCCTTGATTTTATTGGTCATTGTTTCCTTGACTTTTATGTTTCTTGGTCCTCCTAGAGTTTAGTCGGGCTTTTTTCCTGGCCTAGTACCAACCAAGATAAACAAGTGGGAATTTTTTATATTTTCTTTAAAAGGGGTTTGTCTTTTTGTTTGTTTCTTTGGACGGGGTGTTTTGGGGTGGGGTGTTGGGATGACGGACCTTGTCATGTTGGTCTTGAATTCTGACCTTGGTAGTAAACCTGCAGGCCAGGACCGTGAGGCCTTAATATTTCTTTGCTCTGCATGCGAGACTAGTGCAAGAGCCGATTGCCATACACCTTATCAGTTATTTGTATCTTCCCCACTGACGTTTTCTAACATGAAAGCAGCTTCTCATTGTGTTGGGTCAAAATAGGTGGATGAGGTTCCTTTCTCCATAGCTAGGATTCCTCAGGGTGGTGGGAAACTGAAACCTAAGGGCCTACTACACTTTGAAAAAGTAAAAGAGGTCGTTTCGTCTGCATGTTGGGTCCGGATGTCACCTGTGATATGGTGGCTAATTTGTCGGAGAGGGCCTTGGTAGGGAAATTTGAGTATCTATGTATGTCGGGGTCAGAAATCATAGACTGAGTCAGAGATAAATGGCATCCTCTGGTGAAAATTATACCCCAGGTGATGACCCTTGTTGACGGGTGGGTGTTTTTTCACTTCATATCTGTCGAGGACCGATTGGCTATCGAGAAGAGATACTGTGTAATTGGCCGGGGATATTTGGTCCTGGAGCGATGGAAGTTGGATTTAAATCCATGGAAGTCTACTCTCCTGAGACATCACTTGTGGGTTATTTTACCAAACCTACCTTTGTTTTGATGGACTGTTAAAGGATTTATGGGAATCACAAATTCCGTGGGATTGTTCATCATGGTGGATCCCTCCTCTCTGACGAGGGAAGATTGGATCGCTTCTTAGGTGTTGGTCGATATGGAATATGCAGGTGGTTTCCTAGTTGAAGTGGAGGTTGTTTGGGAGGGGGGGTATTTTATCCAATAGTTGGATTACTTTCATGTACCCCTCCGCTGCCTGAAGTGTAAGAAACCAGGTCATTGTAAGGCTATGTGTTCAGTGGCTTTCAATCAGGTCATGACCTCCCCCTCATCAACTACTATTACAGACATGATTGTGGATGTCGTCTCAGAGGTGCATTTTCCCATCCCTTTGGATTATGATTATGCAAAGACTTTTATGGGTAAGTTTTTGGACCTTCTCGCTTATGTTATAAAATTCATGTCGATGGATGGATTATGCAACTTAGTTACCAATCTAATGTTGTCATCATCATTTGCAGGTCTTGGGGAAGATTTAGTTCAATCTAGTTTAGGGTCGGGGGAACGTGTTCCTTGCCTTGCTAATTTGATTTCTCCCATGTCGGTTTCTGTCCCTGGTTCACTCTTGGAGCCTGATTTTCCTGTAAAGGGGTTGGGACTTGTTTTGGGTACTTCCTTGAAGCCGGAGGTTATTTCTCCTCTTAACCCTCTTGACTCCTCCCTACTGAACATTTGTGTCACTTCCACTCCCTTGCAGGATTCACCTTCATTCTCTTGAGGGATTAAGGATCCCCTTGATACATTTTCCTTGAAGGGAGATATTTTGGGGGCTCTACCTATCTTGTCCATTCGTAACCCAAATGTGTCAATCTGCAAGGGCCATCGGATTAAAAAATCTTTGTCGGGTGGGGTTTCGGATGTATTGGTTGTTTCAAAAGGGGTGTGGAGGAACCCTAAAGTGTCATCATTATTTGACCAAGTTTTACCTTGTCTTGAGAAGAATATTGGTTTTTCTACTATTGTGGCTCTTAGAGATTCATCCCTTGGCCTGTTTCCCTCATGATCATTACCTATTTCAATATCAGGGGCTTTGGTAACGGCCTAAAAGGTGCTGCCCTAAAACACTTGATGGATAAGGTCCATCTGAGGATTGTTCTTTTACAATAAATTATGATTTCATCTTATGATGCTTGTTTTTATTTCCTTAAGATCAAACCTACCTCGCTCGTTTGTGTGTTCGATGCTACATGACTCTCTGGGGGAACGTTGGTTGCTTGGAACCTGTTGGTGGTGAATTTGAAGGCTTTCATAACCTGTGCTAGTATTTTGGTTGAGGGGAAGATGTTAGGGTTTGAGCATACCATCTGCTTGATTAACGTTTATGCCCCTTACCAGAACTGTAAGGATTTCTGGGATGCTATGGTCATGGATGGCTTATTGGATGACCCTTATCTGATCCCAGCGGGGGATTTTAATTGCACCCTTCACTTGGGGGATGTTTGGGGTAGAGGTAACTTGTGTGATCCACTAGCAGATTATTTTATGGACTTATTCGATTCTGTGAGGCTATTGAATGTTATGCCCTCATCCCTGGTTCCCACATGGACCAATGGGCGGTGTGGTGTGGGGGGTGTGGCAAAAAGACTTGATCATTTCCTGATGGTGGAGACCCTGTCAGAGAGTGTATACAACTATAGATCTTGGTCTATTGCATCGGGTGTCTCAGATCATAAAGTTATTTGGCCATAGTTAGAATTTGACAGAGAGAAGAACCACTTTCCTTTTAAATTCAACCCTATTTGGTTGGAAGATCCAAACTTTTGTTCCTTCCTTCGTGATTTTCAGGAAAAATGAGGACACCAGACCGGGGAAACTAAAATCAATAAGATGGTTTCTACTCTACATAACCTAAAGGTGGTTGTCCGAAAGTGGGAATGGGATAAAAAAGCTAGCAATTTGATGAAACTGAATAGGATAGAAGCCGAAATCCAACATTTGTCGATGGGTAGGAGTGATGGTTTTTTCTCTCTAGTCAATAAGCATCCTTTCATCAAGTTGGAAGGACAAAAGAGGGCCTTACTGTGTACCAGGGAGGAGACGTTGAGACATAGGAGCCATGCTGTTCAGATGGCCGCGGACAATAATAACACAAAGTATTTCCACCATTTTGCTTCAGCCCGTAAGGTTAATAATACGGTGTGGGATATGAAAAACTCACAGGGTGATCTGATTTTGGGTAATAGTGGGCTTAAAGGTTTGGCCATTGAACACTTTGAGGGCATCTTTTCAAATCCTACTAATCCTGACCTACTCCGCCAACTCAATGTCATTAAACATTATCCGCGTTTCTTCGAAGATGCAGACTGTGATGTGATTGGTGCTGCTATATCTTTGGAGGAGATAAGACTTACCTTAAACTATTTGGTGAAGGACAAAATTCCAGGCCCAGATGGGTGGACGTCAAGTTCTATTTACATTTTTTGATGTGCTGGGACTTGATCTAACAACATCTATCGATGAAACTCTTCTTATTAGTTTTATTCCTGGGCCATTAAATGCTACTTATATCACTTTGATCCTAAAGAAGGATAAGCCATATTCCTTTCATGATTATCGGTCAATATCACTATGCAATCTTCTATACAAGATTATCTCAAAAATTATAGCCAGTTGGATGAAGCCTTTTCTAGACAGGTCCATTTCTAAAAATCAATTTGGTTTCCTGCCAAATTGACACTTATAGGAGGCAGTTGGAATTACAAAGGAATGCCTCCACTCATTGAAACTTACAAAGAAGAAGGATTTGATCCTAAAGCTAGATCTGGTCAAAGCCTATGATCGGCTTGATTGGTCTTTCCTTAGACTTATTCTTATATAGGCATGTTTGTCCTATGCTTTTTGATCCTGGATTATGGGATGTGTTACAACTGTTCAATATGGGATTTTGATTAATGGCTCACTTTCGGATTAGTTCCCCAGCAACAGGGGTATCAGGCAGGGATGCCCTTTGTTGCCATACCTCTTCAGCTTGGTAATTGAAGGTCTTGGTTTGCTTCTAAGGAACGCTAAAGAAGCCAAGGTCATCGATGGGGTAAACTTTGTAAGGATTGTGAATCTTACCCATTTAATCTTTGTTAATGATGTCTTATTGTTTGGTAAAGGCTCTGTGGCTAAGTGGCAGGCCTTTCACTTACTCATTTCTTTGTTCTACGATTCTTCGAGACTAGAAGTTAGTCCTAATAAATCCTGATTTGTTTTCACCAATATGGAGGTAGATGAGTGTAATGCGGTGAAGGTTGTTATGGACTTTCAAATGGTCGATTATATTTTTGGTTTTAAATATTTGGGTTTTATGCTCAAGCCGGCTGGTTACACGTTGAAGGATTGGGCTAGCTCATAAAGAAGATTGCATGGAAAATTGGGGGATGGTCGAGCCGATATCTCTCTTTGGGAGGTAGACTTATTCTAATTAAATCTATATTGCAGGGAATCCCGGTCTTTTGGTTCTCATTATATCTGTTGTCTATTTCTATCATTGTTTCTCTCAGGAAATTACTATTCCAATTCTTATGGGATGGTAAGGCGAGTGGTGGGAAGTATCATCTTTGTGCGTGGGAGATTCTCTCTCAGCCCTTTTCTTTCGATGGATGGGGAATCAAGTGCTTATCTAGCTTCAACATGGCCCTCTGTGCTACCTCATTCTGGCATGGGATTTTTAATTATGTCTTGTGGGGTAAAGTCTTAAGAGAAAAGTATTTGAAAATGAAATCTTTGGAGTTATGGTTCAGAAATGCCACAGTTGAAGGGGGGCGCTCTTCTTATATCTCATGTAGTTTCTTAGCTAGTTATCCGTTGATAAATTAGGCTTTTTAATGGGTTGTGGGGAGGGGCATACTGATAAACATTGGGATTGATCCGATAATAGGGGTGGAGGGAGAATATAAAATGTGGGAAAATCTTCTTGTTGCTCTCCATAATAAAAATTTGGTGGTTTTACAGCAATTTTGGAAAGTAGATACATTGGGTTGTCACCATTGGGTCAGTGCTCAAGAGTTAAATCTGACTGGTGACTTAGGGGGCGAATGGACCAACTATATTTCCAATTTCAAACTTGCAAGGATTTCTCTATCGGCGGACCCCGATCAACTGGTTTGGGGGAGGAATAAGGATAAGGGATAGGTAATAGCAAAGTTGGCATATGACATGATAGTAGAATCTTCCAAGAGGATAGTAGCAAATGGATGGAATTCTTAGGTATGGAAGGCACTCTGTCCTCTGAAAATCAAGATTTTTCTTGGCTTTGTCTTAATAACTGGGTGCTTACCTAGGACGTACTCCTTCATAGAGGTTTTATAGGACTAAATCGATGTGCTTTGTGTGGTTCAGAGGCGGAAACAACAAACCATCTATTTGGAGGGTGTCCTTATTTCAGGCGATTTTAGGAGGAGCTGGGGAGGTATTTTCAGGAGGAGTTTTGTTGGGTCAAAGAGCTTCTGGTGGACAATATTACTATTTGGTTTACTTTTGTGATACATCACCGAAATCTTCCCCTATTCATGATGTGGGATTGCTAGAAAGAGAGTAATAAGGCTATATTTGAGGATGATTTATGTAGTCCCTCGGTGGCGGTTTCACGTATAATTGGAGACTATTGGGCTTGGAACCCTCTTCAAGTTAGAAAGCCTCTCATTATTATTCAACCCCATTTTCTGTCGAATATCCCGAGGGGATTTTTTGATGGAGCTGAGCAGCACGGCATCTGTGGCGTGAGTTTCATGATTTACTTAAATGCACAGGTGACTATCAAAGGGTGGATGAAGGGGGGTAGGGGAACTAATAACATGGCAGAACTTTTGGCCTTACGGGCTCTGCTTGTTGTCATAAAGGTTCTCAAGGTGGAAAACGTCAATATTATTAGTGATTCCCAAATCATCATTGATTGGGCGAAGGGTGACTCTACCTTACATTCCCTTCTTCTTAGTCATTGGGCTTCAAAGGTGGGTCAGTTGATCACTTCCTTCAGGGATATCTCCTTCACGCATGTCTATCGTGAGTATAACATTGAGGCAAACCTCCTATCAAAATTGGGTATCGGGGAGATGGATTTCTACATTCATTACGAGACTTGGAAGGACACACAGTTAACATTGGAGGAGTCCTTATCTTTTTTAATAAGGTTTGCCACTTCTCTGTTTATGTGGCTTGTCGGCTCTGCGAGTGGGGACAAGATTTTGTTTTCTTGGGTTGTATCAGTCTGAGTACGGGTTTTTTGTGGAGTTGGGGATATTAGCATTTTGTACTATATTTTCGGTTTTATCAGCACTAGTTTTTTGATGTAATACTATACTAACAGGTTTAAGCTTTTAAATTTGAAAGTTAAACTTTTTTGCTTGGAAAAAAAATGTGATGTAATGCATCTCTCAACTTGCAACATATGCAAGGTGTAAAAAATACACAATGTCTATTTTTGTAATTCTAAGTTTATGAATATTATCAATACATTCCACGATGTCTATCATTTTTAATTCTAATTATACCACACATAAGATATCCAAAATAATAAAATAAAAAGACTTAAAAAGCCTTAAATAAAATATCATCATTCACAATCAAACAAGAAATGATGCAATCTTGAACTAATTTTATTTTTACCAATTTTAAGGCATTCCACAATGTATATAATATATATAAAACAAACAGATCTATAAATCCTAATGAAAATATTTTTGAATGCAAGTGATCATACGAAATAAAAATAAAAATAATTAATCTTAACAATTAAACGAAATTGCTATAGGTTTTTAAAGGTTTGAAAATATAATATATTAAATTAAATATTATAAATATTAAAAAAAAAAAATTTAAATTTCTAAAACATTTTTTTAATATTTGATTGAATAATAGTTATGATGTTACAATATTTATCTGGTTTAAATACTATTTGTAAGATATAAATAACTAATTTTAAAATAATAAAAACTACAAAATTGACACCTATACTTCCCTATACCTTTGGCTTACGTTGTTTTTAGATGAGTATTAATTGAAGGCTTACGTAGGCATCATGCATAAGGTTAACCATCGTGAGTGATGTTGAAGTGAAGATTGCAATGCTAAAAAGGCTGCCAGACGTTTAAAGGAAATGTAAAAGCAAAGTAAATATCACAATTTTAAGAAATTAAAAGTTTTTAAAACTTTAAAAATAAATAAAATTTGTAGTTTTTTTTCATTTGAGAGAAAAAATTATTTATTTTCTTTATAAGTAATAAAAGTAATTTAATGTTATTATTAATTTGAGATTAATTTATTTAATTAAAAACTTCAAAATATTTTGTATGTAATTTATTTTTTTAAAGTAACCCCCAGGACATTTTTGTTTGCTAAATTGTTGAACCTATGCAATTAGGATTTGCTTTGTTTTAATAAGTGATGGCTCGTTAATCTAAGTTTTATATAAGCTTTTAAATTATCATTAAATAACATTATATTTTGGTTTGTTAAATTGCTTATATTGTTGTTGTTTTTATAATAAGTAATAGCTTATTATTATAAGTTTTATATTGTTAAATTTCAGAGACACATTACATAATCACACAATGAATAACATCATTCATAACACCAAAATTTCATATGGTAAAACCCCAAAAGGGGAAACATCCACACAAGCAAAGTATTGAAGATCATTAATGAAGAAGGAGAGATTACAAAACGGTCTCACCCTCACAGACATGTCTCTACTTTACATATCCCAACCATGCACTCTATACTTCATGAAATTAGTTACGTGAGTAAATCGTTGTCGGTTATGCCTGTTATGAGAAACTTTCCATAAACATCTGCAATGAGAAACCTCCCAAAAACGCATTAGTTTAGTTGTCATTTAACAATCTGCACCTTGACAAGAAAATTTACAAATACTTTGCCCAAGACTATTTATCACCTTTTTTTTCAAACCAAGAGAAGCTACACACCAACGTAACTTCTCTAACAATACTAGTTTTGTGAACATATCTGCACATTTTTCAGATCTACTCCACCTTCACTAATGGCTTGTCTTACAAAATGATATTTTACATCAATATGTTTAGTCTTACTATGATAAACATGATTTGTAGCCAAATGAATAGCACTTTGGCTGTCACAAAAGACATGCACACTGTTCTGCAACCTTCCAATTTCTCTAAGCAAACCTCTCAGCCAAATTGCCTCTTTGCAAGCATGTGAGGCAACAATGTATTCAGCCTCTGTAGTGGATAAAGCAACTGTGTCTTGAAGCTTTGACATCCAACTTATAGCTCCACCTGCAAAAGTAAAGACATAACCTGAAGTAAACCTTCTCTTGTCCAAATCACCTACGAAATCTGAATCAACAAAACCGCACACATAATCAATGTTAATGTTAAAGGTGATACAATAGTCACTTGTGCCTCTTAAGTACAGAAGCACCCATTTCACTGCATTCTAATGTTCTTTTCCTGGATTTGACATGTGCTTACTAACAACACCTACTGCATGTGAAATATCAGGTCTAGTACACACCATTGCATACATCAAACATCCTACTAAATTGGCATATGGTACACAAGACATATAATCCTTTTCTTCAACACCACTAGGACATAAACTTAAAGAAAGTTTAAAATGGGAAGCCAAAGGAACATTCATAGGATTTGTCTTATTCATTTCGAATCTTTCAAGTATTTTCTCAACATACTTCTCCTGTGAAAAACTGAGCTTACTATTTTTTCTGTCTCTATGTATCCCAATACCCAAGATTTGTTTTTGCAGCTCCAAAATCCTTCATATCAAAGTCCATGCATCTAAGTTTTCAACCTGTTAATCTCGTCCATGCTTTTGCTCACAATAAGCATATCATCAACATATAATAATTAAGATAATGAATATATCATTCAACTTTTTGAAGTATAAAAAATGATCATACTCACTGTAACACCCGGTTTTGACCCCATGGTATTGAATTGCACATGATGTAAATATTTTATTTGATCATGGTATGGAGCTCAAGGAAAAGGCCCGCCATGGATTTAGTATTTTATGTATCAGCAATTCAAATCGATGCCAATGGTTTATGTGCTAGCCAAGCACAATATGTTGAGACATCATGTAAAATGCAAATTAAAAAAAATACCATAGCTAGTTATGTACCACAACGTTAAAGAGATGGGGGAATGATTTCATAAGGAATAGGGAGGGGGAAATATTCAACCTCTGGGCCAATGAGGAGAAGCCAAATGTCTAAGGGAGAACCCATCAACCAGTCAACCACCTTTCTTGTCTTATTCACCAGCCACTTAATACCCCAAGGAGTTAGTTGGGGTAGTTATTGCCTTGGGGATTGGAAGGTATGTCCAGCCATCAGCCTGTGACCACAAGCATGCCCAAGGGGAGAGGATTCACTCATTATCCTCATGTGAAGGGAGGAACCACATACACTCACACAGGAAGCCGCAAATTCCTGAGGCACGCATGCAGCAGGTTTTCCTCACGCAGGAGCACACAGCTGATTTTTCCTCAGTTCCCCATACTCCATTTGCCCCTGCACATTTTTGTAGCTTGCTTCATTCTCCCCATGGCTAGAAATCGTTCTTTGGGCAATGCCCATCAGATTGGAGAAGGGACCATGATTTTTTGGGTGGTTGTTGAGTTTTTTTTACCCATGCGAAGCATTGATCATTTGGTCAAATCAATTTTGGTTCCAGGGTCATTTTTCCCCAATTGCCATTTCTGATTTTGGCCTCCATGATGTTTTTCATCAATCCTAGAACTTGTATTTGTTGTGTAGGAATATTGTGCTTGGTATGCACTGGTTTGGAGTGGAAATGGGGTCTGAACTAGCTTGATAAACCTAGTGTAAGAAGGAACCTCATAGACAGATCTAGAGGGGTTGGTACTCTTCTTTGCACACCTTGAATAACACTAGAAGAGAAGGCATAGACTGAGGGATTGTGTAGCAAAGAAATGGATGCTTCCTTGTGTTGGGTGTGTGGATGTTTTAGGAGCCAAGACCAATCTAGTGCATGTGTCCATAGCTCTGTGGTTGAGCTCACTAGCTTAGCAATCAGTCTTTCCAACTCCTTAGCAGCCTGATAAACCGAAATTGTAGTTTGGCTTGGCTGAATTTTGATATATCCTTGGCTATGTGTGAACCTGCTAGTGTTCCCATATTCCTTTTGGGAATCATGGCCAGCTCAGGGGTGGCAGTGCTGCTGAGAGATTGATGAGCACATTGGCTTATCATTGGGTGGAACGTTGCAGCGGCATAGCTAGTTGCGGAGAAAGCTTCTTCTCCAGATAAGTATTCTTGTGTATTTTATCTCTGCAATGAATTTGTTTATGAAGTAATTTGAACATGATGAATACTTGAATTTTTTTTCTTCTTCTGTATATTTCATGTTTTATACTTCTATTTATGTTCATGGGGATAGATTGCCCGTTTGATAGCAACAACAACATTGTCGTGTCCTCTCCATCATCGGTATGAGGGGTGGGGATGTGACACTCACTTCTAGTATAACCTTGGCTCACCACGAAAGAACCAAACTTCTTTTACCATTGCCCGGGTGACTGTTTCAGGCCATACAATGATTTCTTGAGCTTGCAAACTAATCTACCTTTTTGATGATGTGCAAAACCTTCTCGTTGTTCCACATAAATCTCCTCATCTAAATATCCATGTAAGAAAGTTGTTTTAACATCTAGTTGCTCTAACTCAAAATCAAGCAATGCAACTAATGCTAACACAATACGAATAGATACAAGCTTGACAACTGGTGAAAAAATATCATGATAGTCTATACCTTCCATATGAGAGTACCTTTTTGTGACCAATCTAGCTTTGTATCTTTCAACCTTACCATCAACTCCTTTCTTTAATTTGAAGACCCATTTACATCCAACCGTTTTTCTATATTTGGGGAGTTTAACCAATTCCCATGTCTTGTTTTTCTCCAAAGAATCCATTTCTTCTTTCAATGCCACCTTCCACTTAGCATTTTCAATACAATCAATGGATTCCTAAAAACAAGTAGGTTCTCCATCATTAGTAAAGAAAACAGACGAAACAAAATCAGTATACCTCTTAGGAGGATTTCTCTCCCTTAATGATCTTCTTGGTGTAGGTTGTGGGGTTTCCACAACTTCTTGAATGTCTTCATCTTATATGACTTCTCTCTCACTAGAAACGTCTTCTTGTTTCTTTGAGTCATTAGAAGATTGGTTCTCCAACTGAATTAGTTGTTTTGATATTACATGTTCATGTTCCACATCAACTCTTACACTTTTAGATTTAATCAGAGAAGATTCATAAAAAATTACATCTCTGCTAATGACAATTTTGTGGGTAGTAGGATCCCACAATCTATATCCTTTCATTACATCATCATCACCAACAAAAATGCACTTCTTTGATCTAGCATCTAACTTATAACATTGATTTTTAGAAGTGCATAAGCTTCACAACCAAAGATTTTCAAATTTGAATAATCACAGGAGTGACCAGTCCATACCTCTTTCAGAATTTTACAATCTATTTCCATTGAAGGTGACCGATTTATTAGATAACAAGCAGTAGAAATTACTTCTGCCCACAACTCTTGCCCCAAATTAGCATTTCTAAGCATGCTCCTTGCACTTTCTAGAAGAGTCATGTCCATGTGTTCTGCAACACCATTTTGATGAGGAGTGTATACATTTGTTTTGTGTCTGACTATCCCTTCATCTTTGCAATATTTTTCAAACTACAAAGAAGTAAATTCACCTCCATTATCCGTCTTTAAACACTTAATTGTCCTACCAGTTCTTTTTTCAACCATAACTCTAAATTGTTTAAACGTATTAAACACGTCAAGTTTTCTTTTCAGGACATAGAACCAAACCTTTCTAGAAAAGTCATCTACAAATAATACATAATATTTTTCTCCCCCATAGGAAATGGTAGGAGAAGACCCCACAAATCAGAATAAACGTAGTCAAGAACACATTTACTAACATGACTACCTACTTTAAACTTTTGTCTACATTGCTTTCCATATATACAATGTTTACAAAACATAAAATTTAGAGTTTTTAAGTTTGGAAGCAATTTACGATTCATTAATACATGAAGTCCTTTTTCACTCATATGACTAGAAGAGGCTGAGGACATAGCTGAGTGGGTCCTGAATCTTCTTCAGATACTAATGCAGTACCATTAACTTGCATCCTTCCAACCAGTTTGTAAAGGTTGCCTGTCCTCTGTGCCTTCATGACCACTAAAACACCCTTGGAAACTTTTAGAGTTCCATCAAACCTGTAAATTTATGACCACAAGAATCCAATACTCCTAAAGAAATTAAATGTTTCTTTAACTCAAGTAGATGTCTAACATATGTAAGTGTTCTTATTACTCCATCAAACATCTTAATTTTAGCACTTCCAACCCCAACAGTTTTACATGAATGATTGTCTCCTAAAATAACTATTCCATCATTAACTGTTTGATAGGAAGCAAACCGATCTTTATGAGGACGGATATGGTGTGACGCACTAGAATATAATAGCCACTCTTCATTATATTCATAAATATTACAAACAGACAAGACCTCATCAATCATACCCAAATCAGAAGACTTAACTAAATTTGCCTATTACTTGGAGTCATCCTTCTTGGATTCTTGTCTCTTCCAACAATCCTTCTTGAGATGACCAGTGTTGTTATAGTGGCAACATTTTAATTTTCTCTTTCTGCCCTTCGATTTAGACATGGAAGTACTTCTTGACTTTTCTCCTTTCTCCTTAGATCGACCTCTAACAACCAAAGCTTTTGGCGAAGAGGTTTCAAGACTAGTTTTCTTCCTTAATTCCTCAAACAATAATGCTCCAACCACATTGTCAAATTATAAAGTATCAGTTGTACTAAGGCTAATGGAAGAAACTACTTGACCCCAAGACTTAGGTAAAGTACATAAGAGATTCACTGTTTTATCTTCATCATCAATTTTATCATCCATACTACTCAACTAACAAATAAGAGTGTTAAAAACATTTAAATGATCTGCAATATTCGTGCCTTCTTTCATTCTCATACCGTACAACTGTCGCTTCAAGTAAATTTTGTTTGTCACTGATTTGGTCATATACATACTTTCTAATTTGTTCCACAAGCTTGCTGCTGATGTTCCTCCAATAATGTTGAACAACACATCATCCACAAGACATAAATGAATTGTGCTTGGTGCTTTGGCATCTAAATCCTCCCATTCATCATTTGTCATGGTTAGAGGTCTTTTTCTTTTTCCGTCTAAAGCTCTATGTAGCCCCTGTTGAACTAATAAATCCCGCATCTTTAATTTCCAAAGTTCAAAATTGTTTTTACCATTAAATTTTTCAGTGTCAAACTTTATGCTAGACATTGTTAAAATATTTTAAAAAAACTATTTTTCAGCCCAAAATAAACAGCACCCCCAAAAAAATAAGCAACACTTTATTCTCTCTGAGCCCAAATTCTCTCAGTCCAAATAAACAGTACTATATTCTCCAGTCTGTAATTCCGCTTGAATATATATATATATATATATATATATACACCTTTGCTAGTTATTTTTTTATTGAAAATATATATATTCAAACTTATATCCAAACTTATTTAATAACCGTAGCACAATTAAAAATAAAATAAAAAAATTACCACTCTCCGAACGCAAGAGCAACAACCTCTGCGATGGGCCTCCCTATGCAGACGCAAAGCAATGGTTTCTCCCAGTAGCAGAGAAACGCTAGTAGAAAACACTTCTCCCAGCAAAATGCCAACAGAAAACGTAGGCTCTCTCCACAGCAGCAATCTCCACGATGGACGGCAGACAGTTACCACTCTCCACGTGATTCTTCCACACGCAAATTCTTCTAGGATGCTTGCAGCAGTTCTTCACCAGTAGCAAGCTCTCCTCTTCTCAATGGACAGAGTGTATAAGAAGTGAAGCGACTAGCTCCTCCTTCACAATGTTTATTATTATTATTTTCGACAGCAGCCAGACTATCCTCTTTAGGAGACCCCAACAGATTTCTCTTCAATGGCACGATTTTCAGTCAACAATCGGACACTTCTTCCTTCACGTGGGTGCACTCTCCACGATCCAGCTTTAGTAATTGGTCTTTCGTTTATCTAACGTGGATCTGATACCACTTGTTAAATTTCAGAGACACATTATATAATCACACAATGAATAACAACATTCATAACACCAACATTTCATGTGGTAAAACCCCAAAAGGGGAAACATCCACGTAGGTAAAGTATTGAAGCTCATTAATGAAGAAGGAGAGATTACAAGACAGCCTCAACCTCATAGACAACTCTCTACTTTACGCATCCCAACCATGCACTATATACTCCATGAAATTAGTTACATGAGTAACCGTCATGAGAAACACTTCCCGTAAACATCCGTAATGAGAAACCTCCCATAAACACATTAGTTTAGTTGTCATTTAACACATATAAGGCTTTAAATTATCATTTAATAGATTTTTTGGCATAGAGTTTGCAATATATAAAAAGTTTAAACCATGCATATATTGAGCAAAATTTTCATACTTGATAAAAATTAACATATTTAAAAAAAACTATCAATTGATAAATTTGTGCATGTTATGATATCATTTTATCTTATACAACTTTACATTAAAACATCTTTAAACTTACATTAAAATGTTTCTCGAAGACAGATATAAGCAACTTTGATGCTAATTTCACTTTCTTAAAATATTTATATACTTTCATAATTTTAAATTACTAATTTAATTATTTCTTAATATTTATTAAAAACATTTTTTGACAAAATTCAGTATATAACTTTTTAATCATACTAGTTAAGTGTCTCTCAAACACTATCCAACAAAGTTATTACTATTCCCTTACAAACACAAACCTACATACATCAATATATCAACCACAAAGTTATTACTATTCCCTTACAAACACAAACCTACATATATCAATATATCAACCATAAGAAGAGTAAAGTAGCATAACAAAAAGAGACAATCCTTCTACTAGCCTACTTACTCCCATTATAATTATTAACTTTTAAAATATATGCATAAAAAATACATTGGTAAAGGTTTCAAATGTTTTATAACTATATTAGGCTTTGACTTTAAACTATAGACCACTGCCGAGACAAGTATAAGCACTGCCGAGCTTCCAGCAAATATTATCTTGAAGTATCCTTTGCTCGTCCTGTACAGTCTAGAGGGTAGGCTCAAGCCTCGCCTCCAGGTCCTCAAATTTAAAGGTGCAATGCAACCTTCTGAGCGTCTTTCTAGTTTCACTACTGCGGCTACTTTAAGCGAGAAAAAATTCCTGACAAGTATGTGAAGTACAGTCCTCATGCGGCAAAGTTATCTGAAATTTACAGTGGCAAGTCTGTCCATATTGGCATGACATTATAATCAGGTATGGCCTTTCAGGACCTTGAGATATGCTAAGATAAGTCCATTTAGACCTCTTATGTCATTTTCGAGAAGGCTAAGAACTCGAGGAAAATTCTGCCAGGGTTCTAATACGGCCAGGCCTGGATTCCGTTGCTCTTATTCATAGATTTTACACTATATCAACCAAGGCCAGGATTCTTGTTTTGGCCAGTTTGTTCTTTCACATCACAATCAACCAAGGATAGCCATTTGTAATACAACCAGGGAGAAATAATCTGAAGTCACAGTTTTGGAAAACAAAACTTTTGTAACAAAAAACTATGTTGCTTCCTAGCAATTTTGCAATTATCGTACTAATGGATAAAGATGGTTAGCTATTTGATTTGTGGCAGGCCAGTTTGAAGAATTATTATTATAGTATTATAGGATTTCCCTGGACTAGTTTTTTATAAATAAAACACCAAAGTCCCATGAGGGTATTACGATTCCTTTTTGTTATCAGATCCTCTTAAAAGTTGCCTAACCAAGCTATTTTATCTTAATATCTGCGTCCTATATTTAATAGCTAACTTGAATCTACGCATAGTTGTCTGATTTTGCTATGCTTTCTTGCATTTGAGCAAAGGCTCCCACACATACTTTCTCGTTGTGCTTTATAGAGGGCCTATGTTTCATTTCCCTAGAAAAATATCTCAGGAAATTAATTTTATTGATTCTAATGGACAAAGACAAATACAGTTCCCAGTGTTAGTGGAATCAGACCCACTTCTTTGTGTAATTTTTAGCTTTCGTTGTAACACCTAAAGTAAGCGATGCACATGCTAGAGGATTTGTGGCAAGACTAGGAGTGTTTTCCCACACAGGATATTGGCAAGAAACATTCAAGCATCCTACAGGAACGGAGCCATTCGACAAGACAGTAGCAATCTTTCTCATAACAGCTTCATCACTTGGTTGATCTTGAGGGTCAATTTTTCTAAAGTGGTGTGAAAGCTTTTAGGATACACTTCTCCTTGATCACAAAGTTTAAAATTTCAACTTGTACTAATTTGATTGGGCCAGTTTTTTTTCGAAACCATTATTTTAGAAACAAAACCCTTTCCATTGATTATCTTCATTCTTACTGCCATAGTTAATTGAAATCTGCCGAGTCAATCACTTCCAAAATTTCTTACTACAATCACCTTCACGACCATCGCCGACATTCACCATGGACGAGTCTCGTTGCCATTAGACCATCCTCGCCCAAACGACCATCTCATCCATTCTAATTGAACGGGAAATAAAGTATTATAATAATCTAGAAAATTATTGTTTGCATTTGGTTAAACCCATGGGGTTGCATCAAATAAGAAGCTTTTCAATGGCATCCTGCACAATGTAGACTGTAGACTGAGAAGCACCATCAACAAAAATTGGAAAAACAAGGAGAAAACAAGAAAATTAACACAATATCGATGAAAAAAATGTGGCCGACACTCATTTAAGATAGAGATAGGAAATCCATGTAAGTCACTCAGATTGCTAAAGTATTCTAATTCAACTCTTCAAAGACAAATTACCTCTATTTACAACATATAATTCATATTATGAGGAAGTTGATATGGTTAACCTGTTCCAGATCCTTTAAATGTACACATGTTGAGAGTATGCTCACCATTGTAGTGTTGATGTATATGTAACTTCGGAATGTATTTCACTTGTATTTCTTATACATTGTAACCCAATGTTTATTCTGGGATGTACTTGAGTTATGTCATGCCCCGATGTTCCTATCGGGAAGGTCTGTCATGTAAACAACTCATGTCAAGTCATTGTGGGTAACCCTCTTATTGTCTAAGGGTTAAAGTCCCCGCAGTTCCAAGGCACTAAGGTTATTAGACTCTCCTAGTAGAGGTCGGCCCTGGTAGGGTTTTAGTCATGTCGAGATTAGTATAAATAGAGAACCGGAGTCTCTATTTAACACACAACTTATACACACTCAAGTGTAGCGCATAGTTGAGGAAGGAGAAGACATTGGGGCTAGACAAGAAGAAGGTTACTGCTGTCGGGAGATCACTTACTGTTTTGGGGCTTTTCTATTTTGGTGTTGATTCTATCTCTGAGGAAGTTGCAGGGTTTTCACCATTTATGGTTTCCCCGAGGATAAACATTGTGTTCATTGTATCTTGTGTTTGATTGTTGTGCTTGTTATTCTCTCAGTAAAGATCCAAATATAATGCTAGCTTAATGATGAAATTCTAACATGGTATCAGACCTAACCTGAGAAGTAGACACTGTGCAACTACGGGAACTAGGGCTTCCTAGTTTGTGGATCTTCCTCCACATATTTTCAGCAAAATTAAGGTGGAATAACTCTCCTCCTTAGGGCGCATCTTTTTGTCGAAGCAAAATCCAATTATGAGATTTTTCAGTTTTGGACCCGACACTGCTGCCGAAAATTAGGGCTTCTCAAAGAAGAAGAATTTTTCAGTGATCCCAGGCCTGGATTGATCTCCTCCTCAAAATCGAAGTTAGGGATAAATTTCAAGGCATTTGGGTGGACAGATCTCCGAAAAAGAAAAACCATAATTTGCTACTGAACCAGCGCTGCAGGATTTCAACTCCAAATCTAGATTCGACATCTTGACCTAGTAAGATCTAAATATTTTGTATTTCCATTTGAGGTTCTCAGTTTAATATGTCTCATCATACCAAGCTTGATGAAAAGCTTGAGGGAGCTGATAACTTCTGAGCTTGGAAATATAGGATCTCCCTGGTCCTGGAAAAGAATGAGTTGGACTCTTATATCAATGAGGAGGTTCCAATTCCAGAGGGAGATGAGGCTAAGGCCTTGCATAAGAAGAAGTTGGTTATGGCAAAGAGAATCATTGTTGATTCTATCAAGGATCATCTCATACCTTAGGTGTCCTCCCTCAAGACACCTAAAGCTATGTTTGATGCCCTAGCCAAATTGTTAGAAGTGGAAAATGCAGAGATTGTGATGACTACCTTGAATGGTCTCTCTAGATCATGGGACTCTTTCATTCAAGGAATCTGTGCCAGAAAGAATTTAGTCAAGTTCAACAGACTATGGGAAGAATGCTCTCAAGAAGAAGCTCGAGAAGAGAAGATGAGTAGTGAATATCAAGCTCTCACAGTTCACTCCAAGAAAAACAGGAGGAGCAATTATCACTCCAAAGGTAAGATCTCACACTCAAGAAAAGATCTGAATACTATTAGATGTTACACATGTGATGAGAAAGGTCACATATCCAGATTCTTCCCTAACAAAAGAAATCTAAAGAAGAAGGGAAACAAGAGAAGACATCATGCCCATGCTGCAGAGGATGATGAACCTTCCATCAAGAGAATCAGACAAGAAAGTGATGACTCTTCAAGTGAGGATGAATATGTACTGATCTCCGCTCTCACAAAA